>CM062103.1:7390759-7773482 GCA_031163375.1 Conogethes punctiferalis
AATAGGCCTCTCAGCTATTCGCCACCCAGGGCAAACATCTGAAGGACATACCCATAATCGCCACGCTGGGCAGGCGGGTTGGCGACGCCGGGCTAGCTTCTTGCTCCGGTGACGCTGCTGCCCAGTCATCGGTCTATGATATTAGCTACGCCTCTATCGTGATGGTTTATGTCACCGGAAAATAGCAAGAATCGTAAGTTGATCATTTTCCTAGGTAGTTGATTAACTTTCGGAAAATAACAACGGTAGTTGAAATGTATTATTTAACGCAATGGATTTCAGTTAGTTGATCAATTTACGGAAGCCTGACAGTCATTTAATATTTACGATTTTGACACAAGTAAAATCGTCCTCAATGGGCCAATCGTTGCTCAATGTACTATTTACGGTGCCTATTACCCGTAACTTAATACACTGTTCCCTGATTGGTTGCGGGATAACGCCACGTGAGCCATTGAACCAATCAACGTTCACCTCACCTTCATCGGATGATTTTATGGCAAGACCCCGTAAAATGATCAATTAACTAAAATACATACGTTAAATAATACATTTCAACTGCCGTTTTATTATTTCCGAAAGTTAATCAACTACCTAGGAAATTGATCAACTAACGATTCTTGCTATTTTCCGGTGACAGTTATACCGCCACCAATCGGTTTGCCAGAGCCTCGTTTGTTGTTCGGCAGGATGCACCACGGTAAGTGAGGATGGCTTGGAGCGAAAAGGTGATTAGTCGCTCCCTTACATCCCCCATCTTATCCCGTGGGTATGTAGAGGACTAACAAAGGGAATATCAGGACAGCAGCCCCCCCAGCAGGGAGGGACAAATGAGAGGATTTATGGGGCACACAAATACGCGATCCGTTCAACAAACGAACGATCGTTTCGTTTTCTGTAGTAGGGCCCCAGCTCACAGCACGTGTATTGTTTTTTTCAATGTATTAGTTTTTACGTAGGTCGATACGTGTTCGGTAATTACCTAAATCGTAATCGTAATGTAGTTTACAGTTCGATAAGTACAGACAAGTACTTACACGTCATTTCGAATTGAAAGAAACATGATTCGTTAATTGGATCTTTCAAATTGATTACTTGATCTTCGTAGTAAGCAGGGCTGGATTGAGTTATTTTATTAGTAAATTATTATCTTCCTTGAAAATATTCCTGATTGGTTGGTGGCTCAATTGGTCCTCCTCACTGCCTTCTGAGCCAAGGGTCGTGGGTTAGATTCCCGCACAGTACAAACATTTGTGTCCATGAACATATCTTTTCTATTAGTCTGGGTGTTTACTTTGTATAATATGTATTTATTTACATAAAAAAAAGTATAGTTATCTAGTACCCATGGTACAAGCTTCGCTTGGTATGGGGCTAGATGGCGCTGTGTAGTCCAGCGTGGCGCATGTCTTGGGTTATTATTTTAAATTATTTATTTACAATGCCGACCATCACCTCAAGTGTTTTGTCTATGATTAGGTTTTTGGGTAAGTACTCTTCGTCCGCGTGTCGCATAGTAACGTTTTTGAATACGGGTGAAGTAACGTAATGTATCAGGTTTTAAATTACAGCTCTGGTAAGGGATGACGTCACCAAACGAATTATTGCAATAAGTACGGACCACGGTGCTCGAAAAGGAAGTTATCTGCAATGTGTAATGTTAGGCTGAAGGTTTTGATCGTGGTTTGCCTCTTGCTGGCTGAATTAGGATGTTTCTAGAAGATCTAAGGTGTGTGAATTATATTTTCTTCTTATTCTCACTTTTATTTCTACTCAATTGTCATCATCATTATCTGCTGGACCTACCTAATGATAAATGTCATTGGGGGATTCACTTTTTATAACCGGACAGAATGCATTTACGCATATCTGCTGCTAGGTGTGCTGACGGGGGACGGGTATGTAAGGGGGGTTTAGTGGGTATATCTCCCAAAAGGGAGGGCATACCCACTAAACCCCCCTGAGTCCACACACCATGCCGCGTCGCGTCCCCCCGGAGACGGCATGAAGGTGCCTAATGCATATTGCATTCCCTTCTTTAAAAAAAATGGTGAGCCCACTCCCAACCTACGGAGATGGAGGTCCGTACAATGCGGGGAGGCGGTGCCCCCGCACCACCCACCTACTAGACCCCATCATCATCATCAGCCTATTACAGGTCCCACTGCTGGACATAGGCCTATCCATCTGGAGATGTACCTATAATGGCCACGCTGGGCAGGCGGGTTGGCGATCGCAGGTCATAGCTTCGTGACGCGCTGCCCGTCATTGGTCTATGGTATTTAGCTACGCCTTCAATTGTGATGGTTCTATACCGCCACCAGTCGGTTGCCAGCGCCTCGTTTGTTATTCGGCATGATGTACCACGAGCAGGTGAAGTTGGCTTGGAGTGAAATGATGATAGGCCGCTTCCTTACCTCCCTCGCTGGACCCGTCAGGCGACAAAGACTGGCGATAGACACGCCGAGTCCACCTTTGCGACGGCGTAGCGGAAGAGCGGAAGGGTCATCCTCCTGCTCTCGCTCATTGGGAGATTTGCATTAGTCACCAAGCTTGGCTGGCGGTTGGTGACCGCAGTACGTTTTATTTGTACCCAGGTCAACGTTGCTGCCCGTTTTCTGATATGGCCTTAGTCGTCTTCTAGGGCACCACTGTTGGCCCTATTTTAAATTCGCAAACCACGCGGTACCAATTGTATTTATTGTATATTTGATTGGCTCGAGGCTCATTTGGTAGTGACGCGAATTTCAATTAACCCGATTTTTGCGAGCTGGTATGCGGTGCACCGTCTCACGTAGAAAATAATTCCTACGCGTACTAAAAAGCTGCCAACACATGTGTTTCCTTCATAAAGTATGGGATCCTTTAAACGAAGCGTGAAGAAGCAACTTGCCGGCAGACATGGCAGTGCTGACTTTCCAGTCAGGTCAGTCGCACAGCCACGTGGCCAGAGCGACTTGGGTTTCCTTTTCAGGCGGGAGAAAGCCACTATGCCGACCATTATAAAGAAATACCTATTATGGTATTAGATAGCTACTGTAATTAGGAAGCTCTCCCAGTCGCGTTATAGTCGACCATTCAATGTCTCAAATTATGATTTTAAAATAGTTGTGTACATCTGATGAAGTGAGAAAATAAGCATTGGAAATAAAACTTTAAAAATATTAAAATTTATTATCCTTTACAGCACAAGAGCGTAAAATGGAGAGTAAGTTTCATGTAAAATTACTTTAGCTAGTAAGTTATAATCGAAGACGAAAGTATATAACATGTACTAAACTGACCGTACACGTTATAGGTAGATAAACTTCGTTCACACACACATCAACTTACCTTTTAATGGATGCTGTAAATTTCCCGAAACAATTTTCAGCTGAATGTCCAATGTAATATAGAGTTCATGAATCATCTAGAATTTCTAGATATTTTGGAGAAATTTAGGTTATATTAATGTACATTTTTGTGTGGCCTTGTCTACCTACTACTTGCTAATAATAACAATTTGACTTCAAACGTCGATGCTATAAGTAGGTAATGTAACTACTACTTCTCCTTATTAAATTTATTTTTCTTATTTTCATAATTCAGCGAATAGTGAGTTTAGTTTTTGTAATATCATCTACTTATCTAATCGGTTTTTAATTGGGTTGTGAATCTTTTTAGCACTAAACTAAGCGTTTCACTGAAAAGTAAATAATTTTGCGCACTTTGTTTTAGAATATTGTTTATTTTTGCACAAATGTGTTGTTTTTTATTCAGATGATAGAAAACAGCGTAAGTCATCATAAGATATTATTTTAATAATTATTGTATTTGACTTATAATTTTTGTCATTTCGATTACAATGACACAAGTGCCTAATCTTATTTTTACCTACTTTGACGAGAGCAGACTGTGACGACGGTAAGATACTATTTTTAACCGACTTCGAAAAAAGGAGGAGGTTCGCAATTCGTCTGTATGTATAATATTTTTTTTTTTTTTTTTATGTATGATCGCCGATATTTCCGTCAATTATGGATGGATTTCAAAATTTTTCAACAGTTCGACAGAGGACACTTCCGAGGTGGTCCCATTATCACCAAGCAGGATCTGATGATGGGATCCTGGAGAAATGAGGGCAACAACCGAAAATTGTATGCCCATATGGTTGATTTTGTTACGTAATCATATTTTACTCAGGTATATGCTTCCGGCGTCAACATCTGGTGCTGAAGATGAAGCCACAGAACTCCTTAACGGTTAGGAGTTAAGGGACAGTACTGACATTGGTCGATATTAAACTAGGTAGTAGTATGTACTTATGCAGGGCTAATAGGGCAGGTGATTTGGTAAGTGATATGCTTGATTCTAGATCGCAAAGTATTCACTCGACTTAAAGCAAAATTTTTCATTCCTAAGTAAAACTCTTAAGGACATTAATTAGCCTTTATTCAAGGTCACAGCTCATTACGCAACTAAAAATAGTGAATAAAATTATTTTAAAAAAAAAATTAAACCGACTTCAAAAAAACACAAACGACCAAAACTAAAAAGCGATAAATAACGTAAGTAATTCTATCCTTAATACATAATTATTTAAATATTACAATTATCACTTATTTTTGAAGTCGGTGCCAGCCAAATAAATGTATTTGTCGTGTGGATTTGCCGGCCGCGCGCATCATACAACAACACAGTCTACGTTAGGTACCGAGAGGCTGGCACCGACTTCAAAAATAAGTGATAATGTAATATTTAAATAATTATGTATTAAGGATAGAATTACTTACGTTATTTATCGCTTTTAGTTTTGGTCGTTTGTGTTTTTTTTGAAGTCGGTTTAAATTTTTTTTGCCTTTTATCTTGAGAATGAATATTACCTACTTTAAACCACGATTAATATCGAGTTGTAGTAGTTACAACTTAAATTAGACTTTCGCTTTATGTTTTGTTTCAATACGTAAAAGTTGCGTTCTATACAATTTGTTACGACGGCTAACAGGTGGTTGTAAAACTATATTCAGTTATTTTTGAAGTGTAGGTTTAGTTCACTGGCGTCTAGTTTCATTTCTAACTCTATGGAGACTGAACGACGAATAGAAGATCGATTAATCAGGGATGCCCTTCGAATAGCGACAGAATGAGTATCCAAAATATCGAAACATGATTATATGGGGCCCCGTCAAGCCACGCTACGCTTCTGCCCGCAAGATAGATAAGATCTAACGGTATTTTTTACTTAATCTACCTGCCTATGTTAAGCCCGGATCAGCCAAGTAACAAGACAATATAAAATCTATGGCTTTACCTTATAAAATCTATGGTTTTACCATAGATTTTATATTGTCTCCGTAAATGATACCTATAAATTTTAGTTTAGAAAACTATATTTGAATAGCTCTTTTACTAATTTCACAGCCCAAGCCGAAGCCGGTTCGTACCGACTATTATAGACCCAGAGTAAGTAAAACCGAATAGAATAGAATAAACTATAGTTTCGTGTCTTTATTTTTGAATAAGCTAGAAGGCGGACTAATTACAATTTTTAGCCAGAGAACCTCCTTTTCGTCTTCCTTTTTTTAAGTCGGTTAAAAATCTTCAAATTCAAATGTTCAAAAAGATAAAGCATCTAATTTCAGTTATCTATTTCAGGAAGGTAAAAACGGGATGTGCATTATATCAGCGTGGAGCAATACTGCATATACGAGTTTGATTAGTAGCGTTCGTTGAAGTCTTTTCTACCGTTAAACGTTGGTAAGTAAAACTTCTTAAGGCGGGTTGGTGACCGTAGTAGGTTTTATTTGGACCCGTTTCCCGATATTTCCTTAGTCGTTTTCTACGACACCCACGGTGTTCCGAAAACCATACGGATTCTCATATTTCGTATAGGTTTAGTATTAGGACCTAATATGTATGTGGACTCTGCATACTATTAGAACTTTATCTATTATTGCATAAGCCTAGGAATGTTGTCTCCACAGAAATATATAACTAACTACCTACAAATAAAGGCTAATTTACTTCAACAGGCATCAACAAAAGAAAATCTAGGAAATATGAAGAAGAAAAAACATGCAAGGTTTTTTAAAAATAAAAAATTTACGTATATTTTTTAATATTTTATTTTAAAATTTTAAAGTTGTTCATATAAGCAATACTTACTAAGTTAAATATAATCGTTATTTCCTAGATATCAACGTAAATAATAGATTAAATGCATCCAATTTTTAAGATACAATATTTTACAATGTAGAAATAATGTGTTTATTTATTGAGCGTAGGGATGTCGACAATTAATGAATTACATACGATAAAATATCTTTATTTGATAACTACTAAATCAACTTTTGATATTATTATAATTTAATTGGACAATTTTTTATTCTTCATTATAAATCCTAAGTATTTTGACTGATTCCTAGCCGAACTCTTTGTTCCCCGAGACAATATTATATCTTCAGGTATTTAAAGCGTATAAATCGGTATGACAGCAAAAATAATTATTTCATTATTTCAATATTCAATTAAATTATAATAAATCTTTTCTTCCAAGATGAAACTAACACAGTGTGCGCAGACGCATAGGTACCCAAAAACCTATAACCCCTTAGACAACACTTGACTGGCGGTCGGCATTGTAAATGGCTTACTTCGCCATAGTATTGCAAGATTTCATAAACAAGTACCTATTGTTCGTGAATAAGGATGTAAGTAAAGGTCGATAAATATCTGACAGAAAATACGTCGAGTATTATCTGGTACTTAACGCCACAACAAGAGAGGTAGGGCATAGCGAATCTTTGCTCGAATTGAGCCGCCCGTCCGGGGAAAGGACCTCCTATAGAATACCGCAGCCAAATGACCTCCGGGTCGTGTTTCTGCCGGTGAGTACGAGTAGGGTTTCCGGAGCTGGCGGGGGGCGAAGGTTGGACCGGCATGGCGGTGGCAACTGACAGGTAACTGACCAGTTACCTGACCGTTTATATTCGTTTCGTCTACTTTCGTCCGTCAGATATAAACCGACCTAATGAATACTTATATGCTTCAAAAACTAAGTACATTAGAACATTATCAATCAAAAAGAAATCTTAATTGGCAGTACATACAAATCATTCGCTATACAATCAAAATCATTAATCGTAAAATACAATTTCGTTTAAATTAATGGATACAAAATGGGAAAATAATAAATTCATCGTTATATTTACACATTAATTGTCATTAACTCGCACGTGGACCCAGCTTTCTCAGGCAAGAGAGGCCCTGGGAACAAACATTTAAATCAATATACATCATATACTATCATCCATCAGATACGAGAGATAGGGCATAGTGAATCCACCCTAAAAAATACTGCAGCCAAATGACCTCCGGGTCGTGTTTCTGCCGGCGAATACGGTCTGGCAACTGACAGGTAACTGACCAGTTGTCACAGCGACTTTGGCTTCTCTTTCGCTTTTCATCGTAAAAAAAAAACATACGGTCGAATTGAGAAACCTCCTCCTTTTTTAAAGTCGGTTAAAAAGACTATTGAGCGGAAACTTGTTTTTTTTTTATCCATGACTAGCCACGCTTGGCAACACAGCGCCATCTAGCCCCAAACTAAGCCGAAGCTTGTACTATGGGTACTAGACAACTGATAAACTTACTTAGATACATTTTTTTTGTATATAAATACATATTATACATAGAAAACACCCAGACCAATACAAACAGACATGTTCATGCACAAAAATGTTTGGGGATCGAACATTGATAATACTTTTGGACCCTTACCTTAAAAGATTCTTGGAGCACTAGTGATGGATTGCGCACAGAAGGAGTTGGAGACGAAACTAGAGTGGTGTAAAGTATCTATCTCTCGACTGGCTCGGTGGCTCAATTGGTAGTGACCCCTGCCTTCTGAACCAAGAGTCGTGGGTTCGATTCCCACCCGGGACAAACATTCGTGTGATGAACACTTGTGTTTGTCCCGTGTCTGGGTGTTTATATTTGTATTTAAGTATTTATTTGTGGCAGTTACTTGCCGACCGGTGACCGGCAGCAGCGCCACCGGAGCAAGAAGCTACGCCCTGCGATCGCCAACCCGCCTGCCCAGCGTGGCGATTATGGGTATATCCTCCAGATGTTTGCTCTAAGTGGCGAACAACTGGAGAGGCCTATGTCCAGCAGTGGACTGTAATAGGCTGATGATGATGATGATTTATTAGTGGTACCTTCGTTGTTCCGATACCCATAACACAAGTTCTTAAGCTACTTACTTTGGGATCGGAGCAATGTATGTGATGTTGTCCGATATTTATAAAAAAAAAATCTATCTACACGGTACCTGTTCCTGGTACTCCGCGCGCGACAGCCAGAAGTTGTCCCTGTTCTTGCACACCTCGGCTAAGACTGCGCCGCCTATGAACACCATGTCCTTGCGCCGCGGCGGATCCTCAATGCGGATCTTGAATTTCTGACAACATAATGAGAAGCTCAGGTTAAGGTGTAATCGTAGAAGTACGTTAATGCAACGTTTCAGGAGTGTACTCTTCTTCCTCTTAGCGTTGTCCCGGTTTGTGCCTCTAGGCCCAGGGTCCGCTTTGACCATGATCCTAGATTTAGCGAATCTGGTTATTACATTGAAGCGACTGCCATCTGACCTTCGTAACCCTCAGAAGGGGGAACCAGACAAATTTGGATCATGGTTACACGTTCAGAATTAAACTGGATGTGCAGGTTTCCTCACGATGTTTTCCTTCACCGCTAAGCTAGTGGTATAATTCCGCACATAGATTTTTGCAAATCCAGAGGTGCCCCGCGCAGATTCGAACCGACAACCTCACGTGTGTGAAGCGACGATCTTACCACTAGGCTACCACGGCTCTCAACGCAACGTTTCAGGAGTGTAAAGGGATGTAAGGGAGTGACCTATCACCTTTTCACTCTAAGCCATCCTTACCTGCCCGTGGTGCATCCTGCCGAACAACAAACGAGGCTCTGCCAAACCGACTGGTGGCGATAAAACCATCACGATAGAAGGCGTAGCTAGATATCACAGGCCGATGGCGGGCAGCAGCGTCACCGGAGCGACAAGCTACGGGACGATATTACCGGACAGCGGGACCGGTAATATTGTCCCGTACCTGTCCGGTGGACAGAGGGATAGCGTCCGGTGGACACAGGCACAGCGTCCGGTGGATTGTGGGACAGCGTCCGGTGGACAGTCTCCCAGACAATCAACATCGTTAATCTACCAGACATTGTCTACCATTAGCTGTCCACCGGACACTGTCTACCGAGCACTGTCCACCGGACACTGTCTACCTAACACTCTCTGCCGGACACTGTCCACCGGACACTGTCTACCTAACACTCTCTGCCGGACACTGTCCACCGGACACTGTCTACCTAACACTCTATGCCGGACAATGTCCTCCGGACACTGTCTACCGGACACTCTCAACCGGACACTGTCTACCGGACACTCTCAACCGGACACTGTCCACCGGAAACTGTCCACCGGACACTGTCCACCGAACACTGTCTACCGGACAGTATCTACCAGACATCCACCAGCCGTCGCTCGACTCACCGCCAGCTTGTCGCAGTCGTTCCGCAGCACTGTCCACCGGACACTGTCTACCGGACACTCTCTGCCGGACACTGTCCACCGGACACTGTCCAACGGACACTGTCCACCGGACACTGTCCACCGGACACTGTTTACCGGACACTCTCTGCCGGACACTGTCCATCGGACACTGACCACCGGACACTGACCACCGGACACTGTCCACCGGACACTCTCTACCGGACACTGTCCACCGGACACTGTCCACCGGACACTGTCCACCGGACACTGTCCACCGGACACTGTCTACCGGACACTGTCTACCGGACACTGTCCACCGGACACTGTCTACCAAACACTCTCCACCAGCCGTCGCTCGACTCACCGCCAGCTTGTCGCAGTCGTTCCGCAGCACCCGCTCCAGGTACAGCTGCTTGATGTCTACCAGTCACTGTCCACCAGACAGTATCTACCAGACATCCACCAGACAGTATCTACCAGACATCCACCAGCCGTCGCTCGACTCACCGCCAGCTTGTCGCAGTCGTTCCGCAGCACCCGCTCCAGGTACAGCTGCTTGATGTCTACCAGTCACTGTCCACCAGACAGTATCTACCAGACATCCACCAGACAGTATCTACCAGACATCCACCAGCCGTCGCTCGACTCACCGCCAGCTTGTCGCAGTCGTTCCGCAGCACTCTCTCCAGGTACAGCTGCTTGATGTCTACCAGTCACTGTCCACCAGACAGTATCTACCAGACATCCACCAGACAGTATCTACCAGACATCCACCAGCCGTCGCTCGACTCACCGCCAGCTTGTCGCAGTCGTTCCGCAGCACCCGCTCCAGGTACAGCTGCTTGATGTCTACCAGTCACTGTCCACCAGACAGTATCTACCAGACATCCACCAGACAGTATCTACCAGACATCCACCAGCCGTCGCTCGACTCACCGCCAGCTTGTCGCAGTCGTTCCGCAGCACTCTCTCCAGGTACAGCTGCTTGATGTCTACCAGTCACTGTCCACCAGACAGTATCTACCAGACATCCACCAGACAGTATCTACCAGACATCCACCAGCCGTCGCTCGACTCACCGCCAGCTTGTCGCAGTCGTTCCGCAGCACTCTCTCCAGGTACAGCTGCTTGATCTCTCTCTCGAGGCGCGAGGGCAGGCCGGGTACATGGTGGAGCCCCCGGACAGCACTATGTGCTTGTACAGCTCGTTTCGCATGTCTATGTCCGCTGCCTGGAATAAGAAGCTGGGGTTAATAACTTACTAGCAAATACGGATGATGACAAGGTATGAAAATGAAGAAAATAATTAGTCCGTCTCTTAGATAATAAAAAAATATAAGACCCGTATTTTTTGTTTTGTCGAAATAACAAGAAAATACTTAGATATAGCGCATTAAAGTTACGGAGTGGGGGCTAACTACGTCACGTTAGAGTATATTTTGTACTCTAACGTGACGTCATGTGACATTTAAAATCAATGTATCTTCGTAAGTTTTTGAACAAGAGGCAAAATAAAAAATACGTATCCAATATTTTTCATTAATCTATCTGATGGACATTAAATTATTTTTTAGTCATCATCCCAATTGTCCCCACCCGCTGATCCTCCGTGCACGATTACAGCGCCAACTAGCGTCCACAACTTTGTGAGCTCTGTCACATTGACATTTAGGTTGTAAATTTGTGAAAAAAATATCGAAATGAAAAAATAACAAATATTTTCGACTAATAAATTGTTGTGTTACCACAATTTGGGTGGAAAAAAGGAAAGTTGTTGGTATCGGCTGGACATGTCCGAGGACCGTGATGTAGAAGAATTAAGAACAAGGGCCGAGTTCAATAATTCACGCTCTCATCATAAGGCAAACATCTATGTATAATGTATTATGTAGAATCGCTTTGCCATTGACAGACATCTGTTGACATAGCTTGCATTGTTTTTACTTTTGACCACCATGAGCGCTTGGATAGATTATGTTACCTCCACCTAGTACTTCGCACCCAGCCAATAAAACAACGTCGCTTTTGTTCTTTCGTATGCTATCTTTAAAACTACGTAGAGGATTTTGTGAGCGCAAAAAGTGGGTTTATTTACGACTAAATGTGCCAGTGGCGCCGCACGCGTGGATATCGAGTTTAAAAAATAACGGACTTAAATAAAATGAAGCCTAAATTTTAAGTTAGACCTCTAGCAATACATTGGTGAAAACCGCATTCAATTTCATGCAGTATTAGTTATCGCGTGATGCGCGATCAAACATATACAGATAAAAATTTCTCCCGTTTTGTGTGTATTGTACGTATAAATAAATAGTAGACAACATCACATACATTGTTCCGATCCCAAAGTAAGTAGCTTAAGCACTTGTGTTATGGGTATCAGAACAACGAAGGTACTACAAATAAATAAATACTTAAATACAAATATAAACACCCAGACACGGAACGAACACAAGTGTTCATCACACGAATGTTTGTCCCGGGTGGGAATCGAACCCACGTCCCTTTGTTCACAAGGCAGGAGTCACTACCAAATGTATCACTACTAAGTAATAGAAGTGAAACTACAGGTTATTGTTTGTTAAAATTTGTTAAAAATTTAATAAGTCCGTCTTTTAGATTATTTGAAAATAAGATACACATATTGTTTTAACTTCTAACGCAATGGATTTTAGTTCATTAACCAACTGACCGATTTCGACACAAGCAAAATAGGAAAACGGCCAGTTCAAACTAATGTGGTGATAATGGCAACTGTATGGTGTAATGGTACCTGTATGGTGTTGAAGACCAGTTCAGCGATGCCCTGCCCCTCCACGTTGATCAGGTGCGGCTGGAACAGCGCCTCGGGCGCCTCGAAGCGCTCGCCGCCCACCTTGATCACGCGCCCGTCCGGCAACTGGGGGCAACCACATACAGTAAGTAACGCAAGACATGCCACGCTGGGCCACACAGCGCCATCTAGCCTCTAACTAAGCCGAAGCTTGTACTATAGGTACTAGACAACTGATGATGAAACATTTATACGTAGTAAACAAACACCCACACAGTACGAACATTTGTGTGCATGAACATGTCTGTTTGTATTGGTCTGAGAGTTTACTATGTACCTACAAAATGTACTTACAAAAAAAGGTGTCTAAGTAAGTTTATCAGTTGTCTAGTACCCATAGTACAAGCTTCGGCTTAGTTTGGGGCTAGATGGCGCTGTGTGGCCCAGCGTGGCATGTCAGAATAATGAATACCAAGGAATGTAAGAAAGCGACTTATCATCTTTTCGCTCTAAGCCACTCTCACCTGCCCGTGGTGCATCCTGCCGAATAACTAACGAGGCGCTGGCAACCGACTGGTGGCGGTATAACCATCACAATTGAAGGCGTAGCTAAATACCACAGACCGATGACGGGCAGCAGCGTCACCGGAGCAATCGCTCTGCGATCGTCAACCCACCTGCCCCAAGTGGCGATTAAGGGTGAAGCCTCCTGCCGTGTCCTGTGCAGTAGCACATTCCAAGCTGCGCAGGAACACAGCTCGTGGTGCACTCACCACATAAGGCTCCACCAGCACAGTGGTCTCCCAGGCCAGCGTCCGCTCCTGCTGTGTCCTGTGCAGTAGCACAGTCCACGCTGCGCAGGAGCACAGCTCGTGGTGCACTCACCACATAAGGCTCCACCAGCACAGTGGTCTCCCAGGCCAGCGTCCGCTCCTGCTGTGTCCTGTGCAGTAGCACAGTCCACGCTGCGCAGGAGCACAGCTCGTGGTGCACTCACCACATAAGGCTCCACAAGCACAGTGGTCTCCCAGGCCAGCGTCTGCTCCTGCTGTGTCATGTGCAGTAGCACAGTCCACGCTGCGCAGGAGCACAGCTCGTGTGCACTCACCACATAAGGCTCCACCAGCACAGTGGTCTCCCAGGCCAGCTTCTGCTCCTGCTCGATGTTGTAGCCGATGTAGCACAGTTTCTCCTTCATCATGCGCACAGTTTCGAAGTCGGCAGAGTGGTTGAAGGCGTAGCCGCGCAGGAGAAGCAACTGTGCAGAAGAGAAGTAGGTATACTAGATTAGAAGAGAATGGAATAGAATATAATGCAATGGAATATAAGAGAATGGAATTAAATAGAATATAAAGTAATTATATAATAGAATGGAATGGTATATAACAAAATTGAATGAAATATAACAGAATGTAATGGAATAGAATGGAATACCTTGGATAACATAGGCCAATAATAATAGGCGTTGAATTTTATTTTAATGGCACAACATCACTATGCGTTATGTAGGTATAGATTAGAAGACAAGGGAATGGTATAGAATGGAATGGAATGGAGTGGTATAACAAAGTTAAGTAAGTAGGTATAGATTATCATAGAATGAAATGTATGGAATGGGATAGAATTAATTTGAATTTTAATAGAGGCACATCATTGTGGCTAAGTAGGTATAGAATGATATAACTATGATGGAATGGAATAGAATGGAATTTAATTAACGATTTGTAAACGTCAAAACCTGTCAAAACATACTGATTATTTATTTTCGAGGCTAACTTTAACTTTTAACATCAACTTTTCACTTTCACTTTGACTTTTGACTGTCGCATTACCTTGATCAGATACCGGGTGATGTCCCTGCCAGCGATGTCCAGCCTCCTGGTCAGATGGGGCAACGCAAACTCCTCGTACACGGGGCAAATGTGGGTCACTCCGTCGCCTACAAAACACACGCGATTAAAATGCCATGAAATATATAAAAATATTATAAAACAACCGACTGGTGACGGTATAACCATCACGATTGAAGGCGTAGCTAAATACCACAGGCCGATGACGGGTAGCAGCGTCACCGGTGCGAGAAGCTACGCCCAAGATACCCAACCCGCCTGCCCAGGGTGGATATTATGGATATATTATCATCCAGATGTTTGCCCTAAGTGGCGAACAACTGGAGAGGCTTATGTCCAGCAGTGAACAGAAATAGGCTGATGATGATGATGAAAATATACATAGTAATAAAATAATATTTTTGTATTGCTAACAAAGAGGGAAAAATTTAAGAATATATTCGTCTATTTGCGACCTATCATCTTTTCGCTCCAAGCCACCCTCAACTGCCCATGGCGCATCCTGCAGAATAACAAACGAGGCTCTAGCAACCGACTGGTGGCGGTATAACTATCATGATAAACGTGATTTTGCAATAGTTCAAAAATATTCTCGTATATCAAATACGCGCAACATATCTTACGCGACTGACTCTGTGGCTCAATCCCTGCCTTCTGAACCTAGGGTCGTGGGTTCGATTCCCGCACAGTACAAACATTCGTGTGATAAACACTTGTGTTTGTTCTGTGTCTGGGTGTTTATATTTGTATTTAAGTATTTATTTGTGGTACCTTCGTTGTTCTGATACCCATAACACAAGCGCTTAGACTACTTACTTTGGGATCGGAGCAATGTATGTGATGTCGTCTGATATTTATACCAACTCCCCCGGAGATGCCTAATGTATAATGCATCTTGTCTATGGTCATACCTGAGTCTACGACAACGCCGGAGATGAGACCTTGGGCATAGAGAGTGAGCACAGCCTGTATTGCGATGTACGCACTGTCGAAACCGTACTTTTCGAACATCACCTGGAATTTAATATACAGCAATAAAATTTATAACATATGTAGCTACATTTCACCCGTACATAGAAGACTGAAGGCGTAGCTAAATACCAAAGGCCGATGACGGGCAGCAGCGTCACCGGAACAAGAAGCTACGCCCTGCGATCGCCAACCCGCCTGCCCAGCGTGGCGATTATGGGTATATCCTCCAGAAGTTTGCCCTAGGCGGCGAACAACTGGAGCGGCCTATGTCCAGCAGTGGACTGCAATAGGCTGATGATGAGTACACTGTACAAAGTAAGCACATAATTTTCAAATTCATTAGATACTTCAGCATTATATTAAATTAAGAAAGATCTTGCTGTCATGTGAATTTATTTAACAAGCCTTCTTAATAATCACAATATCAAACTTCATATCATACTAATATTATAAAGGCGAAAGTTTGTGAGTATGTGTTTGTTACTGCTTCACGTCTAAACGGCTGGACGGATTTGAACAAAATTTGACAGGAGGATAGAGTGTATGTGTGTGTATGTTTGCGCATCAGATTGTGAATAGTTTAAAATATCTTAAGGTAGTTTCGTATTTAAAAGTACCACAAAATACACTAATGTACAAGATTAAGCATTTGTCCCAGGTTTTTGTTTTTATGAAATATGGGGCAGACGAGCAGACGGCTCACCTGATGGTAAGTGATAATCGCCGCCCATGTACATCTGCAACATCAGGAGTTACAGCTGCGCTGCCGGCCGTTAAGGAAGAGGTATGCTCTTTTCTTGAAAGGTATGGTAAGGTAAGGTAGGTTTCAAATCTTGATAAAAACAGCACTTACCTCAATCATCTTCTCCCTATTCTTGGTGGGGTTCATGGGGGGTTCCGTGAGCAGGATCTTGGTCTCGTGGGGGTCCACGTTCATCTTGCTCGCGCCGAAAGTGTAGTCCCATACGTGGCACATGTCCTCCCAGTTACGAACCACCTGTATATGGACAATATCTTGTGAATACATTTTGTTTTTTATAAGGAAATGGATCTACATCATCATCCTTGCAATCTTCCACTGCTGAATATATATAGGCCTCCCCACAGGGGATTTGCCTCATTCACCATGCTCGGCAGGCGGGTTGGTGATCGCAGTAAGTTATACCCATATTATTCATCATCATCATCACAATCAAATATAATCATTCATTACTTATCGGGAAACCGATTAGTATTTCGCTATGATTTTAAGTAACGGGTGTCCCATCTAGCGTTTCGAATTTGAACTAACGATAATTTGACATTGGAGACGTCAACTGTCATCGGAGAAGTGTCACATATTTAGTAATAAGTCTGACATTTACGAAATGGGTCGCTATTCGCTTGAGGAAAGCTGGGAAATATTAAAAAATTATTTCCAAAGTGGTGAATCGCCAACGCAAACTGTGCGAAATTTGAAAAAAATATTTGCCAAAAAAGATTTGCCATCGGAGGCATATGTGCGGCAATTTGTGAATCGTGTGCGCGAAACTGGATCACTGTTGGATAAAACAACACGTAAACGTCCATTTCCAGCAAGGTCAACCGACGTTTGTTACGCCAACAAGCCAAGCACGATTGATGACTTGAAACATGAAATTGAAGTTGCCATTGCTGCCATAAGGCCGGAAACAATTGAAAATGTACTGAAAAATTGGACTGATCGAATAGGGTACTGCCAAGTAAGCTGTGGTGGACATTTGACCGAGATAATTTTTCACAAATAATGTCATGAATTATGCTTTCAAATAAATGTTTGATCATTGAAATCTATCGAGACGTTCTTTTTTTATAGCCTTTTTAAATTCGAAATTTTCCGTGAGACACCCTTTATATAATAAGATAAACTATATTTTTGGACAATCGAAAGATTAAATAAGATGTTTACATCTACTAGTCAGAACGAAGGACGGATTATTGTAGGTTAAAAAGAAGAATGACCCAAATACCTGTTGATTCTGAGTGCATTTCTCTTACATACAATTATTATCAACTAGCATAATAGGTAGTTGTTTTTTAACCAATAGATGGACATACATTCTGATGATGATGATGATGATGATGAATAGGTCATCATCTGCTACTCACCCCATTCTCCATAGGATAGCTGACTTCCAGCATAGACCGAAGCTGGGACGCCTCATCTCCCACCATCAAATCCTGGGGAAGAGACCAGCATCAGTTGACCATTCAACTTTGGTAACCCTATTGTTATTATCGAGTCAAAATCACTGGTACAAATACGCAACAGAAGTCAAAGTTATATTTCATATGTGTGTACATATCTATATATATAAAAGGAGAAACTGACTGACTGACTGACTGACTGACTGACTGACATATCAACGCACAGCCCAAACGGCTAAACGTAGGCACTTGAAATTTGGAAGGGACGTAGCTTAGGTACCGTAGGGGTGCACTAAGAAAGGAATTCCCGAAATTCCCACGGGAACGGGAATTAGCGGGAAAATCCTTTTGTATGAAAAATCTAAACCGCTTAAGTTAGACGCTTGAAATTTGGCATGCAGGTACCTTAGTAAATATAAAGTTTAGTTATGGCTGTATTTTGAGAAATTCCCACGGGAACGGGAGTTAGCGGGAAAAAACTTTTGTATGTATAAATTTAAACACGCGGACGAAGTCGCGGGCAAAAGCTAGTGTATAATATTACTTAAAATATGTTGCAGTGTATTGCATGTGAATTTGCTATATCTATTTATTAAGATCTTATTTCTTTAAGAAAGGCTTCTATGTTAAATTCTATGAGGCTTCTATGTATATTATATGAATACCAGAGAATCTAAAGAACATAGAAAACCGGAAACTATTAAGATAATAAAGATTATTAGCAATGGCTTTGCTTCTAATCAAGCAGACCGGAGGTTGTTGGTTTAAAAATTTAAAGGTGATTTAATAAACATTCCATATGATTGTATTCTAATGTTATATATATTCTAATATACCTGTCATAAGATCATTAATGTCGTTTCTATATAAACAAAGCAGAAAGTATAGAAAAATATCCTAACAATTATCTTTAAAAAAGTTTATAAAACAGTTGCTCGTACACTCAGGCATATTATCTATTCAGCTATAAAACTAAGGAATACTCAATGAATTGATAGTCTAAAAAGCTGTATAAAAAACTAAGTAACTGTACAATTTGCGTGCAAAATATATTTACAATAATAATGTTAGTAAGTATTTTGCTGTAATAAATAAAATTGTAAAGCTAAGTGTTGCGCATTTGACTATTTACCCCCGAAACAGGGTTACCTGGACAATCTCGGGGTGGAAAGCCTTGTGTGCGTGAAATAGGAACTTTGTTATCAATTTTCTAGACACAGCTTTATGTTTTAGAATCTATCTTGTGTATCATGGAATGCATTACAGCACACATTTTACATAACTAAATAACTATAGTATTTTCATGTAATTTTAGCCTATGATTGAAATTAGGAGATTATAAGATATAAACTCCAAACGCTGGAATCCCATCAGATGGTCTCCTATATAAGTCGCCTCTTATGACGGGCAGGGATAATTCAGTAGTATTCTAAGCCTTATAATACAGTGGCACTCCAGACCCCACTGAAAAATCATTGTTTTGTTTGTTTTTTTTTTGATCATATGGCCACTCGATGATTAATACAAGAGTGAAGACAGGGGAGCTTCGCCCTAAAATATTAAAATTATCTTAATACTAAGTTAATTAACTAAAAAAACTGTTAATTATGATTAATAAATGAACAGTCAAGACTTATATTTAGACAAACAAAGTAACAAAACTCAAAAATGTTCAAGTTGCACAACCAAATTCCTTGAAAATTCTATATAAAATAGGTATTTGTTGTTATCTTGTAACAAAAACAGTTAATTCAGTCCATGCCCTATCAAAATCATTGTGTTAATCTCAAACACATGCTAAGACTATTTGAAACTTACTCCAATACAAATATCCTGTAAAATAGTTAATTAACAGTTTATATCAAGGCCTCATTTACATCAATGACTAATGAACTAGAAATTATTAACTAGAACAGATATTTCAGATTCAACCCTACACTCTTTCAAATATTATAATAACAATTTTACAGTTCATGATGAATAAAGGCATGTAATATCTATAAATTTAGAACCTATTACAATACAAGGAGAGCTCACAATAGCTCCATATTGCTTAAATTATGAAGTTTGGTAAAAAAATTTAAAAGTGTAATCATATTTACACAGTAAATAGGTCCCTGCTTATACCGATGAGCAAATATTTATATTTCGATGCTACCATTCATACTAAAAAGGCAGAAAGGGCAGTAGAATCTTATCTGTAGACCAATTCTCAAGCAAAGAAATTAACACAAACCTTAACATCAATATCTCCTATTTTATTCTCCGCTCTGATGATGGGCCTGCCCACCATCGACGGGAATATGAATGCGGGAAAGTTGCTGCCGGCGTAACCACATTTCACAAACTGAAAACAGAATAATTTCCTTCTTAACTCGATGAATCAGTTGCTTATCGGGATGTGAACATTATAAGACTTTTACACAAACTTACGCCTGTTCCGTTGTCGCAAACGATTACTTTCCTTCCTTGGTCATCCATTGTTTTATTTTAAACTTATAATTAAACTATTTATGTGGAAATTTCAATAGAAATCGAAATAATCAACAATCCCCGCAGAGATTTACTTTTTTAATCAACGTTGGTTGGATGACAAATCGTCAAATAATTAGACCAGTTTATGAAAAAGCACTCTATTTACTGGTAATATACACTAATTTCAATATAGCAAATTTTTGACACGCCTTATTCATATTGCCATAACAAAAAATCAAATACATTTTACTTTCAGTCGCACAACTGACCATCGCATTATTGTAACAGGATTGATGGATTGATTGACTGATTGATAGCTAAAATAGCATAGACTATAGCCGTGCAGGTGGTAAGAAAAAAGTAAACTGACAGCTGTCAAATAATTTATTTTGGTTGGTTTGGTCAAGTTTGGTGGTTTCATTGACGCATGGTGCAATTTCTCACGTGTGTCTGTTGATTTATTTTAAAATTCCATGTTTCATAAAAAATATCACTATGAAACATAAAAGGTTCGAGGAAAATATTTTAGTCGACGAAGCCTATACAAATTCTGGAAGAATCGACAAAAATGCGGATCAGAAAAAAGGGCAAGGAATTGCAAAACATTTCGCCGAAACTCTTGAGTATGAAGAAAGGAAAAAATGGTTTAATCAGGTCTGATAATTCTAATATTATGCTTTGGATTAAATACCGATACAATCAGTTACATTATACATTTGTTTCTATGCCAAACGTACCACCACAAAATGATTCATTACTTAGTTAAGTAAGATTGTGATGTGCTTATAAAATTACTAAATTTTTTGCCTTTGTTGGTTTAGCTCCTGCTAGTAGCTAAAGCAAGTTTCCTTACTTATGTCTGCTATATATTTTGGCAACAGAAACACATTACCTCTGACCTTGAGAGTAATGCTGAGAGGATCTCTAAGTACCTCTTATATTTAACCATACTAGAGTTAAATCACTAAGGTATACAAAGTAAACAGGCGGAATAATACATCAGGCGGGCCATAGGCTTGTTTGCCACTATAATGGTAAAATAATCAAAAATTTTTTCTTCCAAATTATAAATAAATTTTTATTTGCATTCTAGCTCCCCGAGGAACCCAGCCCAATAAATAAAGTGCTGACCCAGGAGCAACTGGAAGCCGTAAGGAAAGAGGCCAACAGTGCGTTACACGGAGACACACTGGCATATGAAACCAGTAAGTTGTCAATTTGCTAAATCCTTATATCATTCTCTAGCTCCTTGCCTCTCTAGCTGGTTCTTCTCAATAGAAATCTACTTTCTGAACATGGCAATAGCATTATTCTTTTTACATTTAATTTAATTTGACGTTTCATAAGTACTTATTTAAAATTTAAGTGCATAAAGGTATTTTAATTTCATTTCATTAGTCCATAATCATGTTCATAATCTAATGGGACACCAGTTCTGCTGTGGTTATTATAATAAACTGTAACAAAAAAAAAACTAATGTTTCCATTCAAATTCTTTGTTTTCATGGTTGATTAATTTTATTAGTTCTCGAAATTCATAAAGGTAATACTTTCACAGCATAAATGAAATTAATCCAGTTATAAAACACAAGATTATAATGTTAATATTATAAACAAGATTTTAAGAGAGGTAGGGCATAGCGAATCTTCGCTGGAATTGAGCCCTATAGAAATCCAAGCCAAATGACCTCTGGGTCGTGTTGCTGCCGGTGAGTAGGGTTTCTGGAGCTCATGGGAGGTTAGGGTTGGGCCGGCATGGCGGTGGCAACTGACAGGTAACTGACCAGTTACTTGCCCGTTGTCACAGTGACATGGGCTTCTCTTTCGCTTCCCATCAGGCATAGGGAATGATTATGTAGAGCTACTATAAAAAAGGCCTATGTCCAGCAGTGGACTGATGTGGGCTGATGATGATGATGATGATGACTATAAAAAAAAAAGATACTGCTACATAATTTATATTGTATAAAACCTTCATAGTTTATGATAAAGTTGTAAAAAATTGTAACAAAGGTTTACTAATTAATATTTTTTCAGAATCTAACAGAAGTGGTTCATCAGACCAGCAGTGGGCTCGGACTCTGCTAAATAAGGGCGCCATTGGGGACAGAGTAGCTGCTGCCACTATATTGATACAGGTATTTGTTCTATACTTACAAATCTCATACTGCCTACATAAGTAGCCAAATAGAGCTTTTGTGCAATAAAGATTAGAAAAATTGATACGAATTGTGTCTGTGTGAGAGTTCAACTCTGAGAGAACCACTGGTTTTAATCTTATCTTATTTTGAGGGAAACTTTGAAAGTATTGAGTCTCTGCCATTCAGTACTCTAATTTTAAATAATTTTACGCTTTACTTTGTTTTCAGGATAACCCTCTATACAACTTGACTGCTCTACGCAATTTGGTCAACAGTGTTAAACCGGCCAAAAAGAAAGATGGAATCATTGTTATTGGTAAGAAGCTCTTTAGCCGATTTCAAATTCGAATAAATAAATAGGATGATTAGAATCACATTTATTTATTCTGAATAATGACTGTGATTTTAAACTTTTGATTCTTTGGCAAATTTACTGATCCTACATTGAATAATTTTACTACTATACTAGTCAGATTTGAATTGGTTCTTACAAAAATAGGTACTTGTTTCTTTTTTGTTATTTGAAATGGATTTGCGCTTCGCCTGAAAGTAAGCGAAGCAGTCTACGATTGAGCGTGCTCACTCACCCAGCAAAAACCGGTTCACTTTTACCTAGAACACACTGGTATCCAAAAACCTATAGGATTTTGGGCACTGTGCGTCCACGCGTCACAAAATAACGATTGTGAATACGGCTGTATATCTCTCAGGGAAAAGAATTCCATAGTTTGGCCGTTAACTCTATGAAAGTAGAGGCGAAACGCGTTGTGCGAATCTTTGGAACTTGCAATATATAAAAGTCTTCTACTCGCCGTAACCCGTAATTCCTCCTACGCTGACCTCCGTCAAGCATGTTGATACATTAGCTTGTAGATCGTCTTATGCACAGGTTGATTGGGCTTCACAATAAAAAAACGATAATATGTGGTAAGCATAAAACGTCTATTCTAATAACACTGTCGCGTACATGAATAGCGGAAATTGGTCGAGAAAAATGCGCGTGCATCCGCCGTGGGAGCAAGGTTCCGACTGGGCGCCGTGACCGAGCGATAGCGGGTCTGCTCCTGCGCCGGTGAGACGAGGTGCGCGTGCGGGGCGAGGAAGGTAGCTCGGGAGCGAGACCCCACAGTACTCCCCCGCCGAGACCGCTAATGCGGGCGATAACGGTCTGGGAAATGGACTCTTCTGCCGCTCCGTGTTGTCCTTTCCGACCTCTCACCGGGCTGATGCGCTGAAGATGATGCTGCGTGGCTGGTGGTGGCTAGTGGTGAGGTCCCAGGTACATCACCATCTTCACGAGTGATGTAAGCCGGTTTCAGGCGATCAATGCTCACGGTAACGTGTTTGCCTCGAATGTCTAGTTTGTAGAACTTAGGATGTCGTTCCAAAACTTTATAAGGGCCAGCGTAAGGTGGTTCCAGAGGTCTTCGAACAAAGTCCTGCCTCAGGAATACATATGGTGCAACTACAAGGTTATGAGGAATGTAGAATGGACCTGTTCTGTGCCAAGAAGCTGGCTTGGGTGAAAGCTCGGCCATATAGCTACGTAAGCGTGTAGCCAAATCTGTGACATCAGCAGCTTTGTATTCATCGTTAGAGTTGATAAATTGACCAGGCAGTCGCAGAGGCTCCCCATAGACCAACTCAGCGGCTGAGGCCTGGATGTCCGTCTTCCATGCACTTCTAATTCCTAGGAGTACTAGTGGTAAGGCTTCGGTCCATTGTGTCGTTGAGTGGCACATGATAGATGCCTTAAGCTGCCGATGCAGCCTCTCCACCATGCCGTTGGCCGCAGGGTGATAGGACGTTGTGTGGTAGTGACGCGCTCCGACGATGGAAGAGATGGCCTTGAAGAGGTGAGATTCGAACTGGCGGCCCTGGTCAGTAGTGATCCTGACCGGGCAACCAAAGCGGGCGATCCACCCCGACACGAAGGCGGCCGCACAGGTCTCCGCAGTGATGTCCTTGATGGGGTATGCCTCAGGCCAGCGAGTAAACCTGTCAATGGCTGTGAGGCAATACCTGAAATCAGAAGAAAGCGGTAAAGGCCCTACGATATCGAGGTGGACATGGGAAAACCTCGATGTTGGGGTAAGGAAGGGGGAAAGTGGAGCAATTGTGTGACGGGTTACTTTTGTGCCTTGGCATTGCAGACACTCTCTTGACCACTCTCTACAGTCTTTGCGTATCCCTGGCCATACAAATCTGTGTGTTACCAGCCGCACTGTAGCAGTTCTTCCAGGGTGACTTAAGTTGTGCAGCATTTCGAACACTTGTCTTCTCATGACTGGTGTGACATATGGGCGAATGACGCCATAAGAAGTGTCACAGTAAATCTTGACCTTCGAGTGCGGCATGCACATCTTCTGCAACTTTAGTGTCGATCCGTTCTTCAGTAAGTCTAGCAACTCTGGATCATTTTCTTGCTGATTTGCCAGGATCTCGTAGTCTATAGGATGACTTACTTCCGCGATTCTGGATAGAGAATCTGCAACGATGTTCTCCTTGCCAGGTATGTATTTTATGTCAGTCGAAAACTGGCTGATAAAATCAAGATACCGATATTGACGGGGTGAGCAGTGTTCCTTTGATTTAGAAAAGGCATACGTCAGAGGCTTGTGGTCGGTATAAATAGTGAAATCTCTTGCTTCAATCATATGTCGGAAATATTTTATTGCTTCATATATTGCCAGTAACTCTCTATCATAAGGGCTGTATTTTATCTGCGCTGAGTTAAGCTTATGAGAGAAGAAGGCAAGAGGTTCTATGGTGCCATTCCTCTCTTGTTGCAGCACTGCACCAACTGCCACGTCGGAAGCGTCTGTCACGATTCGAAGGTCGGCTGACGGATGAGGATGCGCTAACAACGCTGCGTCAGATAAGGCAGTTTTGCAGTCTTCAAATGCCTTTAATAGTTCGGCTGTCATGCTAACTGGCTGTGAACCTTTTACCTTCGGCCCTGCTAGCAGGGTATTAAGTGGTGCTTGTAACTGAGCTGCTTTAGGCACAAACCGACGGTAGAAGTTAATCATTCCGAGAAATCTTCTGAGCTCCTTCACTGTCTTTGGCATGGTGTACTCTCTTATAGCCTGCACTTTGCTTTCTAGCGGGCGTAGTCCAGCAGAAGATACTTGATACCCGAGGAATGTCAGCTCAGGTTGACCTAAAACACACTTACTTGTGTTCACGAGAACTCCATACTCCTTCAGACGACTGAGTACTTGACGTACATCTCTCTCATGACTGGGGGCATCCCGTGAGAATATTAAAATATCGTCGATGTACCCGTAGGCAAAGCTTTCCAATCCCTGCAGCATTTCGTCCACGAACCGTTGAAAAGTTTGTGCAGCGTTGCGAAGACCAAATGTCATAAATGGAAATTCATACATTCCGAACGGAGTAGTGATGGCTGTCTTCATAATATCATCAATATATACCGGTATTTGATTATAGGCTTTTATCAGATCGATTGTTGAAAATACCGTACAACCAGCTAACTGATGACTGAAGTCATGGATATGGCGGACTGGATATCTATCTGGGACAGTGCGGGCGTTGAGAGCTCGGTAGTCACCGCAAGGTCTCCAACCGTCGTCTTTCTTCTTCACCAAGTGCAGCGCTGAAGACCATGGGCTCTCAGAGCGACGAGCAGTACCGTTATTCAGCATGTCATCAAACTCCTTCTTCGCTATTTTGAGACGGTTCGGATCCAGGCGTCGAGGTCTGCATGCAACTGGAGGCCCTGGAGTCGTTTTGATATGATGCATGGTATTATGCTTGACTAACCGGGACGTACCTGCAGGTCTGGTGACTTCTGGGAACTCGCGCAGTATATCATGGTATACTCCTTCACCAGAGACTGTCTTTATCGAAGATATATCTGCAGGTACTTTATGACGCGGCACAGCTACTGTCATTGAAGTGGTCGCATCGATCAGCCGATGGTTTCTGCAATCAACCAGGAGGTTATAAAATCCTAAAAAATCTACGCCTATTATCGGTTTTGACACGTCAGCAATGGTAAACGTCCATGAGAAGTCGCGTCTAAGTCCGAAGTTCAGATTTAACTGCAACGGTCCGTATGTATGGATAACTGTTCCATTAGCTGCAGATAAACAGTACTTTGTTTTGGTACAGGGCATCTTTGTAGCTGACCGGGGGAATACACACAAATCTGATCCCGTGTCAATAAGAAACTGAGTTTTCGTCGTTCGGTCAGTTATAAATAGACGGCCTGATGATGCTGGACAGTCGTTGGCCGCTACTTCCGGCTGCCCGAAGCGTTTCCCGATACGAACGAGCAAGGTTGGCTGCACTTATTAGCTTTAGCACCAAAATTAAAATGATACCAGCAGTGCGGGTGATTGGATGGAGGCTGCCGACTGCGCGACCGGCTACGTTGACGGTTGCCACCGTGTCTATACCTGGAGCGTGAGCTGGAACGCCTGTACACGTGAGAGGTAAGCTTAGCAACTTGTTTTGTAAGCTCGCTTATCTGGCAAGTAAGCATATCTATAGTATTTTGCGTCTGCGGCCTGGCTGATGTACTTGCTACGTTGTGGAATGGCATTGGAGCTGCGATTTCATGCACCCTATCAGCTAATTCGGCAATATCATCCAACGGTAACTTCGATTGCAACGCAACTACAGTTTGTAACGCGTGGGGCAATCGCCCTGTCCACAACGTACACAAAATGGCGTCGTCCACTGACGGTCCGGCCAAATTTCTAAGATGTCTTAGAAACTGCGAAGGCTTGCGATCCCCCATTTCCTCATGCATAAAAAGCTGCTTTAATTTCTTTTCTTTAGATGCACTTAATCGCTTAATCAATTCCTCTCTAAGCTTATCATATTTTCCGGTAGCAGGCGGCGCGCGAATTACGTCTTTTACTTGATTTGCGTAACACGGCTCCAAATGCGATAAAATATAATAAAATTTAGTCGCATCTTGCGAAATACCCGAAAGATTGAACTGACCTTCCATTTGATCAAACCACAGTTCCGGCTCATCCGCCCAAAATGGCGGTATCCTGACGCCAACCCGAAAGACGCCGTTACGCTCCTCCGCCGTACCGCTATGTCCGGCTTGCACGTCGTCATCACTGGCGGCCGAGGCATATCCACTACGGCTATCTTTCTCCATGGTGCTTGGTGTTCTTTCGCGGGGTCACCAATTGTAGATCGTCTTATGCACAGGTTGATTGGGCTTCACAATAAAAAAACGATAATATGTGGTAAGCATAAAACGTCTATTCTAATAACACTGTCGCGTACATGAATAGCGGAAATTGGTCGAGAAAAATGCGCGTGCATCCGCCGTGGGAGCAAGGTTCCGACTGGGCGCCGTGACCGAGCGATAGCGGGTCTGCTCCTGCGCCGGTGAGACGAGGTGCGCGTGCGGGGCGAGGAAGGTAGCTCGGGAGCGAGACCCCACAAGCTAGTTGATAAACTCAAATCTTAAAAATCTTCAAAACTACAACTAAATTTCTCCATCATTCAGATGCCCTGTCAGAACTGTTCATCTCCGAGCTTCTCATCCCGGACGCGAAGCTGCGCTCCCTGGAGCAGCGTCCTGTGGGACACCTGGACGACATGACGTCAGGCAACAAACAAGCCAGGAGGAACATATTGAAGCTCTGGTTCTACGAGGATCAACTGAAGGAGTTGTATGGAAGTAAGTAATATTTTAATAAAGTTTTACACTTTCATCATCTTGGGAGCCTTCAAGAAACGAGCGTACTCCTATTTAAAAGGCCGGCAGCGACCCCAAAACTCAATTAGGGGGTGTCGAATGCTTACTATCAGGCATCACATTTACTCGTCTGCCGCTTCTTGCATAAAAAAAAAAGTCGCTTTTATTGTCTGTCTGTCTGTATGTATGCTTTAGAGACCGCGCAAACCGCAGACTTAGA
The DNA here is from genome assembly GCA_031163375.1 of Conogethes punctiferalis. Classification (NCBI taxonomy): domain Eukaryota; kingdom Metazoa; phylum Arthropoda; class Insecta; order Lepidoptera; family Crambidae; genus Conogethes; species Conogethes punctiferalis. Next base: position 7,418,608 of record CM062103.1, read on the forward strand.
TATCGGTACATATTCATACTGATTGTGAGCCCGACCAAACTATCGGGCGATGGAAAGTCTGGTTTGCCTCTAAATCTTGAAAAACTACGCAACTGGTTTTGATGCGATTTTTTATAGTAGATAGAAGGATTCAAAAGGAAAGTTCACCTATATGTATACCTAATAGATTCATATAATATTATACCTTTGTGAAGCCGCGGCAGGTCGCTAGTTTCATCTTATGATAAGAAATGTTCGGCATCTAACTCACACAAATGTCGGGCTAATAAATAAAAAACCCAAGGCACGCCACGCTGGGCCACACATCGCCATCTAGCCCCAAACTAAGCTGAAGCTTGTACTATGGGTACTAGACAACTGATAAACTTACTTAGATACTTTTTTTTTAAATAAATAAATAATTTAAGTGGGAGAAGGTTTATTTTCTGTTATATTCTAGATTTATTTTTATAATGAGCTCCGGCAACTTTTTTGACAGAGTCTATGGGAGGTGTCACATAGGAAAAGATGATGTTAGACATTACGAAGATTAATATAATTTTGTTGTTAATTTATAACTGCATTTTACCTCAACGATCCCACATATACATAGTAAACAAACACCCATAATATTTACACCCATAATGTAATACTTATTTCGATATTACAAACACTGTTACAGTGTTTTTCCTACCATACTAAATGTACACAGTAGTATGTTCCTGCCATAGTTTAGACATGACATTATGAAACCTTTTTGTTTTAGCTTATGTTGAAGCTTTGAACAAGTTTGCTCACGATTCCGTGGACGCGAACAAGGAGAAAGCTGTCAGCGCCATGTCTTATCTGCTTATGCATCACCCAGAGAGAGAGAAGGTATGAAGTTATAATAATAATGAATAACCCAAGACATGCCACGCTGGGCCACACAGCGCCACCTAGCCCCAAACTAAGCCGAAGCTTGTACTATGGGTACTAGACAACTGATGAACTTATATTATACATAGTAAACACCCAAACCAATCCAAACAGACATGTTTATACTGTGCGAGTATAGAACCAACGATCCTTGGCTCAGACGGCAGAGGTCACTACCAAATGGGCCATCATGCTAATGAAGTTTTTTTTTTAAAATAGCTCGACATATTGGCTTCCCTACGCCTGATGGAATGTGAAAAAGGAGCCCAAGTCGCTGTGACAACGGGCAATTAACTGGTCCACAAGCTCCGAAAACCCTATTCACCGGCAGAAACACGACCCGGAGGTCATTTGGCTGCGGTATTCTATAGGGTGGAGGTCCTTTCCCGGACTGGCGGCTCAATACGAGCGAAGATTCGCTATACCTCTCTGAAACTTTAACGTTCCCTGACCCGTTTCCACTGATGATAAGCAACGTTAACGCAACTATCCTTTCAGATGCTTCTCACAAACATAATCAACAAGCTCGGTGACCCATCCCAGGCCGTGGCCTCTAAGGTCATATACCATCTCTGCCAGTTGCTCTACAACCACCCCAATATGAAGTCTATAGTGCTTGCGGAGATTGAGAAGATGCTGTTCCGGTAAGAAAACCTAAAAGTAAACCTATTATATACGCTACATCATTAGGCCAAAGCACACTTGTAACGCACTGCTCCCATCTGGCAAAAAAAAAATATAAATAAATATCAGACAACATCACATACATTGCTCCTATCCCAAAGTGAGACCACCTTAGACTCGGTCCTATCTTGGGGCAACGAGAACCTGGTCAATTTTAACCCGAACAAGACTCAGGTTTGCGCGTTTACCGCTAAGCGTTCTCCCTTTGTCGTATCCCCTCGTTTCTGCGGTAATCCCTTGGACGCGGCATCCTCACTCCATATTCTCGGCGTTGATATCTCGAGCAATGTTCAGTTCAGGGGTCATCTGGAGGGAAAGGCTAAACTGGCCTTCAAGAAGCTGGGTGTTCTTGGCAGAGCGAGACAATATTTCACACCAGCCTACCGTCTTCAATTGTACAAGGCACAGGTGCGACCTCACATGGAATATTGTTCTCATCTGTGGGCCGGGGCACCTCAGTATCAACTTCTTCCTTTTGACCGCATCCAGCGAAGAGCGGCTCGAATCATTGACGACCGAGAACTTTCAGAGAAACTAGACCCTTTATCTTTGCGCAGGGATGTTGCGTCTTTGTGCGTTTTCTACCGTATATATCACGGCGAGTGTTCGGAGGAATTGTTTGATCTGGTACCGGCTGCTATTTTTCATCATCGTACATCTCGCACCAATTCTAGATTTCATCCTTATCATCTTGATAGTTGGAGGTCTTCCACGGTGCGTTTTGCGCGCAATTTTCTGCCTCGTGCAACCGGTCTTTGGAATCAGCTTCCTGCTGCAATTTTTCCGAGTGGATATGATTTAGGGACCTTCAAAAAGCGAGCCTATAGATTTCTCAAAGGCCGGCAACGCACCTGTGACTCCCCTGGTGTTGCGGTGTCTATGGGCTGAAGTGATCACTTACCATCAGGTGACCTTCAGGCCCGTTTGCCCCCTCTTCCATAAAAAAAAAAAAAAAAAAAAAAAGTAAGTAGCGTAAGCACTTGTGTTATGGGTATCAAAACAACGAAGGTACTACAAATATATACTTAAATACAATTATAAACACCCAGACACGGAACAAACACAAGTGTTGATCACACGAATGTTTGTCTCGGGTGGGAATCCAACCCATGACCCTTGGTTCAGAAGGCAGGGGTCACTACCAATTGAGCCACCAAGCCAGTCAAATCTAGCCCCAAACTAAGCCAAAGGTTGTACTATGGGTACTAGACAACTGATAAACTTACTTAGATACATTTTTTTTTGTAAATAAATACATATTATACATAGAAAACATCCAGACCAATATAAACAGAGATGTTCATGAACACAAATATTTGCACTGTGCGGGAATGGAACCCACGACCCACCACAACTCACGAACTCAGGACATTTTTACCTATTATATTATATATATTTTACGGGAGCGAGTGACGTCAAAGACTCCCACTCTTAACTTTTGATGCCTTGTATCTTTTCTATTGTTTATTTGAATGAAAAACGGAAAAATACGTGTCTTTTATTTTTGAATAAGCTAAAAGACGGACTAATTACAATTTTTACCCATAACAGCCTATTGTGCTGTTCCTAATGGTGGATTATTCTCCTCTAATAGAAACGACTAATAAACATTTATTTTTCAGATCGAACATATCTTCAAGGGCACAGTACTACGGAGTATGCTTTCTCAATCAGTTCTTCCTGGGCAAAGACGATTCGAAAATAGCCGAGAACCTCATTCGGATATACTTTTCGTTCTTCAAGGCTTCTATCAAAAAGGTGAGTGTTCTTTAAAACTTGTATATGTCACCGTGACATTGTAAATACCGTTAGATTATAATCCACCTTGCGAGATTGTTATCTGTCGAAATATTGTAAACTGTAACATAATTCTTACATATTAACTATCATTAACTATTATTTATCGGTAGATTTTGCTCGATCAAAGTGGAACTGTTGATAATTTAATGTGTGACAGATTTAAATTTATGAATTTCACATTGATCGATTACAGTCTGTGACCGAATAATATTTTGGACATATTACAACTCCACGTACAGCTACTTTGGGGGGTAGTCTCGCACCCCATTTAAAGCAACTTTAGGGCCAAACTAAGTTAAACTTTGGGGGTAGTGGAGCGCTCCTTCCAAAACTGTTTTAGGGTGCATGCACATTCCACCTAAAACTGTTTTGGGGTACAAGTACACCCCGATAAAGCCACCTAAATTGTGCAACAAATGCCTTAGTTTTAAGTCAACTGTATGGTGTGTAATAAAGAAAGTCGACCTATGTAGGTTCTTATATGTATTGTATATCAATCATGTTTTAAGAGAGGTAGGGCATAGCGAATCTTCGCTCGAATTGAGCCGCCCGTCCGGGGAAGGACCTCCACCCTATAGAATACCGCAGTCAAATGACCTCTGGGTCGTGTTTCTGCCGGTGAGTAGGGTTTCCGGAGCTCGTGGGGGGTTAGGGTTGGGCCGGGCCGGCATGGCGGTGGCAACTGACAAGTAACTGACCAGTTACTTGCCCGTTGTCACAGCGACATGGGCTTCTCTTTTGCTTTCCATCAGGCGTAGGGAAGCCATTATGTCGAGCCACTATAAAAAAAATATATATATATCATCATCCATCATTATTAACAGCTTTTCGCAGTCTACTGCTGACCATAGACCTCTCCATGATTTCGTCACTTTGAACTTTTTTGGGCCTTGTACTGTAAATTATTATTTTAATTCCAGGGCGAAATCGACTCCCGCTTAATGTCCGCCATACTTACCGGCGTGAAGCGCGCTTACCCGTTCGCGGACAAGGAGCGGCTGACGGAGACGACCAACCACGTGGACGCTGTCCACAAGCTGGTGCATCTCGCGGGGCTGAATGTCGCCGTGCATGCTCTGGCGCTGCTGTTTCATATCAGCGACGCCAACAAGGGGACTTCTGACAGGTCAGTTCGTATCTCAACAGCACCCCGAAACAGTTTCACAGTCTTAGGTGAGGTGTGCATGCACTCTAAAACAGTTTTAGGTGGGGTGTGCATGCACCCCAAAGCGGTTTTTAGGTGGGGTGTGTGAGCACCCCAACTCAGTTTTAGATGGTGCCGTTTAGCACCCCCAAAGAATAGCTTAGATAGAACGGTGCGAGAATAACCCTAAAGTGTCTTTAGTTGGGGAGTGGCTACCTTTATAGAAGCTTTAGATTCATTGCGAGGGTAGGTACCCCTAAAGTCGCTTTAGATGGGGTGCGAGACTATCCCTAAAGTATATTCAGATGGGGTGCGAGACTACCCCTAAAATAGCTTTATATTCAGTGCGAGGGTAGGTACGAGGTACCCCTAAAGTGGCTTTAGGTTGGGCTGTGAGGGAGAGATGAGGGAGGCTCCTGGCTATTGTCGGCTATACTTACCGGCGTGAAGCGCGCTTACCCGTTCGCGGACAAGGAGCGGCTGACGGAGACGACCAACCACGTGGACGCTGTCCACAAGCTGGTGCATCTCGCGGGGCTGAATGTCGCCGTGCATGCTCTGGCGCTGCTGTTTCATATCAGCGACGCTAACAAGGGGACGTCTGACAGGTCAGTTGCGATCTCAACAGCACCCCGAAACAGTTTTAGGTGGGGTGTGCATGCACCCCAAAACCGTTTTAATAGGTTGCGCCTATACCCCATCTATACTAATATTATAAAGCTGAAGAGTTTGTTTGAACGCGCTAATCTCAGGAACTACTGGTCCGAATTGAAAAATTCATTTTGTGTTGAATAGACCATTTATCGAGGAAGACTTTAGTCTATATAACATCACGCTGCAACTATTAGGAGCGAAGAAATAATGGAAAATGTAAAAAAAAAACGGAGAAAAAGTAACTATTCCACGCGGACGAAGTCGCGAGCACAGCTAGTTATTGATACTTGTGGGGTGTACTTTCATCCCCAAACAGTTTTAGACGGGCTTCTCTAGTACCCTTTAGACGAATGACGGATGAGGAATGAGAAAAGTGCGAGAGTAGGCCCAAAGTTGCTTCAGATGGGCTGCGAGACTACCCTTAAAGTAGCTTTAGATTCATTGCGAAAGTACCCCTAAAGTCGCTTAGATTGGGGGTGCCAGGAGGGAAGCTCCCGGCTAATGTTCGCCATACGTACGCGTGATGCAAGCTGACAGATATAAGCTTGCTTAATTTGGATAAAGTCAAAGTCAAAATACCTTTATTCACATAGACTTAAAATAAACACTTATGAATCGTCAAATAAAAAATAATGTAGAAATACAAAAAGTAAAGTAAGAATGTGAATAAAAGCAATTTAAAAGAAGCTACCGCCGTGTTCGGAAAGTAGATTTCTACCGAGAAGAAACTGCAAGAAACTCGGTAGTTACTCTTTTTAAATCGCCAATTGTTACATGTTTAGGTATTACAACATTTTTTAATATTTTAAAGTTAAACAATGCAAAATAAAAGTTGAGTCTATACAATGCAAAGTTTACTACGAAGCAGCAGTCCAGGAGATGTTGTCGTTGATATCTCTCGAATTTCTGTAAATGATAAATATAAATAAAGAGAGAGGTAGGGCATAGCGAATCTTCGCTCGAATTGAGCCGCCCGTCCGGGGAAGGACCACCACCCTATAGAATACTGCAGTCAAATGACCTCTGGGTCGTGTTTCTGCCGGTGAGTAGGGTTGCCGGAGCTCGTGGGGGGTTAGGGTTGGGCCGGCATGGCGGTTGCAACTGACAGGTAACTGACCAGTTACTTGCCCGTTGTCACAGCGACTTGGGCGTAGGGAAGCCATTATGTCGAGCCACTATAAAAAAAAAACTTTTTGATTTGATTTGATGGTCGGTTTTTTTTTCTTCTAAAATATGCCGTTATTTCGTACAGATACTACACAGCACTCTACCGTAAGCTGACCAACGCGGACATATTCAGCACGAGCCACTCGGCTCTGCTCTTCTCGCTCATATACAAGTCGTTGAAGCAGGACAAGAACACTGAGCGCGTGACGGCGTTCGTGAAGCGGCTGTTGCAGCTGTGCTGCTATATGACTCCTGCGCAGGTGAGCAACTGTCATCATCATCATCATCAGCCTTTCGCATTCCCCTGCCGGACATAGGCCTCCCCCGATGACAATTCGGCTTATTCACCACGCCTGGCAGGCGGGTCTTTTTTTTTATAAGAAGAGCATTCAATCTCAATCAAGAGTTACTCCGTAGGGCTGCTTCCGCACTGGCATGTTTTGGTTTAATGCTCTCCTGATACTACACAGATATTCCCACATATGCACAATATCACAAACCCGCCTATGCAAACGAATGTGTATCCGTGTGTGTGTGTGTGTATGTTCGTGTATGAGTGCGTGTGTGTGTGTGTGTGTGTCCGTGAGTATACACATACTCACGGACACACACACACTCACACACGAACATACACACACACACACACACGGACTCACACACACTTTGCGCATACTTGTACCTTAGCATTGTATTGTTTTTTTTTAATTTTTAAGAACTTTTTATTACAGTGTCGTTAATCACAAGATATAGCCACATTCTATAATGTTTAAAGTCATAGAATTTTACCCCCACGTGACAGGCTCTGCCTAGTGTGGGAGTCACAGAATGTAAACACCGTTAGGCTTCTGTTTTTGATTAATAAACACATTTTTAATGTTTTTTTTATTTTTTTTTTTTCATTCAGGATGACCTCACTCCACCTGATGGTAAGCGGTCGTGAGGTCCAAAAGTTAGGTCGACAGGCACAATAGAACAAACCCATTGCGCCTGTCGCCCTCACCGTGAAAGTCATTTTAACAACACGGCAAAGATAGGAATTGCCGAACGATGTATTTTTGTTCAGGCGTGCGGTATGCTGTTCCTCATAGCTCAAGTTCTCAAAGATGCTGACAAAAAGGAAGCTGTGAAACTCGTCTGGACGAAGAGGGAAATCAAGGAAGAGGTAATTTTTTTTTGTGTTTGTTCTGTGTCTGGTGTTTATATTATTTTGTATTTAACCCTAGAAAAGCCGCCTACGCTGGTACGGCCACGTTTTACGTAAAGATTTGAACTACGTTGGGAACAAATGCTTAGCCATGCAACCTCCGCCGGGCCCCGGCAGACGGGGTAGACCTAAGAAGCGGTGGCTTGACGTCATCACCGAAGATATGCGCGCCAATGGACTCACCACCAGGGATGCCAACGACCGTCCAAAGTGGAGGAAACTCAGCAGGAAAGCGGACCCTGGGCTCCGAGGCACGGCCTCCGGATGCAACCGGGAATAACGCTCAGATGATGATGATGATGATTTAAGTATATGTATATTTGTGGTATGTACTTTCATTATTCTGATACCCATAACGCAAGTGCTCAAGCTATTTACTTTGGGATGGGAGCACTGTATGTCATCATCATCAGCCTATTACAGTCCACTGCTGGACATAGGCCTCTCCAGTTGTTCGCCACCTAGGGAAAACATCTGGAGGATATACCCATAATCGGGATGTAAGGGAGTGACCTATCACCTTTTCACTCCAAGCCATCCTCACCTGCCCGTGGTGCATCCTGCCGAACAACAAACGAGGCTCTGGCAAACCGACTGGTGGCGGTATAACCATCACGATAGAAGGCGTAGCTAAATACCACAGACCGATGACGGGCAGCAGCGTCACCGGAGCAAGAAGCTACGCCCTGCGATCGCCAACCCGCCTGCCCAGCGTTTTGATTATGGGTATATCCTCCAGCACTGTATGTGATATTGTCTAATATTTTTATTTTCAATTTTGTTGTTATAGATAAAAGAAGAAGTAATAGAATCAGTAGATAATGAACAGGAGTCGACAGAAGAGACTAAGAAAGAAGATAATGAAACAGAAGATAGTATAGAAGAAGAGAAAACTGAACAGAAGAGAATAGACCTTTTGAGAGGAGACAAGAAGGATTTGTTAATGGGTAAGTGAATTGATAGCGAATAGACGATTTATTTCATTGATTTGAAATATTGTGTGCCTTATCAACCAAGGGCCGTGGGTTCGATCCCCAACCGGCACAAACATTCGTGTGATGAACAGTTGTGTTTGTTCCGTGTCTGGGTGTTTACATTTGTATTTGAGTATATATTTGTAATACCTTCGTTGTTCTGATACCCATAACACAAGTGCTCAAGCTGTTGCTGTTGTACCTATACCTTTTTTTATTAGTAACTGTTCAGTTACTTGCCCATTGTCACAGCGACTTGGGCTTCTCTTTCGCTTTCCATCAGGCGTAGGGAAGCCATTACCCATATGGAGCCATTGTTGAGCTACTACTTCTTGCCTCGCGCATCGGTTTGTGGAACCAATTCTATGCAGCAGTCTTTCCGAACAGCTACGACTTGACAGCCTTCAAGAAACGAGCGTACTCCTATTTAAAAGGCCGGCAGCGACCCTTGAACTCGATTTGAGTTGCGGGTGTCCATGCGCCGTGTCGACTGCTTACCATCAGGCATCACATTTGCTCGTCTGCCGCCTCTTGCATAAAAAAAATATTATCATCATCATCATCAGTCCGTGACAGTCCACTGCTGGACATAGACCTCTACTATAGTTCATTCGCGTTAAGAAAATAGTGACTCATCACCGACTGCCGGCCAAGCCACACCCCCTAGCCAATTAAAACGCTAGAAATTATAATTTCTTTTTCATTGGCTAGGGGGTGTGGCTAACGCTAGAAATTATAATTTCTAGCGTTTTAATTGGCTATGGGGTGTGGCTAACGCTAGAAATTATAATTTCTAGCGTTTTAATTGGCTAGGGGGTGTGGCTTGGCCGGCAGTCGGTGATGAGTCACTATTTTCTTAACGCGAATGAACTATAGCTACAATATGAAAAAAAAAATCTCTAATACCTCTTTTCAGATGACGAAGAGGAATCCTATGTAGACCTCAAAATAGACGAGGAAGGCAATATAAAGCCTAAGAAGCGTCGGGCTCAGCCCACCACCGCCGGCTGGTTCCACGCGAGAGTGGGTGTTGTGGACCGCCCCGCCGACACGGAGGTCAAGGAGCTCGAGACCAAGATACAGTTGAAGAGGACTGCCAATATGGACAGGGTATGTAACGTGGAGATTTTTCTATGTGTATAATACTCTGCTGACTGATATCATCATCATCAGCCTATCTCAGTCCACTGCTGGACATAGGTCTCTACAGTTAGATAGATAGATAGATGCTCTTTATTGCACAAAACACAGACATTACAGGAAAACATAATACAGACAAAACATAGTACAATTTAGGCGGTCTTATCGCTTGTAGCGATGTCTTCCAGACAACTTTCAGGTAGAGGAAACCAGTTTCACTAAAGAGTTGGGTGTCTTGGTGCGAAACTATCATCTGTTAATATTAATATTAAGTACATTATAAAAAGGTAAGACAATTTTATAAATATACCAAGTACTATAAGTACATGTATAAATTGTATAGGGATGTAAGGGAGCGGCCTATCATCATTGCGCTCCAAGCTAACCTCACCTGCCCGTGGTGCATCCTGCCGAATAACGAACGAGGCGCTGGCAACCGACTGGTGGCGGTATAACCATCACAATTGACGGCGTAGCTAAATACCACAGGCCGATGACGGGCAGCAGCGTCACCGGAGCGAGAAGCTACGCGCTGCGATCGCCAACCCGCCTGCCCAGCGTGGCGATTATGGGTATATCCTCCAGACGTTTGTCCTAAGTGGCGAACAACTGGAAAGGCCTATGTCCAGCAGTGGACTGCAATAAGCTGATGATGAAATGAAAATCAATGAATAAATTTACTACATTACATACAGGGTGTAAACCCACCAGTCGGTTGCCAAATCCTCGTTTGTTATTCAGCAAGACGCACCACGGGCAGGTAAGGGTGGCATCGAGCGAAGAGATGATGGGTCCCTTACATCCCTATATTTATGTAGATGATGTAATGTTGATGCCCCACGTTATCCCCAGGTGATATCTTCGTACAACCCCTGGGCGCGCAACCCTTCATTCGCCGGCGCGTCGTGCAGCGCGTACGTGGAACTGCTACCCCTAGCTATGCATTTCCACCCCACAGTTAAGCTGTTCGCGCACAAATTGATCAATGGTATGTACTGGAGCCTTTGTTTAATCCAGGGAAATACCTCTACCCTATGGAATACCGCAGCCAAATGACCTGTGGGTCGTGTTTCTGCCGTTGAGTAACTTCCGGAGCTCGTGGGGTGTTAGGGTTGGGCCGGCATGACGGTGGCAGCTGACTGGTAAGTGACCAGTTACTTGCCCGTTGTCACCGCCAGGACGACCCAACCCTAACACCCCACGAGCTCAGAACACCCTACTCACCGGCAGAAACACGACCCGGAGGTCATTTGGCTGCGGTATGTGGAACTGCTACCCAGGTAACTGACCAGTTACTTGCCCGTTGTCACATCGACTTTGGCTTCTCCATCGCTTCCCATCAGGCGTAGGGAAGCCATTATGTCGAGCTACTATAAAAAAATCATAATAAAAAAATTAACACACACAATCAAACACAGTCAACTCCCCGATCATCATCATCATCAGCCCGTATCAGTCCACTGCTGGACATAGGCCTCTCCCAACCTTGATCGATCCCTCGCTTCTCGCAACCAGCACTGGCCAGCCGTCCTGCTCAAACCGTCACTCCACCTGGCCCGAGGGCGTCCTACACTACGTTTGCCGAGACGCGGTCTCCACTCCAGAACTCGTTTACCCCAACGGTTATCGGTTCTGCGGCTGATGCGGCCAGCTTACTGCCCAATCATCATCATCAGCCTATTGCAGTCCACTGCTGAACATAGGCCTCTCCAGTTGTTCGTCACCTAGGGCAAACATCTGGAGGATATACCCATAATTGCCACGCTGGGCAGGCGGGTTGGCGATCGCAGGGCGTAGCTTCTTGCTCCGGTGACGCTGCTGCCCGTCATCGGCCTGTGATATCTAGCTACGCCTTCTATCGTGATGGTTTTACCGCCACCAGTCGGTTTGCCAGAGCCTCGGTTGTTGTTCGGCAGGATGCACCACGGGCAGGTGAGGATGGCTTGGAGCGAAAAGGTGATAGGTACATTACATCCCTTACTGCCCAATACAAACCCAATATTATCCTATTCCAGAACAATTAATCCAGTACAGCGGTGACCCGCTGAAGGATTTCGCCGGGATTCGCTTCCTGGATCGGTTTGTGTTCAAGAATCCCAAGAAGCGTGCTGACGCCGACGACGGGGATGTGAAGAAAGTGAAGGGATCCCACCCCAAGTTTGCGGTCAGGAAGAATTATACGGCTAAAGGTTAGAGTTGTCGTTATAATATCAACTTAGGTCATCATCATCATCATCAGCCTATTGCAGTCCACTGCTGGACATAGGCCTCTCCAGTTGTTCGCCACTTAGGGCAAACGTCTGGAGGATATACCCATAATCGCCACGCTGGGCAGGCGGGTTGGCGATCGCAGGGCGTAGCTTCTCGCTCCGGTGACACTGCTGCCCGTCATCGGTCTGTGATATTTAGCTACGCCTTCAATCGTGATGGTTATAGCGCCACCAGTCGGTTGCCAGAGCCTCGTTTGTTGTTCGGCAGGATGCACCATGGGCAGGTGAGGATGGCTTGGAACGAAAAGGTGATAGGCCGCTCCCTTATATCAACTTAGGTATAGGTAGGTATTATCTTTCGTATTCTAAGCATGCATAGACAGACAGACAGAAAAAAAGCGACTGTTTTATACTATGTTGTGATTGCTCAAATCTGGTGTCTTTTCCGCCCCATTTCGGTGAACATATATATATATGCATTTATTTACCAAAAAAAAAAAAAAGTACATATCTACTAGTTTTATCAGTTGTCTAGTACCCATCATAGTACAAACTTGTATACATTTTTTCATAATTTTCTTGATATATTTTTATATATCTTTTCTGTATTCTAAACTCGATTGACAACTACCCCTTGAATTTGGCTCGTACTTTTTTACACCTGTATGTCATTAGTAAATTATTCATTGATTTTGATATCATTTGTATGTTATAAAATGGCTTGTTTTTGCAGGTTTGAAGAGTCTCCCAGTGAATTCGGCGTCGTATCTCAATGAAGACGCTAAGAAAATACCCGTAGATGAGAAATTCTTGTACGAGTAAGTATTGAATATTGTAAAATGTATCCCGATGAATTATTATTCTTGCGATTGCCAACCCGCCTGCCCAGTGTGGCAATTATGGGTTATCCTCCAGATATTTGCCCTAAATGGCGAACAACTGGAGAAGCCTATGTCCAGCAGTGGTCTTCAATAGGTGATGATGATGGTCATTTATAACTCACAGAACTTAACTGGTCATCAACTTAGCTTGGCCGCATTTCGACGCGGAATTCCGAATTGAAATTCACATTTGCAAAAAATATATAGATAGATATTCTTTATTGCACAAACATAAACAGGCATCTCACGACAGGCTCGGTGGCTCATTTGGTAGTGCCCTCTGCCTTCTGAGCCAAGGGTTGTGGGTTCGATCCCCGCACAGTACAAACATTTGTGTGCATGAACATGTCTGTTTGTATTGGTCTGGGTGTTTTCTATGTATAATATGTATTTATTTACAAAAAAAAAGTATATAAGTAAGTTTATCAGTTGTCTAGTACCCATAGTACAAGCTTCGGCTTAGTTTGGGGCTAGGTGGCGCTGTGTGGCCCAGCGTGGCATGTCTTGGGTTATTTATTTATTTATTATTTATAAACATTTACAGGAAAGAGTATACAAACATATAGTAGGTACAATGTAGGCGGTCTTATCGCTGGGAGCGATCTCTTCCAGACAACCTTCAGGTAGTAAAATAATCCTCTACTTACATATAAAATAAGTGCTTTGTATGCAAATAGAGCATTTTTGTTGCGAACGTGTATATGATCTAAGATCCCGCCATACAACGACCTTCACCAAGACGTTTATTGGATGAAACTTATTTTAAGTACATAATATATGTAATTAATATATACTCATATATAATACACTAAATAAAATTCTAAAATTTCACTCAACTACTATTCATATATGTAAGAAAACACTTCACAATTGGCTCCTAAACAAAAATTATAACGAAATAGAAAACCTAGTACAAAGTTAAAATAAATAAATAATAATAATAAATAAATATCAGCATCAAAATCAAAATTATAAATTGATCACCTTTCAATTAATGTACACATATAGCATTATATTATACCTATTATTACACTCATACACACACATGTACACACATACACACACACACACACACACATCAAAATTAATTTTAATAATCAATTTAATAATCAATTTTATCTTATAATAATTACTTACCTAATACAATAATTTTGTTATGTAGGTACCTTTAAATTACATCTTGTAAGAAAGAGCGGGGTCTCCAAACACAAGTACTATACTTAAATGGAGATCCCAGCCATTGTATCAATATTGTTAAACTTAAGATACTGAATAAATATATTTTCATTTTCAATTAAATAGTGTCAATAAATATAATGCTTGATGGATTAGGGTAAGCATGGTTAAACATTTCACCGGTTTCTCTCTACTATTCGGAATTCCGCTCCCGTCTTAAAAAAGTTTCAAATTGTACCTACATATTCGCTAACAGATCTGTCTGTTTGTTACAGTTTCCTGCAGAAACGACGCGAGGTGAAGGAAGATGATGATGATGACAGTGACAATGACTCTGTGACCAGCGAGGACTTCGAGAAGTACTTGGACTCTGTCACCGGGGCCAGGGCGCAAGGTTGGTTACTCGAATTGAAACATTTAAATCAAATCTATTAATTAATCTGAGCGCCTATTATGCGTTGGGATTTATTTCTCTAAAGAAAAAAAAGTTAAGAGGTACAGCATAGACCTCCACCCTATAGAATACTGCAGCCAAATGACCTCCGGGTCGTGCTTCTGCCGGTGAGTAGGGTTTCCGAAGCTCGTGGGGGGTAGGGTTGGGCCGGCATAGCGGTGGCAACTGATAGGTAACTGACAAGTTACTTGCTCGTCGTCACAGCGTCTTGGTCTTCTCTTTCGCTTTTATCAGGCGTAGGAAAGCCATTATGTCGAGCTACTATAAAAAAAAAGTTTATTAGGTAGTATCACTTTTTTAAAAATAAGGGTCACATCAAGGACAAAAGAATCAAAAAAATAGAGTGTGACACTAAAGAGTGCCTACTCAGTATAAGCCGAGGTATCTTGTAAGAAACATCGACACTGTAATAAGTCTGTCTTATAGATGATTTAAAAAAAAACAACACATGTTTTTTATTTCTAAATTAGACCAAAACTTACAAAGATACAGCCCGCTAAAGTTACGTGTGACGTCACGCCTCGTGGCATTGTTTTCGCAAGGGGTGACGTCAAAGACTCCCACTCCTAAAATTTTGATCCCTTGTATCTTTGTCATTTTTTTGTATAATCAAAAAAGAAAAAATACGTGTCCAATATTTTTTTATAATCTAAAATACGGACTTCCTTTACGGACGGATTAAATATAATGTAATTATTTTGACCCTGGAAATAACCTTATTACCCAAGCAAATGGCACAATACGCTGCTGCCTGTTCCTGATATTCCCTCAGTCGTCTACTACGACACCCACAGGATCAGTAAACCACAAGGATATACGAAAATAGCCTGCTTAACTAAAACTTATTTTGTCCAACAGCTGATTCAGACGAAGAACTAGACTACTTGGCTGATATGGAGGCGACGAAACAGAAGACTGGCAAAAAGAAGAAGGATACCGGGGAAGATGATCACCTGGAGGAGCTCGGCAGTGGTGATGATGATGAAGACGATGTCGGTGGTGATGAAGGAGGTATGTGTAAAAAAAAATTGTAAAATTGATTTTTTTTTTTCAGAACATTGAACTTTCAGTCAAATAGTTTTCTTTATGTCGCAGTCATCTGGTTGAATGTCCTATTCAACTGAATGGCGACATTTAATTGAATGCCTAAAGGACAAATTTGTTAAGTTATTTAATGAAACGTTCAACGTGTTGACTGAACGTCATTCTAGCATAGTCGTTGAATGGTTAAAGCCGACTGTGTATGTTTAGTTTTTAATTTTGCTTTGAAAGTATCCGGCGGCGGCGTATTAATAAATAAATCCATGCTGTCACACTATTTTATTACGAATAAGTCAGTTTAAAGTAAATCTAATCAAAAAATATCAACACTGTTCATATCTTTTTGATCATGTTGGACGCCATATTTGTTTTGGTGACAACTAACGCCGCGTGGGAAAAAAATGAACTAAATTACAACCACCTGACTGCTACGTCTGCTCTGTTCAAAGGGCTATATTTCAATCCGCTACCTATTTGGACGTTAAGTGACGCGTGTTTAGTCAACGTTCGGTCTAGTCATTTAATTAAATGTCGTCTTAAAAGATATTTATAATTAAAGATAATATTACATAATGAGTCAAATAATTTTAATCATCCAACAGACAGTGATGGTGAGCTGAACATTTCGGGAGATGAGGACGAACCGGCGCTCTCTGGCGACGAAGATGGTAAGTAGACTTTGGACAATGGTTTACCATAGACTAATACATAATGCCTTTATGGTTTGCTGTAGAAATAATACATAATGCCTTTATGGTTTGCCGTAGACAATAATACATAATGCCTTTATGGTTTGCCATAGACAATAATACATAATGCCTTTATGGTTTGCCATAGACAATAATACATAATGTCTTTATGGTTTGCCGTAGACAATAATACATAATGCCTTTATGGTTTGCCATAGACAATAATACATAATGCCTTCATGGTTTGCCGTAGACAATAATACATAATGCCTTTATGGTTTGCCATAGACAATAGATATAGGTATTAATATTATATATTACTACTAGCTTTTGCCCGCGACTTCGTCCGCGTGTTTAAATTTATACATACAAAAGTTTTTTCCCGCTAACTCCCGTTCCCGTGGGAATTTCTCAAAATACAGCCATAACTAAACTTTATATTTACTAAGGTACCTGCATGCCAAATTTCAAGCGTCTAACTTAAGCGGTTTAGATTTTTCATACAAAAGGATTTTCCCGCTAATTCCCGTTCCCGTGGGAATTTCGGGAATTCCTTTCTTAGTGCACCCCTACGGTACCTAAGCTACGTCCCTTCCAAATTTCAAGTGCCTACGTTTAGCCGTTTGGGCTGTGCGTTGATATGTCAGTCAGTCAGTCAGTCAGTCAGTCAGTCAGTCAGTCAGTTTCTCCTTTTATATATATAGATTAGATTTGCACGCCTGCTAGCAGGCTAATACTATCTACTGGATACCATTTTATGCCCATCTATTGTATCACTGTGTATTTTTGCAAATAAACTTTTGTTATTGTTATTATTGTTATTGTTAATGCCTTTATGGTTTGCCGTAGACAATATTATATATTGTGTTTTATTATTTCCGCGCGGTGACGGAAAATAATGTAAATCATCGCCCAATTTCTTGGCGTGGGTATGTGTCGTAAGCTGGTTTGCCATAGACAATAATATGTCATTTCCATGGAAATACTTCCATGCGGTGACAGAAATCACCAGCCCATTTGATTCCATGGATGTCGTATGGGTCGCCGTGGGGACTTCTCGATTCCAGCTTATCAGCCGGTGGTAGGGTTAGTTGACAACCATACACTTGATTGGGGTCAAGTGACTTGGGGTCTGTTCTGAATTAGCCGGTGTTTATCTAAGTTTATTTTGGCTTGTATTTCTTTAAATAATGTCAAAGCATCCATTTTATACTGCATAGGGGTACTGCGTAGTATAATGGTTAACTGGTAGAGAATGCCTATGCGGCATTAAGTCCCCCTTTTGTACAAAGTTTTATTTGTGCAATAAAGATTAAATAAATAAATAATGGAAAAAATCATTAATTTTACCTCAGTGAGGGTTTTCAGAAAACCAGATGGCAGCACATAAAAGGCAGGTCCAGCTATCATGTGATTGGTCAGTTGCTACGTTAATGTCAGTGCCATGTCAAAATGAACCAATCACGTAACAGTTGGACCTCTTTTTATAGTGGTGCCATCTGGTCGATTCCTTTTTTCAGAAAACCCTCTTTCTTATTAACGCTTGATTTATTTGTTCACAGAACTTCTACTCCAAGGGAGTGATGATGATGAAGATGAAATAGATATTCCAGGCAAAAGCTCGAAAGGCAAACCGAAGCTCAAACTTAAAGGTATACTTACACATCATCATCAGCCTATTGCAGTCCACTGCTGGACATAGGCCTCTCCAGTTGCTCGCCATCTAGGGCAAACAACTGGAGGATATACCCATAATCGCCACGCTGGGCAGGCGGGTTGGCGATCGCAGGGCGTAGCCTCTCGCTCCGGTGACGCTGCTGCCCGTCATCGGTATGTGGTTTGTAGCTACGCCTTCAATTGTGATGGTTACACCGCCACCAGTCGGTTGCCAGCGCTTCGTTTGTTATTCGGCAGGATGCACCACGGGCAGGTGAGGTTGGCTTGGAGCGAAAAGATGATAGGCCGCTCCCTTACATCCCATACTTATTGCACAAAATCAGAATTTGGCAGTGATACACCCCCTGTAATCTTAGTTCGTCTATGGATCTCCTCATTTCTAATAGGGAATATGCATGAAACATAGTTTCATGTATATTTACTATCTATCGTAAAACATTTATAATCTATCGTAAAATATTTATAAATATACTACGAACAGTGAAAACAAAATCAAAATTGGCTGAAAAATGGGCGTGATACAGTCTTTGAATGTAAATATATCCGTCTCTCTCACGCGAGACAGATTTTTCTATGGAGTACGGCGCGCACGGTACGTGACGTCATCCGCCACGTCGGATCTCTCTGTCTAAGCAATAACTTTAACGCTTTATAACTCGCTTAATAGAAAAGATAGTTTATAAATTCTTCGTTATTTATGTATCTGGAACATAAAAGATATCAATAAATACATACAAAAAGTCATGCATATTCCCTATTCAGTCTCATAGAGAAATGCCGAGCATAGCCCGCTCCATAGGTCGCTTCTCAACTCTGTCCTTTCACATGAGACCAATATAATTGTAAAGGATCAAAATATTGTTCTTGTCTTTTTTGTGACGAATACTTAACTACGCCCTCTGTGGCCCTGTCTTACCAAATCGTAACATAAATAAAAACAAAATGGTCGATTCATAATCCTGGATTCTGAGGTGTGATTACTGGACATAGTACAAGACGCGAATTCCGGAGCAACCCCTGATTTCCTGGGCTATCACACCTACCATAGACAATAATAATAACTAAAGACCCAGGCGTAGGGGGCGCCGCGTAACTAGTTGTAGTAATAGTAACTATAACTTAGAATCCCAGAATATGTAGCTGATTTATCATATCAGTTGGTTAGGACACCACTGAAAAAGTCGTAGACGTAAATTAAGTGTTAACCATAATGTTCAATCAAAGTAATTTTATTTTCTATTTCCTACAGGAAAAGACGACTTAGCTTCGCTCTTCGCATCGGCAGAAGAATTCTCAACGCTTCTAGAGGAGAACGCTACAAATAAGAAGCAAGGTTCAAGTCAGGCGGTATCTAACACAGACAATTCTAGCAAAAAACAACTGGCTTGGGAAGAAAAACGAGACAGATGGATAAAAGGATTCAACAATAAAATATTGGGAAACAAAAAGGCCGGGAAGAATCGCAAATTCAACAAAAACAAACAAAATGGCGGATTTAACAAGATGGCCGATAGCAAAAAAGGCGGTTTTAACAAAATGGGCGACGGCAAAAAGGGCGGGTTCAACAAAATGTCTGACAGCAAAAAGGGCGGCAAACGAAAAGGCGGGAACGTGGATAGTGCTGGTGGTAAAAGAAAAAAGTCGAAGTGATGTTTTGATTAAGAAAAATATATGATTTACACTGTACTAAGTATTATTTATTTAGCTATCACCATAGAATAATAAAAGATAAAACTAAGACACATCCCTATATCTTTTGCATAGAGAATAAAAATATCTTACGCTGAAAGGTAATAAAGATATATTCATTACAAAATTTGATGCACTTGACATAAACCTAGGCTAATTTGAACGACCATTAGGTCCTTGAAACAAAGCTTATCTACCTAGACAATATAGGTACCTACCTACTTATGCAGAGAGAGAAGACAATATCTTTAACGATAAGACCACCTAAATTGCACAACAAATAGCTTAAATACCTACACTAAATATAGGAATTCAAGGCAGGAAACTTCCAACATTTACAATCTGTTATGAAATGTTTTTAATTACATACACATTGTAGTAATAAAATTAAACTTTACTTCCTTATATTTGATATGAATACTGATGATAATATAATATAGAGATCAGTGTTCCACATAGAAATCCATTTTCTACCATTCTAACGTTTTATTTAGCCTTTACGGAACGCTTCCATAAACCGATAAAATTCTTTCCTGTTTGCGTGACGAACGAACTTGTTTGCAGACGATTACCTCTTGTCAAACGCGCGCAAGCGAATCTAAACCTTATTACAAGCAGTCCGGACAAATACACGAACACAATTCAGAAACATCTCAAAACTTACTAACCACGGGCGTTACCAGTGGGTCAAAAATACTTCCGATAACACGAAATAGCATTCCGATGTTCCCGCGCGCTGGACATAAACTACGAAACTTCTTGTTTGTTGACATTTACATCATGTAGTTGTATTGCGCGCCGCGACACAGCGCCGTATCTTGCCAATGTGCCGTGCAATTAACTGAACTTTGAGCGTTATTAACACAAATAATGGACAATACGACCCATATCGTGGACTAAAGTGATACGAAACGTGGATCAACTGTTTGTCGTGATTGTGAATGAAAAAGAGCGGGCTAAATCAGTGTACATGTGATTATACAGAGCTATTTATAGCTACACCTACGCCGCGCCGATGCTGTTTTCGCCGCTACTGAAATGCATAAGTATCAAATGAACATTCCGAAAGTATTGTGCACCTAAAAACAACGTTTGATTGTTAATTTGAGCTATTTTTACGTGGTTTATTGTTGTGAAAACGATACCGCGAAACGAGTTTGACAGCTCACGGATTGACGCACACATACAAACGGCGCGCATTGCGCATGTGTGCGTCGCACCAAGTGATGTGAATTTCTTGCGCTTATCGATTGGCGAGATTATTTTCAAGGACATTATCGAGTTTAACACGAATGATATTTTATTACACATGATTAATGATAATAAAGTAAAGGACGTTTAACTTGTCTAATCAAACATGGAGCCGAATATGGACGTTGGAATAGAAAGTAAAAGTACTGAGCGCTTGTCGGTGAGAACATCAACAAGTTCCAATCAGCTGTACATAGCGGAGAGTATGGAACTTCCCGATGATACATTCCGTACGAGTTTAGACAGTATTTCTGTAATTGGGGAAAATGTAACAGTAGGTGACGTTTCTACTCCCAGTTTGTATGTCGGTACTCCAGTACTGGATATCAAATCGCCTTTACAAACTCCAATTGAGATTCCCTCAGACATTTCACCGCCAATAATAGATACTCCTAAAATTGATTGTTCAACAGAAAAGAAGCGTCCGCCGAACTTTTTGAAACTTTCGCTCGCTAAAAAGAATGAGAACGATATTTTCGTTAAACCGTCTCCCGTGGTGGATGTTATGTCGCCGGCGAGAATGTTGCAATTTGAAATTGATTTAGCTACCAGTTCCACGCCGACAATGAAGCGAGCGGCTGTGGACTTTGAATTCTTTAGCAAGAATAATTTTGATGAATATTTCGACGACAAACCGGTAGTCGCAGATGAGGATGAACAGAAAGTACCTTCCGGTGAGAAGAATTTCGAAGAGATACCGGTCATAGTGAAGGCAGACACCGTACGGCATGAGATTGGTTATGGTAAGTATTTCGCTTCGGTAAGTTTTAGGCTTTACACCGAGACTGTATGGTAAGTTTAAGATTATTCAATCAGTTTACTCTAAAAGGTATCGTGAAGAGCCTATTATAGCCAGAGCTATCTTACAAGGCATGCAAGGCACTGACACGTCATTTGGTTATTTTTTTAATAACGTTTTAACGGCCAGGGATCTCTCCATACAGCCATGTCATTTGGTTAAATCTGTTGTCATAGAGGCTTGGTCTTCTCTTTCGTTTTCCACCAGGCGAGGGGAAGCCATTATGCCGCCCTAATTTTTAAAAACAAAAATGTTACACTATATCGACCCCTGGCGGTCTGTTTCGTTTTAAACCAATAACCTGAATGTTTAAGAAAGTTGATGAGCTATGAGAAACGTAGACATTCATATTCGTTGATCATTCATATTCTTCGTGCTATCAAATTCAAATTTCTACCAACCTAATCATTAGACAAATCGAAGATTGTATCAACAATGCTACTATTTACCGTTATCGTAATAATGATTTCGACATTCAATTAACGATGTGGTTTAGTAGCATTTTTGCTTGTCTAATAGCTATAGAAAAGAATTCATTTCCGTTTAAGTTAAGTTTGGCACACACTAAACACGGATTTTCATATTTATTATAGGTATTATCATTTATCAAAATAAATAAGTACCTAAATTTATCAGTTGTCTAGTAGGTACCTATATGTATAGTACAAGCTTTGGCTTAGTTTGGGGCTAGACGGCGTGACTCTTGCTTTGGACAGAGAACTATGGATGGAAGAGTTTGGGGGCGACCTTTGCCCAGCAGTGGGACAATATAGGTTAAAAAAGAAAGAAGATCTGAAAGGGACTTGTAGAACACTTCATTATCATTATCAGCCTACCGCAGTCCACTGTGTACGTACATGGGCCTCTCCAGTTGTTCGCCACTTTGTTCAAACAACAACGTAGAACACATAGCTAGTATATGTGATTCCTCCTTCTTTTCATATGGGATCCTTTAAACTGGCAGCTGGCAGATGCTTGGCCGGTAACCTGCCCGTTGTCACAGCGACTAGTAATTTTCTTTCGCCTTTCACCACGCGTACGGTAGCCAATATAATGCCTGCTATGAAAAAATATATCTCTCAGATATTTCGTTTTTCTACCTATAAATATATAATTATTTCGACCAGTCGCGTCGTACATATTCACTTACCTACTAATACTAACAGATAAAAGATAACGATTAATATCTCCTAACTTGTCCTAACAAGTTCTGTAATTAAATACAAATAGGCACCTTTTAACTAAGTACCTATGTCAATAGCCCAATACAACTCCGTTAAAATAATTAATAGATTTCACAGAGTATAGATATTTTACACAAACTCTAATAACTGGCGACTTGGCGAGTAATGACGGTATTTTTGGTGTTATCAATTCTCAGAACTGAATAGCTAATATTGTACTTAAAGATACTAATGGACGCATAAAGACAAATAAATATGTAAAGATAATAACAAATTAACTTAAAACAATCTTTTACTTGCCTTTGTTACCAGTTAAAAACAGAGAGCAATCTAAAGATGAACGGCTGATAATTATAATTTATTTATTACCCAAATACAATTTTTTCCTTATATATTTGGACTAACATTTATTCCACCAATGTTAGCAATAGATAGATATTCTTTGTTGCACAAAACACAGTGTAAATACAGTAAAGGTGATACAGACATGTTGTGGTACAATCAAGGCGGTCTTATCGCTAGTGAGTGAACTCTTCCAGACAACCTTCAGGTAGAGGAAGCAATTGCCGAAATGTCGAAGCCTTAAAAATCGAATACACAAAGCAAAAACCTTATTAATAATAATTAATATAGTTCCACCAATATTAAATCTACTCAGAGCATGAAATTAGCAACTGTACTAAGAAATAGTTTCGTTCTAAGTCATTATATTTCTTACTAAAACATGCATCTATAGACAAAAAAATATGCGCTGGGAGATTCATACGCTTTATAGACAAATACTGACTGCTGCGTCACAAACTTTCTAAACAACTAAGGTGAGAATATCTACATCAAGATAAATTGAATCTTTCCATCTTGTTCAATCTTCTTGTTTGAATTAGATAACCATCATGTCTTGTACTTGCGTTGAATTAAAACGGAACTATAAACACGTTATATGCGCAGGAGTCGTTTTGTCTCAATTAGGTTTCTTAGTTCGTTTACGTGTGATTCAGCCTGCGATATTTGTGATCGCAGGATCCAGCTTAGGAGCGACACGACTTCCAAGTCATTTTTGGTATACTGTATTTTTTTGGCTAATAGCGAAATAATGATTCGAAGTAATTGGCATTGGGCTGAAATCACTATTATTTATTAGGATGAAACACATGTTAGGTACATTTATATGTACGTCCATACCTTACGTTTATCCTATTGAACGTATAACTTTAACGACGAAAATCCGTCGTTACCTTAAGGATACAAGCATTTAAAACGCATTTATACGGAAATGTGTATTTATCATTTATTTGCTTAATTAATACTTATGGCTACGAGTATAAATATTATCCATTTACTGTTTGAAATACATACCACCAAAGAATAGCGGTAAAAGGAATTCAAGTTTTCAACTAATAATAACTTGCGCCAAATAATTCACACCAACAAATTGATTTCCAGCTAAGGGTTTCCTTGTATTCAGTAAGAGTACTAGATAAAGACTATGGACTCATAGTATCTTCCAGAAAACCTAGTTCGTTTCCCAAATGACCGATGCCCAGTCACATCGGTCAGAGCCTTCAGATCGTCTTTAGACAAGAATTCTTCGGAGTTCTTGTCTCAGAATGTTCATCGAGGTCGTCACTCTTTTTAATGAGAATAAGGTTGTATTTGCTCCTCTGTCTTCAAAGTAAGTACCATAATAACCTTCCGTGTTCTCGTTTTTCGTGATAGACTATTTAACGAGTAGTAATTACCGTT
The DNA here is from genome assembly GCA_031163375.1 of Conogethes punctiferalis. Classification (NCBI taxonomy): domain Eukaryota; kingdom Metazoa; phylum Arthropoda; class Insecta; order Lepidoptera; family Crambidae; genus Conogethes; species Conogethes punctiferalis. The sequence goes on from CM062103.1 coordinate 7,443,066, forward strand.
CAGACGTTAAATCAACGGCAATTTCACAACCTTCCAACGATAGTTAATTAGAAATCACTGGCGTTTCTTTCATTGTCGAGGTAACGATCGGCAAACTATGAAATTGTCGTACCTAGAATGATTCACGCAACTCGATATGTAGGTCATAATTTGCTATACTCGCAATTTGCAAATATCTTCGCATACATTAGGTACACCTGCACCAAACCTACCTAGATCCGTTACTTCAAATGTATTAGTTAATAGATGACACAAAGAAAAAGTTAATAACTGTGATGTTCTACTTTTGTGGGACTTGTTTAGACTTTCGCCACATATAAAGTGTCGCATTTTATAACACTATCACGTGCATTGAACAACGTATTGAATGAAGGCAATCAATTTTTAAATTGGCTTCTATTTGATCATTAAGTACGCGAAAATATATCTCGCCAATGTCTCTAGATTAGTAATCATCAACGCGACTGAGTGAGTGAAAATTTTATCGATTTTCATGACCACGGACCAGACCATGATCTGAGGAGAGCAGGTCTTGTTTTATGGGAATCAATAGAGGTATCTCCGACATCATAATGATAAGTCAAAATCCAATCCATCCACAGAAATATCATATTGTCTGAAGGTACTCATTTTGTGTACTATATCACCTGCATACCATTGGAAATGGACTAAATTCAGTCATAAGCTCGGCTCGGGCACTCTCACTGCTCAACGATTTGCTTTTATATCTGCCTGACTCCGATGTCCACTACCAAGGTCTGGGATTATTTTTAAGAAACGCCAAGCTGTTTCTTGACTGGCGTCCCGGCTAATGTTTTGTACACACGTGAACTGGCTGGGTTCTCAGTTGAGAAGCAGGTTAAATAATTTGTTTTGTGACTTGTGTGTATACTTTATATGTTTTTATTTGTTTCTCTGTCACATGTGTTCACTGTCTAACTTGTGTATGTTTTGGTGCTATGTAATGTGAAATACCAAGTGTTAAATAAATAAATAAGCGAATTATTTTAATCATGTTTTTGTACGAGTATAAAGACAAAACCTTCTCACGATCTTGTATCGTAGCTAAGCTTAGAATTTTTCCGCATGCATTACTTTTAAAAGGCCTGACCGAGCAACCGCATAACTATGTACGAACTATGTATAAACTGCGTTCAGGGAAACCTTATTGATTTGTTGTCAGACTCACATATAGCTGCATAATTGCACGCGTTACATTATCAACGTTTATTTCTCAGGCTGATATAAGATTGGATCACGTTACATCTACATTTGTGCTTGTAAAGTATAACAATAGTATGTGAATTGACTCATGGGCAAATTGTCGTGCGCAGGAATGAATGTTCAAAGTTGCAGTTTATTTTTCTTGAACTCGATGCCACTGTGTGATTGTGAATACTTCTGTTTTATAATCATTCGTAGGTATGGGGTTTACTTACTTACTTACTCCGCTGGCTCAGCGACCCGTAGTGGATCTTGGCCTCCGACACAACAAGACGCCATTCTTCCCTATCTTGAGCCAGCTCAGACCAGTTGCCGATCTGTAGCCCAAGCAGGTCCTTCTCCACCTCTTCCTTCCAGCGGTACCTGGGACGCCCAACCGGGCGACGTCCGCTTGGCCGTCCCATGTAAGCTCGCTTGACTGCCCGATCCGCCTCCATCCTCTCCACATGTCCAACCCAACGGAGTCTGGCAGATTTGACTTCACCGATGATGTTGGGCTCGGACACCAAGTCTTCAATCTCCCTGTTCTTCCTTCGCCTCCATTGGCCATCTTCTCCTTTGGTTGGTCCGAGGATTTTTCGCAAGACTATGGGGTTTATTGATTTTTAAAAATTGGGAACATTTACAATAATGTGACTCATTTGGCTGACTAATACTCATTTTTTCACCAACAGCTCCCTAAACCAGCCAAATGCATACCCATACACTAGAGCCCAAATGGTTGGGTACCATCCGTTTCAAAAGAAACTTCTTGATACACACTAGGCAAAATGGAATGAGGCTCCCCCCCGAGGCTCTCCCACGAGAGACCACAGTATGGAGTTCGTCAAAAAGTTGTGAAGAGGTTTTTAAAGGGACGGTAACTCGCGTATAGCAATGTTGTGGAGCCATGGTGTGCAGTAACCGCTCAAAATCGGGCGGGCAGGCTTGTTTGCCAAAAAATCTAAGAGTCCTCTAATCAGTTCAGTGTTCTACCGAGTTTTGGAGCCTTCGCGAAGCTATTCTGATACTACGAGTAATAGCTGATACTACTATAGGTACCATAGGCTTGTACCGCATCTCAGACTTTATGAAGTGTTGAAATGATACCGCAACTTCTGTGATATACCTACCTACTTTCAGGTATACTTCTGTGATTGACTCCAGGCATATTTATGATACTTATTCCTGAAGAATATTTAATGTCAAAGTGCCCCTTAAATTCTGTTCATTAAGAGGGGGCCTTAATTAAGGGGTTATTGATGAAAATGGGCCTCTACCGGCCCCTATATTCTGTTGAGAAGGAGCCTTTTATAGGAGCGAGTAGAGGCCTGAATGTAACACTTACTTCGCTAAATTGGGCTAAACCTGACACGTGGTTTTTTTTTCTAATTCAATAGTCAGTGGTCATTGACTTATGTACCTGGTCCGTTAGGCTGAGGGTTAGGGTAAAATGTCATGGGTCAAATGCCACCTCGACAGAAACACCTATGCAATAAGAGTTTTATTAAGACCTATTGTATTTTCGAGAAACTGTGGTCATTTTTGCAGGTAGTTCCCTACCGGGGAATAGGCTAATCCTTTTTTTTATGATCTAGGTTATCTAGGTATCCCGCTTGTGGAAATACCTACATTACCTACCATATAGGTAGGTACCTATTTACACTACCTACTTAAATCTTTTGTTAAAAGAAAAATAACCCGGTATAAGGCTATGATCCATTACGGCCTCATTATCCAATTCCTAACTTGCAGAAATCATAATAACCAAGTCCATTTTAGTATCCTGGATTATTAACGAAGAAGATAATTTCCATCAAACGACAAACAATGTAGGTATTAAGCTCCTAGTAATGAGGTAAGTACCTATACAGTTCACCATTAATCGTAGTAAGCACATTTCAATATCGCTTACAGCACTAAATAATCAGATGATTAGAATATAGGAAATAATGAGATATTAGCAACAAAAATGAATCTTTTCAATCCTTGTTTAACTCGGTCATGTCGCCATAAGCACGCACACTACTTCAAATAAACAGAGACAGCAATATGCAACTGTTTCGCTATGCGGTCTTCTATCTCCCTCTTCGGTATGGATAAGCGATAGTTGCGTCTCGCTTTGTTTATGCCCATGAAACGGTGACTTTGTAGTATACGCAGAGAATGCAGATAAATTTATTTAGTCCATTTAAACAAGTAGTGTTTGTTAATGGACGAAGTAATTTATCTGAGTACTTAACTGCATGCGCTATCGTAGTCTCCTCCGAATTTGTGGGTTATGCTTATATAGGTTTAAGTACTCTCGAACTTACTAATAACACAAGGTAGATAATACCTACCTACCGAATAAATGAATTATTAATTAAAAATAAATACACAATTCAAGTGCATGATTACCGCTGTTTTTCATAGGAAACCATCGGTATTACACTATAATCTACACTTTTTCCCTTGATTTCTAGGTATTCGTCATTAAGTATCTTGTATGGAAATATATGTACATCTGAATCAGCACTGTTCGATTATCCGAAAATACCGGTTATCCGAACACCCATGTCCCCCAATTAGTTCAGATAATCGACGCTCTACTGTACCTATAATATTTACCATTCATCTACATCTCCCATAAGTTACACACAAACACACCCAAAGAAAGGGAAAAAAATACCACGCTTGCCTGCTTTTTGTTAGGAAAAAAATTATAATATTCAACACATACATACATGCAATAAAATACCTACCTAATAAACATTTTTGCTCTCTTTCTTTCAAATGTAATATTATTTGGTTAATGACAAAAGCTAAAAATAGTAATCTAAATTAATAAATTGTAAGACGATAAAATTATTGAAAAATGTAAATAACATCGGTTATAATCGATTCGAGTAATCGATTCACCGTTTTATCTGCGCATTTGCCATGCACTACCTGGCCTCGTAAATCGTAAATGGTGGGGGAAGCTCCGCTCGCACGTCGCACGGTTTCTATTTTGCGTTTCTTGAATTCAGTTACTTTAACGCGCTGAGTGGGTTATCTCATTCGCGCGAGCATTTTGTAATTAATTAATTTATTTAGTGTACATAGTTTTGTAAAAACGGACAATCATAAGTAGTGTTTTAGTGAAAGGTTACAAAATTATATCGAACTGTATCAAATGGTTATATGGACTGTGTTGTTAGTGTAGTGAATTTTTATACGTGCTAACTATTTGGATTTCTTTCGAATGCAACTGGACGACGAAAAGGCTGTGATTTTTCAATGAAATAGGACGCATACCTAGATAAATATAGGAAACTGGATGGACTATAATTTTGACATTTCAACGGCGTGAAGTAGCCGCAGTGGGATAAGCCGATCGATTTGCGAAGTGTGTCGCCGAATCGAGTCGGGGTGCCATCGGCGTCGCTCCGTTTCGGCCGGGTTATAGGGCACACTAGCGCCGCTCGGGATAAAGGTTTGCAGTGAAGTTCGCACGGTCGTCGGGACAAGTCGCGAAAAATGCTTTACGTGTCTGCACTTTCGCTGGTCAAGTTGATTTGTTAGTTGTGGAGTGAGAAATTTGAAATTCAGCGACTTTTTGGTGATTGTGTGGCGCCTAGAGTGGTGGAAATAGATGGGCACAGGGTGAGGAGTGGTAGCTACATGGTTTTGTTGAAGGGCTGAGCCATGGCTACCGCCGAGATGAGCCTCCCTGACAAGAAGCCGGAGCACGAGTCGGGATACTACGAAGGCAGCGACCAGGAGGGCAGCATGGAGTGCGGGTGCCCCTCTCCGGTCAGTTCTAGGAATTCCTCGCATTCTACCAAGTTGAAGAGGCGTCACAGTGCCCAGAAGCTGAAGAAGGTGCCCACTAAGAAAGCTAGGCCTGACCCTCCAGTGAACGGGCACGGTACACCCGGCAGGGTGAACACGGACAGGAGTGTGGAAATAGTGGAGTGTTCTGTTACCTCGGTGAAAGACGTTAAACATGTGGAGGAAGTGCCCCCGGTGCCTGGACCGAGCTCCAAACGGAGTAGTTCTGTGGAGCTGATCGGTGGGACTGTACCGCCGCCGGCTAGGGATTCAGTGGACTGGAATCTGGTGGACGCTAGTAAAATTAGGAAAAGAAATAAACGTAAGTGGAATTTTTATATTGTTTTAGTACTATATTTTGTATGAGAGTGTTCTGCGGGTGTCTAGGGAAATATCAGGTAACGGGCAGATATCGGCTTTTACTGCAGTCGCTAACCCGCCTGCCAGGTGTGGTTGGTGACAAGGGCAAAACCCACAAATGACAATTGTTATTGGGGGCTATGTCCAAGTGTGGATGTTTGCAGGCTTATGATGAATGTTTTACTGGAATACCAGCTTGCCGGTAGAGTAGGGACTCGTATGTTGGTAGTCTCTAATTGTGACATTTAAAATACGTTAATACCGCAGCCAAATGACCTCTGGGTCGTGTTTCTGCCGGTGAGTAATGTTTACGGAGCTCGTGGGGGTTTAGGGTGAGGCCGGCATGGCGGTGGCAACTGATGGGTAACCAGTTACTTGCCCATTGTCACAGCGACTTGGGCTTCTTTTTCGCTTTTCATCAGGTGTAAGGAAGCCATTTTGGCGAGCCACTATAAAAAAAAAATTACAATTTCTGTGTTAAGGGATCTTCTCAGTAAGCAATATCATTTTAATCTGAACATCATCTCTTTGTGGTGATGGATAAATGATACAAATTCTCTCCATGGTTAACCCAAGACATGCCACGCTGGGCCACACAGAGCCATCTAGCCCCAAACTAAGCCGAAGCTTGTACTATGGGTACTAGACAACTGATAAACTTACTTAGATACTTTTTTTTTGTATATAAATACATATTATATATAGAAACCACCCAGACCAATACAAACATGCATGTTTATGGACACAAATGTTTGTAATGTGCGGGGATCGAACCCACGACCCTTGGCTCAGAAGGCAGAGGTCACTACTAATTGAGCCACCGAGCCTGTCTTTCGATTCCTATGGAAGAGATGGTGTATGAGAATGGTAATAAACGGTCCAGCAACTACATTGATTGTTTGTTTCTAAGTGCTTTAAAAGCATAATGAACTTTACTTTGATATGGTACTACATCACTGAATACCTGAGCTACTTTCACTGACTCTACAAGGGCAAACTGTAGTTTAAGTAGATTTGGTGTCCGTTGCGTCTTACTTTAACAGTTCTGTATACTTTACCCCTCTCATCAGCAAATAAATAATAATAAATATCACACAACATCACATACATTGTTCCAAAGTAAGTAGCTTAAGCACTTGTGTTATAGGTATCAGAACAATGAAGGTACCACAAATATATACTTAAATAAATACAAATATAACACCCACATGGAACTAACACAAATGTTCATCACACAAATGTTTGTCCCGAGTGGGAATTGAATCTACAGCTCTTGGTGGAGAAGGAGGGGTCACTACCCATTGAGCTACCAGGCCAGTCTCAGTCAGAAATGTCCTATAAATAGAGGTGTATGTTCTTTACATAGAGGTGTATGAAAGAGGTTCAGAAGTCTTCCCACCAGGTGATTCATGTTAAATGCAATAAGCTCACTGATTCTTATTGATTAATCAGATTGACAGGTGTTACACAGTTAAAAGATAATGCTTCAAGTGTGCAGAAAGATACATACTGCCAGTTGCTATCAATACCTGATTCATCAAATGAATGCAAACTATGATTCATGTTACATGGATAGTTCGCAAAAGGGGATAGGACTGATTAGGTAATTGATTTTGTATGCAGAGGATAGGGTATTGTTAGATTTAAATATTAAAATAAAAGTGAGATTTGAACACTTAAATCAAAATTGTAGTGTTTTTATATTGTAAATAACCAAATCTTTTGGTTTAGGTATATAACTTATGATCTGTAATATATGTAGATTGGATGGATGCTTATTTTTACATGTTATTTGATGGCTTGAAAGAAGTATTAAAATTGCACTTATTTGACTTTCATAACAAAATTATTTACCAAAATGACAGTTTCTGTAGGTACCTAATAGGTAATATTACTTTAATTTTATTTCAATGATATTAATAATTCAAAATCTCTAAAATCACTTAATTTATATGGTGAGGGGGAAACCAATTATTTGTCTACACTGTAAGATTAAAATGTATTGTTGCCCATAGCATATTCACATAGCTCGCTGAGCAACCTTTAACTTATGGACTAGCCATACCATGTGTGTCCATGTTTCGGCCCCATATTGGTCATAACCTATGTAGAACACACTGATCGAATACCTTCGTCTTTAGGCACTGTGGGATCAACCATCATCTTGTAGGTGCTCACAATGAGAAAATAAAACACTTATTAGGTAGGTAGTTTAGTTATGTTATCTGGAAAGCAGCTGAAGTAGCTAATTGCTGTGTAGCTGTGGTGGTTTCTTGTTATCAGAGGCCTTGGTGGGGCGATAACAACCTTTGTATTATTGTATCAGTCGGTGTTATAATTTTGCGTCGGCTACTGGTTTTCTAGTAATTTCTTTTCTTTGTTGATTTTTAAGTGGCAATCGTAAATATCCTGCGAGGGCGCTAGTCATTTATCATCAAATAACATTGCACTGTTAAATATCCTATGTATTTGTCATGGGCCTCCAATGGTATAGTTTCGCCATTGCGTTGGGGCTGGGGATTTTAGCGCATATCAGTCGTCTCCTCACCATCTTGAGGCGGGGGTGCCGCTCTCGGAGTCCCACATACCCCGTTATCCCTGGGATGCCTAAAAACATTTACTACGAAGATTAACACCCGTATTCACAAACGTTAATAAGAGACGTGCGGACGCACAGTACCCAAAAAATCTTTAGTAGACAACTAGACAACACTTGAGTGGCGGTCGCCATCGTAATGCCTTACTTCTCATAGTATTGCTAGTAATCATATCTAGACATTTAGACAAGTATTCTTTGTGAATACGAGTCTATTGCATTCTGCATAGGGTCACAAACCTTCCACACAAAAATTTGACTATTATCAATGAACTTAAATTAATTAGATTAGGTAATTAACACTCGTCTATTTTCTATACTTAGGTGCATAATTGAAAGACGATTACATTACAATGTATTTCAAATTACGTGTCGCACGTTTGCCGCACGTGTTACGTTATCTCTGCACTTGGGTGACAATGTAAATCCCATTTGACCCTGTAAGGGGCGAGGCTTATTAGTGAAACTAGGTATTTTCATATGGTAACTGAGTTTATTATAGACTTTTGTATGTTCTTCATCATCATTTCTTTCCTTTCAAATGTCAAATGTCCACTGTAGGCTTCTCCCAATGACAATAGGGATGTTTCCGGGGTCAAAATAATTACATTATATTTAGTCCGTGTTTTAGATTATAAAAATATATTGGACACGTATTTTTCCTTTTTTCATTTAAACAAAAAATAACAAAGATACAAGGCATCAAAATGTAGGAGTGGGGGTCTTTGACGTCACTCATTTGCGAAAAGACTCCCAAAATATGACGTTTCGCGTAATTATAATGGGCTATATCTTTGTAATTTTTAGTCTAAATTTTTTGCTGCTGCCCGTTTCTTGATATTCCTTTTTTCTATCATCAGCCTATTGCAGTCCACTGCTGGACATAGGCTTCTCCAGATGTTTGCCATAAGTGGCAAACATCTGGGATGTACCCATTTTGTATGTTGATATGGCAAATTGATGGTGTAGCTTAAGATGAGTTTAAGATGGCCGTGTTTCCTTCCGTTTTCCACCCCCCATTTTAGGGAAGTGGAGGTTTAGAAAGGGGCAAAAAGTAGCCTATGTTACTCTCCATAAACTATCTCCACTTGAATTAATCACGTCAATTCGTCGCTCCGAAAGAAAGACAAACATACAGACAGACACACTTTCCCATTTATAACATTAGGATTACACCTAGATCAAACACAATATTAAGTGGCCAGCATTGTTTGTGAATAAAATGGCCCCATTCAAAAAAATAGCCTCATCCAGAAGTCCACTTTAGTAATAGACGATAATTTGCGAGACATATTTAATTTTAGTAGCTCTGTAGTCTACAGTTGGTGTACGACCTCCATGTCCCCGGGTCGATGCACCGTCGACTTTGGTTTGCTTCTATCAGCCGCAGTAGGTAACGTAGAATGGCTAATTATGTATTATTATGAAGTCTCGTTTTCATATTGTTTACTATCGTCGGCTAAATTTGGCAATTTTGAAAAGGATGATTGTAGGAGATTCGGATGATCTTGCATAGGTTTGTGAATTCAGTATGTCATCACTTTTCATAGTCTATTTACTGCCTCTACACATCTCTACACTAATATTATAAAGAGGAAAGATTTGTATTGTTGTGTGTGTTTGTAAGGAATATACTCAAAAATTACTGCGCCGATTTCAAAAATTCTTTTACCATTGGAAACTACATTCACTGTCTGTGAGTAACATGGGCTATATTTATTGCTAGACAAGATTAGGGTTCCTTACAAAGCGCCAATAATGGTACCCAATGAGATGCTGATCTGAATAGCGCTGTGGCCGAAATTAGATCAGGATAGAGATTTTAATATGTAATATGTTTTAAAACGATCGTTGTCGAGTCTCGCTTAATTTAGAAATCTCCGTACGTAAAAACAAAAGCACTAAAGAAAACCGAAAAGAATATTAAATAACTTTATACGGAAATTGTTCTTTAGTTAAGCTTAATAAAACTGTAGGTGACACGAAGTTAACAGGATCATTTAATTAAAAACAATAGAATTTAACATTATTTTTCCTTTTTTTTTACTGATGAGTCGTGAAGTTATGTCCTTTACATTCACAGATATGACAAAAACAACGCCCATTTTCATTGTTGCATCAAGTGTAAATGCGTTTTCCTTCGTTATTTACCAACGCACTGCCGACGACTTGTGTTATAAAATGTTAATGTCAATGACCCCTGGCTTTGCTGCTGTTGAAATGTTATCAACTCGATAGGTACAATTTATCGACAATCGTTATGCTAATCTATGGAGTCGGCGTGTTATCGACTTGTTTTGCGAATGTTTTGATGAGTTGACTGAATGTTTGGTTGAGACTTGAGAGCCGTTTTGTTGATTAGCGATGAGTGGTCGCTTTAGTCGTTTCTTATTGTACTAGGGTACATTCTAAGCCAGAGTTTCTCAAACCTAGTATCCTACGTACCCTTGTATAATTTCTCAGACGATCGCGAACCCGTAAACCCGAATAAAATAAGCTGTCTGTAGAAGAAAATATAGTTTTTATATGGACGCGATCACGCCTCCTTGTGAATCGCACACATTTGACAGCCAACCAGCCACGATCTTTCAACAATGTCCCTCTGTCCCGCCTAGGGCAGCGCTAGTGGTGTCGCGGCAGTTCTAGACCATTCCAGGCCCCGTGACACCACCCTAAAGGTGCTTGACGGGGGGGCCGGGGTTTTTAGTGGGTATTCCCTGCCTCCTACCATCCTAAGCCAGGGTGCCGCTCTTCCGTTTTTGAGAGCGGCGTGAGTCCCACATACCCCGTCGTTCCCCCGAACGGCGGGAATGCGCAAAAGCATTTTCCCCGGCTTAAAAATAAAAAAAGGTTACCTCCAAACAATACATTTTCTATTGTGTCTGCTTTCTCGGCAGTCGAAGCCTCAATGAAGGAGGAGAGTTAGGGCATAGCGAATCTTCGCTCGATTGAGCCGCCCGTCCGGGGAAGTCACCATCATCGTCAGTCTCATTTAGGAACACCCGTGGGTTATATGCCGCAGCTAAATGACCTCCTGGTCGTGTTTCTGCCGAGAGTAAGGTTTCCGAAGCTCGTTGCATCGGTTGCAGGGGGTTAGGTTTGGGCCGGCATGGCAGTGGCAACTGACAGGTGTCTGGCCGGTTACTTGCCCGTTGTCGCAGCTGTAGCTTCTCTTTCGCTTTCCATCAGGCTTAGGGAAGCCATTATGTCGTGATAAAAAGAAAGTACAAGGGACTTTAGGGACCAGCTGAGTCGTGTGCATTTATTGATCTCTTGACCGAATTCATTGAATTATCCTCTTTGTTATGTGACCTACAAACGGTGGTATCTATTAGTTGTGTCGTCTAGTTTGACCCACATTCTACAAGTCGAGTGGTTCTGAATTTTTTTAGGCTGATAACAAACCTCATTATCATATTTTTAAAAAAGTAGTCCAAAGTATTTGCGATATAATGGGTTCGAATTGTAAATAACCCAAATGGTTCAGTGGTTTCTAGTAAACTACTTGATAACACTTTACCGAATTTAGGCCATACAAGGAGATTAGGCAAATAATAATAGATAAGGGAATATCAGGAAACGGGCAGACGTTTACCTGGGTACAAATAAAACCTACTGCGGTCACCAATCCTGCCAAGCGTGGTGACTAAGGCAAATGGTCAATTGTCATTGGGTGAGGCCTTCGTCCACCATCGCTCCCTGGAAGCCGAGGGTATGGGTATTTGCCCTCCCTGGACCAGGAATACCGGCCGCCTGTTATCTGCGGCTATCCAAGGCAGGGATGCGGCCGTATGCTTCGGCGCTACCCGAGTCCCTGCAAATTGCTGCCTACTGGCGACCCTGTGGGTTTAGTGGGTATTCCTTCCAATTGGGATGATGACTAAAAAATAATTTAATGTCCATCAGATAGATTAATGAAAAATATTGGATACGTATTTTTTATTTTGCCTCTTGTTCAAAAACTTACGAAGATACATTAATTTTAAATGTCACATGACGTCACGTTAGAGTACAAAATATACTCTAACGTGACGTAGTTAGCCCCCACTCCGTAACTTTAATGCGCTATATCTAAGTATTTTCTTGTTATTTCGACAAAACAAAAAATACGGGTCTTATATTTTTTTATTATCTAAGAGACGGACTAATTATTTTCTTCATTTTCATACCTTGTCATCATCCGTATTTCGGCAGGTGTGAGTCCCACACACCATGCCGACTTCCCCCGGAGGGCGGCGTGAAGCTGTGTAATGCATTCCACTCTAAAAAGGCCTATGTGCAGCAGTGCCAATAAATATAAGTAACCAAAAGCCGCACAGGCCGTTCTTTTTATCCTTGATACATTTCTGTAGCTCCATCCCGAAGCTAATTAATACAGAGAGGTATAAAGAAATATCATATCTCTCTACGAAAGGCCCGGACAAGTGGTATACCCTTTGTAGTTACTAGCTACGCTTTTAGACGTTCCATGCTTACATACAATCCTATTATAATATCGTTGTCCGTCTGTCAGGGATAGGGTAGCCAGATACATGGTTTTATTTTCGGACAATCCGAGTTACGGTTGGCAGGGAAATACAATGTGAACTGCTTTCGCAATAAGGAAATTGTAACTATTCGTCACAGAGAGCCTTTATCATTTTGCCTTTTGATTAATGACGCCATCTATAAGTACAATATGTATCTAAATGACAGCCTATGCTATATATATAGCAAAAATATATATTTTTTTATGATATATCTATAGATTATTATCAAGTTGCAGTGATGAGTAAAATACAATAATTATGTCGTTGTTACAAACTACTGCATTGAAATCAATCTTTTTAATGCTTTTTATTCGTAAAAGTTCTTTAAAAGGCCATTTACGTAACTCATCGACCACCGGTTTGGAAAACAGTCTTATTGTGTCGGTAAGAAACACGTGTAGTTGCTCGTTTGAAAAAAATACCCATTGTATATCCAAGGTAAATTGCTCTGGCGTAAACAATGTGATAAAAACCAGTTAATTTGGCGCAAAGCACATTACATTGAATTGGCCTTACTATATTTTATTACACGTTTACACTTGCACGTTAAATTTATCCAGATAATTTAGGCACAAAATGACCCAAAAAAGATACAGAATCATTCCGGGACTGTCCTAGATTTCCCGGTCGTCTGGCATTCCTACGGGACCCACATTCTAAGGAGCACGTGGAGATGTCAAGTTGTTGTATTCTCTTAAATATGTATTACGATCTACGATAATACATTATGTAACTGTGCTGTTGTTTTCGTCAAATAAAGTTATACCATTCTATGGTGAAATGAATATGCTAGTATGCTAGTAACTATAAAAATAAATAATTTTTTTTTCTACCTAAAGGTATGCCTAAAGGCATTGTGAATAAGCACTACTGTTCAGAATTTGTGAAACTTCAATAATAAGAATCATTTATTCCTCTCCATAATTACATTATTGTATTTTGTTAAATCTATCTATCTATACTTATAATAAATCTGTAGAGAAGTCAATTCTGTACATTGAATATATTTTCAAATTGACTATCAGGGGATGATTAGTGATCGATACTGATGCCAAAAATGCAATCAGTAAAATTTTTGTCTGTCTGTCTGTCTGTCTGTATGTTCGTTATAGAAACAAAAACTACTCAACGGATTTTAACGAAACTTGGTACAATTATTCTTCATACTCCTGGGCAGGTTATAGGGTACTTTTCATCACGCTACTATCAATAGGAGCAGAGCAGTGAAGGGAAATGTTAGGAAAACGGGAGAATTTTTTGGAACGCGCATCACTCATAAACTACTGCATGAAATTGAATACTGTTTTCACCAATGTATTGCTAGAGGTTTAACTTAAAACTTAGGCACTATGTATAGATAGGTATTTTATGGAAGTCCGTTATTTTTCAAACCCGATATCCACGCGTGCGACGCCGCTGGCACAGCTAGTAAATGAATAACACAAGACATGCCATGCTGAGCCGCACATAGCCCCAAACTAAGCCGAAGCTTGTACTACGGGTGCTACACTACTGATAAACTTACTTATCTCGGATCTAGGTATTTTTTTTTGTAAATAAATACATAATATAATAGTAAACACACAGACCAATACAAACAGACACGTTCGTGCACACAAATGCTTATACATGTAAAGATTTGAGATAATTTATTTAAAGGTTTATTAAAAACTTTATTGACTCGGAAAAAAAGACAATAATATATTTAAAAAAAATTAACTTACTTAATTGCTGTTCTGTTTTTGTTAATGTGAATTTTAGCTTTGTTTAAAAACTTACAACAAGGCTGAGTATATTTACGTAATCATTTCACGAAAACAACTCAATAAAAGCACTTTATTTTATAAAAAAACTTCGTAAATTAGTTCTCAGTAAGTACTTAAAAATTACTTCCATACAATAGAAAACGTTAGTCGTTTAAAACGGAGCCATATCTCAAAACAAGTTTGATATAATCATGTAAAAAGAAGCAATAAAAATTACAAAGGCCTCTTATTCCCACAGCGTTCATACAATCACGCTTGTACTGACATTGTATTAAAGTACATACTTAGTAATACATAACTGTGCCTAAGATGGTTTACTATCAAATTGAACAATTTTTTTAAAGTTTAAATTACCTACTAACTGATAAAAACGTGGAAAGAAGAAGAGTGGAGACCGCGTCTCGGCAAACGTAATGTAGGACGCGCTCAGGCCAGGTGGAGTGACGATGTGCGCAGGACGGCTGGCAAGTGCTGGATGCGAGAAGCCCAAAATCGAGCACAGTGGCGAACCTTGGGAGAGGCCTATGTCCAGCTGTGAACTGATGTGGGCTGATGATGATGATGAAAAAGGAAACGTTACGAATCTTTGACACTAAAAGTAAGCCGAAGCTTGTATTATGGATACTAGACAACTGATAAACTTACTTAGATACATTTTTTTTTTGTAAATACATGCATATTTTATTATAATGGAACCCACGACCCTTGGCTCAGTAGGCAGAGGTCACTACCAAACTGAGCCAGCGGGTAGTCAATTAATTTAATAACATCACACACACACACACACCACCTCACTCTTTCTATCTTGCTATTTTTAATCCAAAAGACAACCTTTGGATTGGGAATACTGGAAGACAGCTGGAAGAGATCGCTCTTAGCGATAAGTCCTCCTAAATTGTACAACAATTGTATACTCGTACTCTAGTTCTAAACCACTTGTTTGGTATATAATAAGGAGTATCTAACATTATACGAATAAATACATCTACAGGTGTCGTTAATTGGTCAGCAGAATCGAGTCAAAGGCTCTACTAGATAATACTGGATTAGTTGACAAACAGGAAATACCATTACATAAATCTAGTTGCCTTACTATCTACTAATTGAATGATCGTACCTGAATTTTATGTTTTCTTTTTGTAATACTGCGATCGGAGGTTTATTTAAAACACGTAACATTAGTTCATTATTGAGAGACATTGCGTTAATTATATCAATCAATCAACAGCCTTGGTCCGTCCACTGCTGAACGTAGGCCTCCTTTAATTCGCGCCACATTTCTCTATCCCGTGCTTCCCCCATCCAGCAACTGCCAGCAGTTCTTCTAAGGTCATCCGCCCAGCGGGTTGCGGGGCGTCCTACACTACGTTTGCCTAAACGCGGTGTCCACTCCAAGATTCGTCTGCTCCACCTATTATCGGCTCTGCGGCAGACATGACCGGCCCACTGCCACTTCAGCGTACTAATCCTTCGGGCTATGTCAGTTAATTATATCCTTACAAGCTAATATTATAAGTGCGAAACGTTACAATGCGACGCGCGGACGCACAGTGTCCAAAACCCTACAGGTTTTTGGGTAACTGTGCGTTCGCGGACGCATAGTAACTTTTGTGAATACAGCCGTCTGTCTGTCGTGCTTTTACCCGAAAATCTGAAACAGGACCTAGGCTGCTTAACAATACGAAAAATGGTGGTAAGGGGATGAAATGTTGTATGGAAATATCGTCATTCTTAGAGCTAGAATCTTGAAAGTTATTTTTTAGGCTATTTTGTTGTGTCTGATTTAAACTGGCCTAAATAATTAAATATGCTTCCCAAAGACACCATTCCACGCGGATGAAGTCTAGAGCAAAGCTAGTTCTTAATAATACTTGAACAAATAATTAATTGTATGTATTTTTGTTCACAGTTAACCTCAATGGAGCTTCAAAAGTGGACATATCACATTTCGACTTGCTCAAAGTCCTTGGCACAGGAGGTAAGTTTGCACAAATCATATTATTTTTTTATATTAAGTGCAAAATTAAAAGAATAGGTAGCTTAGTTTATCGAACGTTGACCAAAAACGATTATGCAAAAAACTTTATTTTAGGTTCCCAGTTTTACATAAAAATAGGTCAGATATTTATAGATGACTAGGGCAGTTGCCCATACACAATTTAGCCATGTCATTTATCTCGTTACATTGTAATTTTGACATGTCATTTATTATTTTATATTCGAAATTGACATGTTATTGATTGTGAATTGTGGTGTTTAATTCATTCTTTACTTGGACCTATGTACATATTAGATTTTGTGTAAAGAAATTTCCGACTGTAATGAGTAATGATTCTAGTGACTAACGGCCGTATTCATAAACGTTACTATGCGTCGCGGGAACGCACAGGTACCCGAAAACGTATAGGATTTTGGGCACTGTGCATCCGCGCATCGCATAGTAACGTTTGTGAATACGGCCGTTAAATATTAATTGTGTCCTATTTGCATGCCATGGTTTTGGTGACAGACAAGTGAGAATATCGTTAACACTGTAAGATGTTAGTACCACTTTTATTTTTATACCACTAGGGTGGCAAATGGCTACCGGCCTGCCTGATGGTAAGCAGTTACCTTAGCCCATGGATGCCTGCAACCTGCAACACCAGGGGCATTTAGTTGACCCTTTTCTTCTTGCAAATAAAACTATTCTATTCTATTGTGACTAGGTATATTGTTGCATTTTTCTGTACATACACATATATTCGGTATACAAAGTTCTGTTTGTCCCGTGGGGGCGCTTTTTCCTTGCGGTCTCGCTCGGGCGCTCTCGCGTGCATCGGGGTCACTGGCCCTGTCATCTGCACGCGCGTTAGATTAGATAATTGTCCGATTATGACCCGAGACGCTAATAGGAACATGTGGAAATCGACGCTTCTTTACATAGTATGAAATTAAGGCGCTTCTGTGCGCTTGCATGTAATGTTGGCGACGTTTTTAGGGTTCCGTAGCCAAAATGGCAAAAACCCTTATAGATTCGTCATGTCTGTCTGTCTGTCCGTCCGTATGTCACAGCCAGTTTATTCCGAAACTATTAGAGCTACATTATTGAAATTTGGTATTGTGTAAACCGCATTAAGATTGTAATGTAAAATCAGAAAAAAAATACAAAATTTTTGGGGCTCCCCATACATAGAACTGAAACTCAATATTTTTTTTCGTCAAACTTATACGTGTGGGGTATCTATGGATAGGTCTTGTAAAATGATGTTAAGGTTTCTAACATCATTTTTTTTTCTAAACTGAATACTTTGCGCGAGAGACTCTTCCAAGGTGGTAAAATGAGTGTCCAGTGTTTTATTACTTTGCCATGACGTACAACGTGATCTTCCAAAGTTACACAGTCCACATTTTGTTTCAACGTGGTCAATGAAATGGTTTCGGCGAAAACTTTTCCCAAATACCCCCTTATAGAGTTCCCAACTTTTCCACAAGAGTTGTTTATGTGGAGAAACTGTTGCGTAAACCGTCTGGGGATTTGTAGGAGATTTTGAAAGGGTGTAAACAAATTATATGTTTTTTGTTTTGTATTATACTGCTGTGTTGTGACGCGACAGAAGTGTATTGGTTTCATACATTTAGAATGACGAGCACACTATTAACATGGCGTTACATCAGGACACACTGTAATTTTTGCGTAGAGGAGTAACAAATATATATATACATACATCCACCAAAACAAACTTTCCCTTATTCTGGCGTTATTAGGATTAAATTGCGTTTTTGCAAAATATTTATCACTATCCTTTCGCAGTCCACAGCTGCACACTCATTGTCTCTCCAATTGTTCGCCATCTTGCTTGATCCTGGGCTTCCCACATCCAGCAATTGTCAGCGTCCTGCGCAAATCGTCACTCCACCTGGCCTGAAGGCCTCCTACACTACGTTTGCCGAGAAGCTTTATCCGCTCCAGACGTTACTCCAACGATTGTCGGTTTTGCGGCTGATATGGTAGGGTTTTTTTTTTATAATTGTTCAATATTAACTAATAGAAAAATTGCTGTAATATCTTTTTCTGTACAAAGCAGCGTTGTATGCGGAAGTGTTGGAGCATAAGGCGCAAGGCCGTAACTTTCAAAATTAACATTATCACTGGTGTTATATTGGCCCTACAAGCCCTAGTCGTAAACTGCAGCAGTTAACAGTAATACGTCCAGTAAATATGGTCGAGTTTATGGAGATTTATCAAGGATAGAACGACCTTTTAATTCGCTAAGCTTGACTTAATTTCACACTGGAGAGTACTAGCTGCAACTGTCGGTGAATATTGGTGTATCAACAGTTTTGGTGAATATTGGTGTATCAACAGCTTTGGTGGCGGCTCCTTGAATTCGCGCCAGATTTCTCGATCCCGGGCTTCCTTCATGCACCGAATGCAACGCCAGCAATTCTTGTAAGATCATCAGTGTAACAGGTTGCGGAGTGTATAATATAAAATATAGACATACAGCGCCATTTAGTCCCAAACTAAACCGAAACTTGTACTAAAGATACTAGACAACTGATAAACATACTCAGATACTTTTTCGTGTAAATAAATATAAATGTTTGTACTGTGCGGGGATAAATACGGATGTGAAACTGGCAACCACTGTAACAGAGGCAGTATTTATTTAATTAATGTTTATTGCACTAAAAGAACAGCGTATGCCGAACTTAATGCCGTATATTCATTCTCTATCAGTCAATCATTGGGCTAATCAAAATATAAGACTAAGTGGGAGCGTTCGCTACCACTAAACCGAAAGGCGTCAAGTTTAAGACGTGACGGCCGTTCTATCCTTATACGTTTCTGTGGCCGTGTTGCATTGGGCACAAACTCGCTGCACTGGGGTGGTCACTCCACTGTGAACGGACTCCGCCGTGTTGCATAACGGTTGCAATAATCGCTGCACCGTATCGGCTAGGGTTAGCTACCTCTTCATAACACTGTTTTTGCGCGAAATTTATTCTGTTTTTGTCGTACACGCCATGTGCTCTTGGAGTATCTATGGAAATTTTAATTGTACTTAGGTTTTTTTAAAAGAAATATTCGTTTTTTCCTTCTACACTAGTATTATAAAGAGTAAGATTAGAATAGAATAGTGAATATTGTGAATATAAATTTGGGTACATAATAGCTGTCGACATTGCTTAGCTTACACATCGCCAATTCCTACTTTTTCGGATGTATTCACATTTTTAACTAGGCTAAATAATAGTATTATTTTACAATAACTTAAATCTAGGTTTATTCTATTCCATAAACTCCCTTAAACTATAAAAGCAATTTTCTATCAACCACGATTTTAACATACCTCTAAATTCACTTAACTTCAATGTATAAGATTTGTATTTATGTGTGTTTGTTTGTATTTGTAATGAATAAACTCAAAAACTACGATGGGAAGTAATATTAACAAGCACCTACGATCAATTTGTTGGTCTTCGGTCGGTCTTGAAATTATGCATACATTTTGTCTCGCATAATGAAAGGGCTGTAAGAGTAACTTTTGTTCTTAAGGAATTTATAGTTCTTTTTATATAAAAGGCACTAGAGATTAGTCGAAATAGCAAGTGCTTATATATCTGTGACGTCTTCTTACAGACTTACATAACCCCTTTGTAAGTCTTTATGGAGACGTCACAGAAATTGCTCCGTGAATATCTTATTAGTAATTGTTACACAATATACTATAACGTACTTTATCACTATATGTACTATCGTAAATACTTTGATTCGTTTCAATGGCACAGCATAACTTGAGCGGATATGTACCTACTTACCTACGTTATGCTATCACCATACATAATGGTGGTGAGACGCCATTTTGTTTTTCCGTCAAGTCGCGAAATTACCGAAGTACACACGGTACAATAAAGTACATCTCTCCTTAATGTTTCCAAACGATTTTTAACGTAATGGCTTTGAGTTAAAGTCCATTTCTCTTCGAGATATTGTATATATGACGCGGGTATTGTACGGAGCGTGTTGAGGTGCGTACGCGCATGCCCGCACGTGTGACGTCACGTCGGCCATTGATGTCAGCGGTGACGTAGCCTTTGTGGGACTTGTGCGTATGTGTTATGTAATTGCAATGGTGCATAGCGTTGTCGGCATAATAGTAATTTAATATGATGTTTAGTGTAGGGTTTCCGTCTTTTTTTTTTGCGCTATCTTTTGAATGACTTCAGTTGAAAATAGTTAGTTCCATGTGTGTGTAACTATGATACTGATTACGAATGCCTGTTTTTTAAAAATCATTGTTTTACATATCAAAATGGCGGACTGTGTAGATCGGTGCTCTTCATAACTACATTTTTTGCTAAAAATTGCATGAATTGAGTATATCTTTAAAACCGGTGGCAAAACTGATTAGACCAATGATGTACTTCTTTACAAATGAAACCCTGCATGATCTAGCAATTACTTTTTTTTTAAATTTAAGTGAAACAGTACTATTAGGTATTATCACCAGCCTCTCGTTGTCCACTGCTGGACTTAGGTGTATTCAATATAAATGTATTCCTTATCTCTTGATCGATTGGGCTATTTAGCCATCATAAAAAGGTTGGGATGCTTTTGTTATAGAGGAATAACTGTTGTAGTGCGCTATGAAAGATACACACATACACACACCTTTGATAGTCTAGAACTCTCTAGAATAATATGAATAAACGGTAAATAAAATAGTGTTACTGACCGTAAAGAAATCACTGTAAAAAGTTTGCTACAATTTTGATATGACGAACTGTGCTTGATGGGACTGCGCGGAAAACTGGTTTAATGTTTGATCCATTAAATTTAAATTAGCTGCGGTATTATCACGTTGTAAAACAAGATTCGCTTTACAAATTATAACACGGACATTAGAGCCTTCAGAGGTATACTCGTAGATTGTAAATATGATGGAGATAATTGAGCCATGAAATTGAGGTCAGAGGGAAGGAAATATAGATGCTATAATACCTATACATTAAACTAAATTGTTTTATTAGCGTTGCCACGCTTCTAAATAAATTAAATCTGCAATACAGTGTAGGTGACTAAAAATAATCTAGTTAAATGAAAATATTCGCTGGTTTCTAATAAATTATGAACACCCAAGAGTTTTCAACAGTACTTGGTATTATCTTTTAACAAGATTGGTATCTTGGAATTTATAGCGACACCTAATATCTTTTTGCCTGCTCAAATTGCAACTTTTCCATTCGCCTATTGGTCGAAGTTCAACGACCATGGTTCTAAATAGATTAAAAAAAACGAAAAATCACAGAAAAAGCGGCGAAGAATCTTGAAAGTACCAGGGCATCATATGATGTAGGAGGCGGGTCCCAGGACGTCGTCCGTCGCGGCGGGTCGACGACCCCCGAAACTGGCGCGTACGTAGCGGTGCCCGGTCGTTACCCGCGCCGACCGTCCTCACCGCTCGTGACCTTATGCGCACCTGGTACTTGCAACTGTTTTTTTTACTTTGTTTTCGGTTTTTTTTAATATTTTGGGGGAATTCGCACACACATTACTTGTTAATTATGCATTCACACCCTTTTGTTTCGATGATAAATTATTTATTTTGAAACAAGACACTACAATTACTAGCCTATTGTTGTTTACGGATGCAATCTTTATCTTAATTTGTAACTTTAAATCATTGCAAATGTGTAACGATATCCTGTTAATACTTCAACGTAGATGCCTGACATATGCAATATCTTTATGACGACTATGAAAGATATTTAAAATCTAATTTTAATATCTTACGGTACCTAACATAGTAGCGACCATGTACTTAGGAATGGATGGAGGAAATTATCATTCTATTCTATGAGTGTCCAATCCACAAGTTGCTAAAGTTTCCACAAGTTTATTGACCGTTAATTCATACTATTAAAATTTCGCTAACAATCTTATACTGTGGCTGGTTAAAATTGCTTTTTCTGTTGACTCAGATTCAAGTAGTCGAAGTCATCCACATTTTTACTCATTATATCCTGTAATGGATAATCATTGTATAAAAAATATAGTCATCATTAAGATATTCCAATTAAGGAAGTTTCACCAGTAGCTCGACACAAATAAAGTGTTACTCGACTTTTTATTATCGATGAATGTGTAAATAATGGCGATGAGACCACGCCCAAAGGCTGTTGATCTCGGAAACTATGGCAGTGCTGAATAACGGAAGTTTTTGTTTACCGAAAATTCCTAACGTGCTTTAGGATCGTCCGAGTTGAGTGTAGTTTTCAAGTTCATGTTTTTTTTTCTAGTAGCTCGACATAATGTCTTCCCTACGCGTGATGGAAAGCGAAAGATAAGCCCAAGTCGCTGTGGTAGCTGGCAAGTAACTGTTCAGTTACCTGTCAGTTGCCACCGTCATGCCGGTCCAACCCTAATCCCCCACGAGCTCCGGAAACCCTATTCACCGGCAGAGACTGACGACGAGGTCATTTGGCTGCGGTATTCTATAGGGTGGTGGTCCTTTGATTCGCTATGCTCTAACTCTCTTAGAGATCTCTATTGTAGATGAAATTCGCCATTAATTAAGTTTAGGTCTAGGGCATAGGATTTATTATACGCCTAGGACAATATTATCGAGTGTAGGACTATACATGAATCTACTCCTGTCAAATTTCCCCAAACGATTTTGCCCTTAATTTCCAATGCAATAGAGTCTGGCTATCTACTTTTGATTTTTCGCGAACAAAATACCTCATGTACGCAGAGCCCGTTAGAGACGCTCCTTATAATGAATTTCTGGTAATTTGTATTCGTATGGGGTACAAAATGATGCCTATTGAAGCTGGTGTATTATTTGGTACATTTTTGTGAATAGAAGGGGGCGTAGAACGTTGACACCATGGGTCGTAGTCGTATGGCGCCCACCCGTGAGCGAGATAAGTCGACGCACCGTGTAGGGATGTTATTTTAGGTTATCGATATATTTTTTTTTGAGTTGGTGATTTGACTATGTGTTTTTATATTAACTGTTTTCCCTGTAACTATTGGTTTTCATTTAGAACGAGATTTGTTAAGTTTCCGCGAATGGATACGGAACTAGGTTATCGGTATTGTTTGAATGGATAGTGTTAGGGAGTTTTATCAAAGGTTCGAGTTTTGAAGGGATAAATCCATCAGTTGACTATAGATCGGTGATAATGGCTAGATTGGCAATTATCTTACTCATTAAAAGTGATATTTTATCGATTTCAGGACTTAAGATTTTCTTTAAAGATTTTTTTTATAGTAGCTCGACGTAATGGCTTCCCTACGTCTAATGGAAAGCAAAAGAGAAGCCCAAGTCGCTGTGGTAACGGGCAAGTAACTGGTCATTACCTGTCAGTTGCCACCGCCATATAGTATTTAAACTAACGAAGTCTAACATTTAATTTTGTTGGCTTTATTTTCTAGAGAAATCTTATTGATTGACAACTGAAATTAAACTAAAGCATGTTACTTCTGAGGATAGTAGGATTTAAAAACAGTAAATTATCCAATACATTTTTTTTTTCTTTATATTTCTACTAATATTTTCTTTGTAAACGGCCTTGGGACCCTCATAAGCGAGGCTACAATTTTTTCAAAGTCCAGGCTCTTTGTCATAAAAAACAGACCAACAGTCAATACTTCAACAATAAATCTGTTATCTGCGGCTCAGTTAATTTGATGGTTAACAGACAGGATATAAATTACGGTTATCGATAATTGCCTATTACCCTCTCTTATCTTATCCCATCGGTTCCATGAATTTATTTTTATTAATGAGCGCAATGGTTGCTGTTATTTCATATGCATATGTGTAAGAGGTACAAAAATAGATTAGAAACGATTCATCATCATCATCATATTCAGCCGTAGGGGATCCACTGCAGGACATAGGCCTCCCCGTAGACTTCCACCGGCCGGTTGCAAGCCCACATTCAGCCCCATCCTGCGACTTTTATAATGTCAGTCCACTTCACTGAAAGGCGTCCCACGATAGATAGATAGATATTCTTTATTGCACAAAACAAACATTTACAGACAAGGTATTAAAATAAACTAGTGGTACAATTTAGGCGGTCTTATCGCTATTAAGCGATCTCTTCCAGACAACCTTCAGGTAGAGGAAGTGTGCTATTCTGAAGAGAGGGGCAAGGTCGTGCAAACTGTTTAATTATATACCTAAATAAATATATATAAATATGTACCTACATATATACAAATAAATATATAAATAAATACAAATGTATAGTATATATTAATATAAATAATTACTATAAATACACAAAATAATAAAGTCGTTTCTATGTCACGATAGTGACATAGAAACGATTGTGACATACAAATGATTATCATATTCATAACGTACATACAAATACAAACTTAATTGTTATATTGGCGACTTCGTATTTGAAATTAGCCCTGTGATACACAACCCGCCTGCCCCAAGTGGCGGTTATGGGTAAAACCTCCAGTTTGACCAAACAAGAACAATTGGACAGGCTTATGTCCAACAGTGGGCTGCGATAGGATGTTGATGTTCAACCATTGGGCCAAGCAGCCACGAATGAATTGACTGGCTCGATGGCTCATTTGGTAGTGACTCTACTGACCTGCCTTTTAAGCCAAGAGTCGCGGGTTCGATTCCCGCACAGTACAAACATTTGTGTTCATGAACATGTATGTTTGTATTGGTCTGGGTGTTTTCTATGTATAATATGTATTTATTTACAAGAAATAAAGTATCTAAGTATCAGTTGTCCAGTACCCATAGTACAGGCTTAGGCTTAGTTTGGGGTTAGATGGCCATGTGAGGCACAACGTGGCATGTCATGGGTTATTTATTATTTCTTTATTTAATTAGTAAAGTGTTACAAAACTGGTAACATAATATGGACTTAAAAATATTCACAACTGGTCATATAAATAAACGAAATGGCCCCCATTCCAAATCGATCAGACTTGTCAATCACGAATTTGAATCGAGAATCGAAGTGGCTATATTATGCAAAGTGCCAAATGAACGGATATGCATGTTAGCGGGCTGTGCTTGGCAACCGAATGCAAAATACATCTGAAGGTGACTCGGTATAATATATTTCGTTAACTACCGCTTAGCTGGCCAGCCGAGCTGTGTCGAATTCACTTAAATCATTTTAAGATAGATATTGTACAAAAATAAGATAAGAACATTTACATGAAAAGGTACTTATATTTTTACCGGGGATATTCCTATTAGGTATGTAGGACTCACGCCGGGGGCTCAGGAAATGCAAGGGTGGTACCCTGCCTCAATGTGGTGGGAAGGCAGGGAAATACCCTTTTTTTTATAGTAGCTCGACATAATGGCTTCCCTACGCCTGATGGAAAGCGAAAGAGAAGCCCAAGTCGCTGTGACAACGGGCAAGTAACCGGTCAGTTACCTGTCAGTTGCCACCGCCATGCCGGCCCAACCCCAACCCCCCACGAGCTCCGGAAACCCTACTCACCGACAGGAACATGACCCGGAAGTCATTTGGCTGCGGTATTCTATAGGGTGGAGGTCCTTCCCCGGGCGGGCAGTTCAATTCGAGCGAAGATTCGCTATGCCCACCTCTCTTACCCTTTGAAAACCCAGGCCCCTTCGTCAAGTGACATGGGACATCATGAGGTTTTAGGATGCAGTCCACTGCTAGACATAGGCCTCTCTCATATAATCACCGCGCTGGGCAGGCGGGTTGGGTATCGCAGGGCGCAGCTTCTCGCTCCGGTGACGCTGCTGCCCTTCGTCGGCCTGTTATATAGCTTCGCCTTCAGTCGTGATGGTTATACCGCCACCAATCGGTTGCCAGAGCCTCGTTTCTTGTTCGGCGGGATGCACCACGGGTAGGCGAGGGTGGCTTGGAGCGAAAAGATGATGGGTAGCTTTGTGTCTTCTTCTTCGCCCTAGCGTTTTCCCGGCCTAGTGCCAGGGTCCGCTTTCCGACACAATCTCCTCCACTTTGCCCGATCTTCGGCTTCCTCCGGTTTGAGACTGTTCTCCTTCATGTCCGCTTTAACGACGTCCAGCCAGCGCTTCTTGGGTACCTTTGTGTAATAACGTTTAATATTTTTATACTGTCCCGACCTTCAAATTTCCGCGCTGTAGTCTCGACTTCAATTCCCATTTCTAAAAAGAACTGATAGTGTATACTTTCCGTTTCTTCAACAATAGATTGCACGGCAGCCGTGCATTAATTTAATGACTTCCTCGCAAGCCGGTACATTGAGTAGAGGTCAAACGCAGGTGATCGGTGAGGCAGGTCAAGAATAGGGTTGTTACAACAAGAAGATCGTAGTGAAAGTTGTTGTTTATGTGTCTTTTATGGCATCTGCGGTGTAATGATTAAGAAATTAAAACATAACTTTTATTATTTTGATGTTGCTATGAATTAAGTTGCAAGAGAGGTAGGGCATAGCGAACCTTCGCTCGAATTGAGCCGCCCCGCCTATCCGGGGAAGGACCTCCACACTATAGAATACCGCAGCCAAATGACCTCTGGGTCGTGTTTCTGCCGGTGAGCAGGGTTTCCGGAGCTCGTGGGGGGGTTAAGGTTGGGCCGGCAAAGCGGTGGCAACTGACAGGTAACTGACCAGTTACTTGCCCGTTGTCTCAGCGACTTAGGCTTCACTTTCGCGTTCCATCAGGCGTAGGGAAGCCTTTATGTCGAGTCACTATAAAAAAGAAATGTATTTATTTACAAGGGTCTGACCCGATGACTCAAATTGTAGTAACCTTCTGAACCAAGGATCGTCGTGGGTTCGATCCCCATCCGGAACAAACATTTGTGTTTGTTCCGTGTCTGGGTGTTTATATTTGTATTTATTTAAGTATCAAGTTGTGGTACCTTCGTTGTTCTGATACCCATAACACAAGTGCTTGAGCTACTTACTTTGCAATATACAATGTATGTTATTTTGTTGAACGGCCTTTTAAAATGGATGAACATTCGTTTTTATATCTGGATGTTATTGTATTTATATTTATTCGTTGATATCCATAACACAGTCCTTGCACTACTTACATATATGTTATAATCGAATCAATGCCGTATATAATAGTTGATGAGATGATAACGTCCTAATATTGCCTGATAATTTGATTCCCAGACACTTTCTTTTTTACCTCTTTCATCATCGATCGATAGTGAGCAGTATAAAAGAAACCATTGATCGACGCCGGCGAATCGATTCTTTCATCGATCGATTAGTCTGGTCGAGCGTATCAATATGCATTAGTTCTTTATTTGTACGCTCGACCGATGTCACCATATAGTGCAGTCAATGAAGCATTATAGGTCCGAATTTTTTTACTGTGATCCGATTTGCATGAAATTTTGGAATTAGGTTCATCTTACCATTAACTTCAAAAGTGAAAATGATTTGAACTCCGCCACCACCCTGGGGGTGGTTGCCACCCCTTCTCGAAGGTCAATGATTTTTTTTTCAAAATAACCTCGGATATCGATTAAAGGTCCAAATTTAAGCAAAAAATCATCTATAAAGTTTTTCGAAAAATCTAATACTTTTCATGTTATTGGCAATTGAAAAATTGAAATTTTTTCACTTTTTTCGTCGGTTTTTTTTCAAATATCTCCAAAAATATACGTTTTATCGAAAATTTTATAAGGAACAAAATTGAAGCAGGTAAAAAAATTAACAATTTGGTTTCTTATAAAGTATTCTAAGTGCAATATTAAGCTAGATATTAAAGATCAAAGCCGTTTTTTATTTTATCTGAAATTTCATCGATGTAGTCAATACCATCTATCAGCGAGCAAATGCATTTTATGCTTTCTAATCAAAAAGGGTTTTGTAGTGCTTGAAATAAGCTTTAAAATGAGCACTATTAAAAGTCTTTTACATGTAAAATAAGTGAGCTGTATTGCAAATAAGAGGAGCATCGACTGTTTTTTCTTTTGAATCAGTGGGTTTAAATAAGTGCCATTTCTACCAAAACTAAAATTAACCATATTCCGCCTAGAATTAACTTAATTATAAAGAGTTTGATAGATTGTATTAGTTTGGCTGCTTTAGGACACATAGTTTTCAAAAAAGTCGTGATTGAAGAAAAATCGAAAATTTCAAATTTTTAAAAAACCCACCTTTTTTTCATAATATCTCAAAAATGACGATAAATACGTATAAAAGTGTAGGGATAACAAATTTAGGTATTTTTCTGACAAACAATTTGGTTTTTTTGTTTTTTCTATCAAATAAAAATTGACGGAGATATGATTGTTTAAAGAGCGCGTGGCAGCGCAATCACAGCCTCTCTTAAGCCCTTTCACCCTTCACCGTTTTAAAACAAGGTTTTTCACTATATATTGCAATAAAGGATGTTGTAGCTCTCTTAATTACCTTTACAATGGTGTTTCATAAATTGTGATAGCATGAAAATTTAAGGAGTTATGGCCCAAAAACTTATCATATTTTTTTCTACTTAGTAACTGAACATTTCGGAGTGTGAATATTTGGAGCAATGTGAAATGATTGGCGACACATCCAAGTTATGAGATGTCTCTATGAAGCTGCCACTATGTCCGGCGCCGAAACGTGGACATGAACTATAAGGCTAGTCCACAAATTAAAGGTTGCTCAGCGAGCTATGGTAAGGGCTATGCTCGGCGTCTCTCTGCGGGATCGAATCCGAAATGAGGTGATCCGACAGCGAACCAAAGTCACCGACTAGCTCACTGGATTAGTCAGCTGAAGTGGCAGTGGGCTGGCCACATCAGCCGCAGAACCGATAAGCGTTGGGGTAAACGAGTTCTGGAGGGGCGAGGACGCCCTCTGGCCAGGTGGAGTGCCGATTTGCGCAGGGCGGCTAGCTAGTGCTGGATGCGAGAGGCCCAGAATCGATCTAAGCGGCGAACATTAGGAGAGGTCTATGTCCAGCAGTGGACTGATACGGGCTGATGATGATGATGATGATGAAAATATTACTTACTCTCTACTTACATCTTTTTATGTCATACCAAAATATTTTTGTGATTTTTTCAATTTAGGGGTTGTTTGCTTGGGTTGTAAGATTTTCAAGGGGTTGAATATGATTTTAATATGAGGTAATTGTATTAGAAAACACTTTACAATTAACAAATTCAACACTTACTATTAGACTGGTTTCTAGCGATAAAATGGCTTAAACTCAATTTTTCCATTAAGGGGTCATTTAGACCCCTTAAAAATAATTGGCGGAGTTCAGATCGTTTTCACTTTTGAAATTAAGGGTAAGATGAGCCTAATTCCAAAATTTCATGCAAATCGGATCACAGTAAAAAAATTCGGAGGTTAGCCCGTATTTTTCGCTTCATTGACTGCACTAATAGAAGAAAATCGAACCTTAGACTTACCAATTACGAGTAAAACAATCAATTACCAACACCGTAAACTATGTTGATATTCGTAATAGATTTAACCTTTTTCTTTTCTTTGACTGGCTCGGTGGCTCAATTGGTAGCCTTCTGAACCAAGGGCCGTGGTTTCGATTCCCACCCAAGTCAAACATTCGTGTGATGAACCCTTGTGTTTGTTCCGTGTCTGGGTGTTTATATTTGTATTTAAGTATTTATTTGTGGTACCCTCGTTGTTCTGATACGCATAACACAAGTGCTTAAGATACTTACTATGGGATCGGAGCAATGTATGATGATGTTGTCTGATATTTATTTCTTCCCCAAAATATTTAAAACCATATCCGGCGACCTTCAAAGCGAGTCGATCTTCCGATAATTTCGAGACCACAAAATCTCCAAGCGACGTATAAGTTTGCAAGTGTGCCAGTGGGCCCATAGCGTGCGGGGTAAACGTCCTGCGGGAACATCTGCCGTGTAAAAAACACGCCACCTGGCTGCGGGCGCGTCTCGCAGGGAGGGGGCGCAGCGCGGCGGTGCGCAGTGGGACAACTTTGTATAGGCTTGACAGTCAACCAACTCTAGTTTCTTGGCAGTCAAGATTTATTTATTTATTTCAGAAAACCAACGGCGTAACAAAATAACTTAAATGTAAATTACGTTTTAAAGTAGGTAAGGCTAATTATAGGTTTCCCTTAATGTACTAATGATTATGCACTACGTTTTTATAAAACTGACTAGGAAAATCGTGATAAAACATTTATGAAGCGATGACATTTTGACAGACATAAAAGTACATAATATCAAATGATTTGACAACAGGTTTAAGCGCATTTGGGCTAATTCTTATTATGGCACTCTTCTCAGTCGCAGACGTTGTGAGAAATAACCCCAATGAAATAATAGTTGTAAGAAATAATAACCATCAAGTAGCCGAAATGCGCCTAAACCATCTGTTGATTTTTCTAATCATTTGAGATACTTTTAGAGAAAGGTATCAAAATGTCATCGCTTCATATATAAATAAAAGTTTTAGCAAACGATCATATCACAATACGGATGATGACAAGGTATGAAAATGAAGAAAATAATTAGTCCGTCTCTTAGATAATAAAAAAATATAAGACCCGTATTTTTTGTTTTGTCGAAATAACAAGAAAATACTTAGATATAGCGCATTAAAGTTACGGAGTGGGGGCTAACTACGTCACGTTAGAGTATATTTTGTACTCTAACGAGACGTCATGTGACATTTAAAATCAATGTATCTTCGTAAGTTTTTGAACAAGAGGCAAAATAAAAAATACGTATCCAATATTTTTCATTAATCTATCTGATGGACATTAAATTATTTTTTAGTCATCATCCCAATTGTCATAATATAATAGTCAACTTTATAAGCCTTGACTGCCTTGATGTCTCAAGAGTCTAGTCAGACACAATAGAAAGTTATTGTTTGTCGGTGTCCACGTTACAATTAAGGTGGTAATAGGCTCTTTTCAAATTTAAAATTTTGGGGTAATTTTTTTCGATACTCCCGTTCTATTATAAAGTACTAGATGTAGATTACAATGATATATAACCTTAGAATGGATATTACTTTACTGGCTTTTCACTACACTGTACATGTGGCAGTCACTTGACAACAAAATTTCATGTGGTAAATGATAATTATTCAACTTTTGCTTTCATCGCAAAAGTTGATATTTTATGTAATAGATATTTTTTGAATATAATCAGATATGTATATTCAATTACAAGATAACTTTTAATTGGTCTTAATTATAAATAAAGGATTATAAGTTATTTCGGTAAATAATTTGTGTGGGCAGAAAATAACAAGCAGCGGACTGCGAAACTCCAGCGTTTGTCAGATTTCTCTATTTCGGCATCAACAATGAAGGCCGCGCCGAAAATACAATATTATCGATGTTTCCTCATTTACCAATGCTTAAACTTGCAAGGCCCAATCTAAGGGACTGCGGTCGCGTTTCGGGACCAGTCAATGTACAGTGAGAATAATCCTACGGCCAGCATAGTAGTGGCAACGGAAAAGTGATTGATTAGGTTACTTATCCCCTCTCTTTAACAAATGTCCACTATCGGACACTTGTCTGGAAGAGATTGCTGTCAGCGATAAGACAGCCTACATTGTGCTTCATTAAGTCTGTAAGGGTACTGCCACTCGTTACTAGCACGAAAGCATGCTTTTTGAGCAAGTTCTCATTAGTAGCAAATTAACATTGCTAGTAATGAGCAAATCTTAACTAATATTATAAAGCTGAAGAGTTTGTTTGTTTGAACGCGCTAATCTCAGGAACTACTGGTCCGAATTGAAAAATTCTTTTTGTGTTGAATAGACCATTTATCGAGGAAGGCTATAGGCTATATAACATCACGCTGTAACTATTAGGAGCGGAGAAATAATGGAAAATGTAAAAAAAAACGGGGAAAAATAACTATTCCACGCGTACGAAGTCGCGAGCACTGCTAGTGATTAATAAATACATAATAATTATTTAAGCAAGCTCAACAAAAGCATGCTAATATGCTGCTTTAGCACGTGCACTTTATGCTCTTTCCTGTAAATATTTTATTACTTTTTGTGCAATAGAAATATCTATTTCTTTCTATTGGGACTTTTAAATCTAAAAATTCATTATATTATTCATAAACATTGTTCTCCGTCTCGCGAATGGGTAGAACTTCTTTAAGACAATCTCACGAAAAACGTTAAATAGTTATAATTTGTAATCGAAGTTTGTCTGCCACACCACACATATGAAGTGAAAGTGGTTTATTATTTACACAAAATCCCAAAGAAACCCCATTTCAATAATACCTACCATGGGCAAATTGCATTCCTTCGGAATCTCTTAATCGCTCGGTTGAACGTAGCTTGAAGCTATAATCTTCGTCACAGCACAGGTGTCTTTGCCAACTGTATACTAAATTTAAAAAAAAAACATGCAGTCGTTAAATTGGGGTCCTTTGCCCATTCATAAATTGACGCGTTTTACTGTTTAATTTTAGGTATTTCTGTTTTATTACTGACCGGAAGTTTAATTATGGAGTTTTCTTTAATTAAAAGAAGTCTTTAACCATTTTAGGCTGTCAATGTTGCATGCCTTGGTTGCTTAGTCAATTAAACTGTATTATTAACATTTTATAGAATTATAATTTATTATACTGAAGGAACTGAATTGATATATTGTCTTGGTCTTTGACCAGTGGTCAAAATTATGTCGAATGTTTAGGCCCTAAAGGTAACATTGATATAATGTCTTTTTACGCCGCAAACTATCATTATGTATTTGCAGAATGTGTTGTTGACTTTAGTCCTATTTGCATAATGTCCTCTTGGCAAATTGTACAATTTGCAGAATGTCCTGTTGGCAAATTGACATCTGCAATATCTGTCTTGTATTCAAATTGTCCTATTCTATTTGCAGAATGTCATATTCGCAACCGTCCTATTCACAAAATGTCCTATTCGCAAAATGTCCTCTTTGCAAAATATTCTATTTATTGTCAATGCTATAGTCTGATGCCCTCCTCGCTCGACAAATTTTGTCAACATTTCAATTAAATTGCAAAACAATTTCACATTATAGTTTTTAGAATACATTATTATCTTGTATTAAAAACAGCTGCTTATAACAGTTTCGTAATAATACCGGCCGGTAAAGTCGGGTAGAGTAACGTGCTCGTAGCATAGCAATGTTCTCACAGGCATGGTCGATGACCCCGCGTAACAAGAATTAGCATTTTTATCAAAACTGTTGGGACATTTGATGTACTGAAACCTCCTGACACGGACGACAGTTGACCGTCGAAGGTCCAGTTTGGATAAATTTCAAATCGCGTATTTCAGACACAATAGAAAAGCTAATAAATAATAATTTTTTTTCGCGTCCGAAAATTATTCAACGATTTGACTATTTATGAACAAATAAGCTAAGTTCTTTTATGAGCGAATTAAAGATGTATGGGAACACCAAAATCGAGTGATTCAAATAGATTTGTCAGTCTTAACATATAAAGACAGTAATTGTAGTAAAGAATTAATACTGTCCATTAAAATATGTATAGTTCGGTCGATCTAAAGACTTTGTCTGACAAAAACTATGCAGACATAATAGTTAAATATTGTTTGTCAGTTTATCAGTGCATGTATAGTATATCATGGCCCTCGATGAGTTGTACCGATTGGGTTTTAATGTGACGTTAATCTAGATTAGATACATTGGAAAGTCACTAGGATTCTAGTACTAACATGATAATAATTGAATAAACCTATTGTCTAACAATAGGTTTATTCATATTATTTATATTAAATGATTGCACATTATTGCGTTAAACACGCAAAATTTATTTAATTCAAATGAAAGTTTGCCATAATCAGGTATTTATTGGATTTTCCAACATGAATCATTATGTTGTTATGATTTATAAGAAACAATATAATAAAAAATTATTAGTGAAGGGATAGACAACCCACACATGATGTGATGAGTGTATTTTTTATTGTACTTTTGTTTATTTGTGTGCATGGTTTTGCAAATAAATTATTTATCTGTCATGTTATTTTGTGGAGGCAACTATTTGAATGTCAACCCTTCTTGAAGTTAAAATTAAATAATTTGCAAATGTTATTATGATATGAGTGTTAGATAATAATAATTCATTATCTCAAAGGTCGAAACTCGTAAAGATTCATGTAATTACAAAATATTTGTATAACAATTGACGTAGTCAGGAGCAATGTACGCAATAGTTTAGACATTCAATGTATTTATGGAACTTTTTCCACATAATTGAAGCCAAAGTGAAGAAATACTGTTGCTTTTTATAGCAAAATCGATTTCAGTCGTCATAGACATGGCAATTATATTTCCATCTGTAGATGCGAATGTCGGTACCCCTAAGGCCATTACACCTATCAAACGGTATGAAAATCGAATATTGCCCTTCAGGGCTGGGTCCTTGAACTTGGCGAGAGCAACACGCGCCGCCCTCCCTTAAATAAAAAAACAGTTTTCTACAAAAAAATGATTTGTTAATTTGAATTTGAAGAGAATTATGCCTTTATTAAGTGTTGCTAACTTAATAGGCGTCTATTTTTTTTGTTATTTGTCGCGATATTGTTTTGTTTATTTTCTATTTTAGAATTAATATCTCATTTATTGCTTTTTCCTTCTTCTCTTCTTTGTCCTAGCCACTTCCCATTATTTGGGGTCGTCTCTCCTCGTTCTAATGCTCTGTCCTAGGTTGTCGAGACATTTGTGCCATTAGCAACCTAGTGGTCCACAGTGTGGGCCTCTAGGTGGTCCTAGACGTCCTTTACGTTTCCTCACATCTGGCAAACCTGGGGCCCCGAAGAGCATGTCGTGTAACATCACGACATGCTCTTCGGGGCGTCTCGTGACATGACCGAACCATTCATTGCTTCGATTCTAAAAACAATAGCTTAAATGCGTTTTGTGAATACTTATAAACACCCTGAATCGAAACAAACACAAATATTCCCTTTTTTTAATATATGAGAAAGTGAATTTTATTTATTTATTTAAACTTGATTGCACGAAATGGTACAAAAGGCGAACTTAATGCTAGCATGTAGATAATATAAGAACAAGTGAATGTCTACGAAAATACGTCTTGAAACATGTTGGAACGTAAACAGACTTACATAATATATTGTTTATATACTTATAATTGTTATGGAAACTGCCTTTTATGTAACAAGAAAACATAATACAAAGTAAAGTGTTGCTATAACTTAATTATGTTTGCTTGCAGTCGGATTGTTTTTCCGCGTATAAGCAATGTTGTTACTTCTATTAGAACTCAATTAGATTTCCAACAAAACAACAGTATTTATCAGAAACTTGATTCCATAGAATGTATTATGCTAGGTATATATTTTGCTAGGTTTACACGCGTGCCACGCAGCCCGGCAAGCAGCCTGGCAAGCAGCTCGGCGAGCAGCCCTGCCCTACACACTGCGCACGCACGTGCACATTCAAACAGACGAACAGCCAGTGATGCCATGTCTACCAACTTTTCGGTAGATCTACCAATTTTCACTTCAATCTACCTATCTACCACCCGATACCTAAAATCTACCTATTTTTATAATTAGTTTGATTTTTGACTTGACATTTCACCACATTTAATTATTTTAATATCGACGAGCGAATGTTGCGTGAGTCATGCGACGATACGTCATACGTCCAGACTCCAGGCCATAAACAAAAAAAACAAGAGACAGCAACTGGCCGTTCGCGCCATATCGTATCGCGCCCATTGATAGTGGAGTGGACTGTCAGTGTCAGTCAACTGTCATTGTCATTATTATACTTTGTTGGTTTGATAAAAAATAAAAATAAAATAAAATAATTTATTCCTGCAAATAGATTTACAAGTAAATTCTTTTGCACGTCAAACTTTTTTTTCCCTACTAGCACTTCGACGTGATAAGGATGAGGCCTGATGAGAAGAAGTGCCGCAAGAAACTCATCAATTTTGGCTTTTTTCAAAAATATACATAATCATCATACTGTTGATGTCACACATTAATACAATATTTGTTACGTGCAGGCGAGCAGCTCATTATGTCCATGCTGTGTGTCCATGTAATATTATCGTCTAGGAAGTCTTGTATATCTTGTATTTTATAATATCCTTTTTTCATAAGACATGACTTAATATGAGACTTAAACCTATGTATTGGTAATTCAACAATATTCTGTGGTACTTTGTTAAAGAGTTTTACACTTAGCCCAGGAAATGAATTGCCAGTCTTATGCAGCCTGAGATTTGGAACAGCAAGTTTGTTCTTGTTTCTCGTGTTAAATTTATGGCAATCAGCATTTCTTTTGTAAAGATGAATATTCTTTCGTACGCGCACAATACAGTCAAATATGTATTGTGATACTACAGTCAAAACATTAATTTCTTTAAATAATTCTCTAAGTGAAGCACGCGAGTTAAGTCCATACAAGAAACGAATGGCCCTCTTCTGCAACACAAAAATGGTTTAATGGTAAATGTTGCGGTATTAATGGTAAATCTGCTCCTGTATTAGGTTCTTCTTGACTTGTTGTATTGTTAAAACTAAATAACGGTGCTGATTGACACAGAAAAAAATGTGGATCCTACACCTGAAGAATTTTGGAAGCATGTTTCATCCATTAAAAAAGGAGACCAGTCTCCAATGTTTCCCCTGCTATGCGAATTCATCAGAAAATTACTCGCACTTCCACATAGTAGCGCCAATGTAGAGAGACTGTTTTCTGCAATTAATAATATGAAAACATGCCAGAGAAACCGAATTTGCACGGAGACTCTATAAGGGATTGTTGCGTACTAAAAGATTCATAGCAACGAACGGGCAGCCTAGCGCTGAACATTTAAAATTGTACAATAAAAATATGTATAATTAAAAAAAATAAACATTTAAAGAACAGTTTAAGCATTTTTAAGCCTAAAAAAATCTTATAAATTGAGGTGGTAGATCTACCAATTTTTCATTTTACATTCTACCAACTTCTACCAACTTTTGGCGCATGATCTACTAATTTTTTAAAATTCGGGTTGGCAACACTGCGAACAGCACGTTCACATGCTTGTGCTTGTGTTTGTGCAAGTTGAATGTCTATTGAACGCGAGCGTGTAAACGCGGCATAAGGAAATCTTTTAACATACGATTTGTGTCCCGGATCGGACGTGGTATGAAGTTACCAAACGGTAATTAGTATTCTCTTCAGAACAGCACACTTTCTCTACCTGACGGTTGTCTGGAAGAGATCGCTTACTAGCGATAAGGCCGCCTGAATTGTACCACTAGTTGTTTGTAATACCTTGTCTATAAATGAATGTATTTTGTGTAATAATAAAGAATATCTCTCTATCTATAATTACATACTAATAATAGATTGAATAACTTCAATATTGCAATGACGTACAAGAATAGAAAACGAGTATTTCGTGAGACTTTACGTCATACAGTTTATTTATTTCCATTGACAAAGCCAATCGCAATCACCATTAGAGAATTCTCGAAATAGTTTCACTGACATCCGTACTTTTTTTTTCTGTCTCAACAAAGTACTTGCGTAATAATTGTTGACGCTATCTTGTGTATCTCTGTGGTTCGGGAGACGCGGTAAAGACTTGTCTTGGTTGATAATTTTGCTATAGATGACGATTCTTATAACTTGGCTGGTTGCGGTGCGAGGTATTTCCACGAAGCGCTCTCATTTTGAAGCGTTCCTAACTAAGCGCTCCCAAACTATTACCTTTTATTTGCGCTCACGATAGGAATCGAGGAATAGTTTTTGGGGGTAAGAGCCTTACGCTCCCCCAACAGTCCGGTGATGATGACAAGGCCGTCTTGACTATCATGGTAGTCATTTAAAACAAAAAGAAATTCAGGAGTTTTCAAAATTGGAGCGCTTCGAGGAAGAAAACCTCTTGAGTCAGACGGCAAGTTGATACTTGTGTTGGCTTATTTTACGGTGAATCGTCCTGTAGAACATGGCAGACTTGTTGGGACTCGCACAGACATGCGTGGGGTCTCAATGCCGACGACCCGGCTGGCTAGTTCAATTTTGTACCGTAAAATGTAAGGCGTCTGACAAGACTTATCAAAGTCGTGTCAAGATAGTAATGCCGCAGCCACACATTGGAGATATTTGCACCAACGTAACGTTTTGCGCCCAATGCACCAATGTATCGGTACCTACTTAAATACAATGAAGATATTGAGCGCGTTAGTATTGGGCATTGGACGGTGTTCGTCACTCACTTCACTCGTCTGATATCAATCAATCAACAGCCCTTGTCTGTCCACTGCTGAACGTAGGCATCCTTTACCACATTTTTCTATCCCAGGCTTATCCCATCCAGCCAATGCCAGCAGTCTTCTAACGTCATCAGTACTACATTATGTCTAACTAGCCAAGCCGCCTTCGCTTCGCTTCGGGTTGTTTAGGTTGCTATAGTAACGTTTTCAATACACGTCAGTTTGAAAGATTAGAAGTAATATTTTCACACCTTCGGTTACATTATTAAACTTTTAGCACGGATCCCTAACGTTTTTATAAATATAATATACCCTATGTTCACCGGGGCTAGTGTAGCTTTCCGACAGTGAAAGAATTATTCAAATCGGTCCAGTAGTTTCGGAGCCTATTCATTACAAACATACAAAAATAGGTACAAATCTTTCCTCTTTATAATATTAGTGTAGATTAAAACCGTGGTGAACTCCAAGGCTCGTTTGCTCCACCGTTTGTCGGTTCTACGGCAGACATGACCAGACCACTGCCCCTTTCATCCTCTCCTTTCATATGCTCATTCGTAACCTATATATAAGAAAGAAAGAAACACTTTATTGCACAAAAACATTACAGGAAAACACATTATAAACAAAGCCCGATTTAGGCGGTCTTTTCGCTCATAGCGATCTCTATATGAGATGTTTTCTGCACATATCATATTATCTATTATGATTCTTTAGTAATCTCTTACGTTTTCTGGCATTTCACCGAAGATGCGCGGAGCTATCCCTTCAATCGTTATCGACTGTGACTTACATCAGTTCAACTTTATCATTATGTCACCGTGTGTTATAGTGTAGTGTAGGTTAGAAGACAATACAGTCTGAACATGGCTCCGTCTCGAAATAGTGAGTTACCTACATACTCGGGTTCAACGATCGTCCTGACCGGGCAAAAGTACGACGCTCAACCTTCACCTAGGAGTTTCCAATAAAGCTGTTTAAAAGTGAAATTGGCTGGGTTTGATGACCCCTTTTTGTCATTAGCGTGTGTAAATTGTCAAGTTATATGAATCTGTTACCAATTTCTTCCCTTCATTCATTGTGTAAGTTAAAATCGGTTATCAATACGGGCTTGTAAACCGTTTTTCGTTGCTGCGTGTATTTTCGGCGGTGTATCGCTCGGCATCTCGGATCATCGACCGTGCTAGGTCGTCCCAGGCTGCATTTTGCACTCCTGTGGGATTTGACCGATATGTTACGTTTGTAAGAATAAAGCTGTATCATCATCTTCATCAGCCTATATCAGTTCATTGCTTGCTGGACATGTAAAGCTGTATGTTAGCTACATACTTATTCTCGCTATGAATTTAAATGACCGCAAGTCATAAGGAGTTCGTTTCTCTGCTATTAACTCGTTAGCATTAAAATTTTGTTACCGGATCTTAAGAGAGAATTATCTGAGCTTTCAGGAACTTCTGAATATGTTGAGCAATGACTAATTTTGAACATTGAGCTGAGATTTTTAATCTAGCGAATTCTTGTCTACCTGCTCCTATACAATCCTGGCTACGCTTGCCTATCTTGATAGGCGTCCTCACTCATTTCTCTTCAAGAGTGAGTCTTCTGATCTGTTCAGTGATGATTACTGTCGGTCAGTCATTGAGGAAAGCACTCTTTCGCTTACCGGTAAACGACGGTACTTCCAGTGCAGGCATGTTTACGTTACAAGTTCCTTTACAATTCCACATTATCGTAAGTACGCAATGTTTTTCATGAAATAAGTACACACGTTGCGATATTGTTTTTCACGGTACATTATGTTATTATCAACATTCACGTCAATCAGTTGGGTCGTCGAACTGAGTGAGTTTTTCATTTAATTCTCTTACATGTTTTATTTTTATTTTATTTATTTATTAGGTTTACCAACGTTTATAAACAATTATACTTAGAACTAAAAACATACATTGGTGTATACACTATTGCTATAAACAGTTATAGGTAAACACTGCTTGCGCTAAAAAAAAACCATTACAACGGAAAAATATAAATATGTAGCTTAAAAATTATATAACATCTAATGAGGTCTCTGCCTCCGAATCCTTCCAAGAGTTGGTAACCGATCTGCAGAGCTTGGCAGGCGAGTCATGGTGAATATCGACTATATCGCTATGTTCATTGAGTAGCCTACAGAACCTAGCAATCGGAGAGTTAGAACCAAAAACAGTTCTCCTTAATGGGGCCATAAGGGGTGTGATAGTGTTACGTGGATATCTTGCAGGCACACGTAGCTTAAATCTCTGTAACAGTGGTGGGCAATCTATATTGTGGGTGAGAATTTTAGAGGCAAAACTTAAATCCAACACTTTCCTGCGGTTGCACAATGATGTCATTTTAAAATGCGCCAGACGCTTATTGTATGAACGCATTTTTTTCTTTGATATACCGCTGGCGTACATAAGGTGCCAAACAAAGCGTTTTTGTACCCGCTCCAGACGTAATGAATGTGTGGCGTAGTGTGGCCTCCAAACTACACTGCCATATTCTAAGATGCTTCGGACCAGACTATAATAAAGCAAAATTTTTGTTTTATAATTTCGAAACCCCTTGGTTGTGCGGACTATAAATCCCAACATTCGCGATGCCCGGCTTGTTATATTTTCAATGTGCGGGATAAATGTCAACTTCCTGTCGAAAACAACGCCCAAATCACGCATTTCAGTTTTTTCTTGTACAATAATGTTATCAATACAGTACTCAAATGGAATTATTTTGTGTTTTCGTGAAAATTTCATAACGAAGCATTTAGATGAATTAAGGGCCATCTCATTAACACGACACCATTCAATAATTCTGTCAAGATCAGACTGTAGCAAAATAGTATCATTTGGTGATTCTATAACTCGGCAAAATTTAAGGTCATCCGCGTACATGAAAGGTGTCGAAAACAATAGACAGCCAGGTAGGTCATTCACAAAGATGTTAAACAGTGTCGGTCCGAGGTGGGATCCTTGGGGCACCCCTGAAGTTATTCGTTTCGCCTGAGAACGGAAGCCATTAACAACAGTGAAGAAAGACCGATTTGTGAGATATGAGCTCAACCATTGCACCAAATGATCACCGAACCCATAAGCTGCAAGTTTCTGCAATAGTATTCCATGAGAGACGCGGTCAAAAGCTTTACTGAAGTCCGTATATACAACATCCACCTGTTTATTTGCATCAAGTGCCTCAAACAATGTTTCGGAGAAATCTACCAGGTTAGTTGATGTGGATCTTTGTTGAGTAAATCCATGTTGGGAATCACTTAGAAACAATCTGGCATGACGCTGTATACACGGACAAATCAAAGCCTCCAGCACCTTCGCGAAAGTAGACAAAATTGAGATGGGCCTATAATTTTCAACCAAATTTGTATCGCCTGATTTAAAGATAGGCACAATTTTTGCTGATTTCCAACAAGTCGGAAATTTTCCATCTGCAAGCGATTTACTATAGATCATAAACAAAGGCTCCACTAAACATCCCGCACACTTGTGTATGAATACAGGCGGGACTTCATCAGGCCCAGCACCTCCATTGACATCAAGACGCCTTAATTTCTCAAGGATCATATCATGATTTATAACGAGAGGTGACATTTGAACGCCGTTATGATGCATGCATTTCAAGTAACATGAGTTTTCGTAGTTATGGGAAGGCCTGTCACCGACGTATACCGAAGCGAAGTGAGATGAAAAGAACTCACAAATTCTAACACCGTCAGAAGTGACCTCCACACCATTAGTCATTGTGACAGGGTAAGAACCAGTTCCCCCGCGCCTTGATTTCACAAATGACCAAAAAAGTTTGGGATTATTAATAATTTCATTTTCTAAACTTCTAATATAACGATTGTAACAAGTTGTCGCTAAACGTTTACATCGCGTGCTTAGGAGTTTCAATTCAAGTTGATCCATTGGATTTTTATACATATTGAAACGACGTCGTAGTTTGTATTTTTCTTTAAGGGCCTTAATTAGACTACGATCAAACCACACTGGGTATTGCTTCTTGTTAAGCTTCTTTTTGGGTACCAACTTATTGATAGCATTATAAAGTATATCATAAAAGGCATTTAACATATCATTGACGTCATCAAGTCCACTGAACACTTCGTTCCAATTGCACCTATATAGTTCTCCACGAATGTTTTCATAATCCGCCTTCCAGTAATTCAGTTTATGGGTCTCCCCGTTATACGGTAGTTTTTTTTCGTATTTTAATAAAGAAACATTAATATCCAAAGGAGGATGAAATGTATCTATTTTACTAAGGGGATTGAGTGACAAATTTACAGTACAAATAGGTTGGTTACACAAGACTAAATCAAGTAATTTGTTAGAAGAGTTTGGTATATTGTTATATTGTTTTAGACCGCTCAATGACATGAAATCAAGTAAAGTTTGGCAAAGTACGGGAACTGAATAATTACTTGAAACACCCACCAAGCTCCAGTCAATATTAGAAAGGTTAAAGTCGCCAACAATACAATGACAAGGGGAGTGTTCCATTACAGAGCTACACTTATCCAAAAAATGTTCTAAGACTAAGCGATTTACAGGTGGTGGTAAATAAACAGCGCATAAGTCAATTTGGCGAATAGTTTTAGATATATGCAGGTCGATTGAGACCCAAAGGTCTTCACATTTTGATTCCCAATTATTTATTCTCCTAGATTGAAATCTTCTAGCAACTGCAACCAACACTCCCCCTCCGTCCTTTTTTGAACAAAAAGATTCCGAAAGTGATCTATCCCTCCTATACACAACATACTTCTGATCAAAAAGTTCATAGCTAGAGACGGAGCCGTTTAGCCATGTTTCCGTAAGTATTATGACATCATAGTCGTTACAAACAAGTTGGCAATAGAAATCACGAGTTTTTGTGCGTAGCCCACGTACATTCTGGTAGTAAATTTTTAGTATATTAACCTCTCTTAAAACTGTAATGACCACTTGCAGTCACTTT
Source organism: Conogethes punctiferalis (assembly GCA_031163375.1). Taxonomy (NCBI): domain Eukaryota; kingdom Metazoa; phylum Arthropoda; class Insecta; order Lepidoptera; family Crambidae; genus Conogethes; species Conogethes punctiferalis. The sequence goes on from CM062103.1 coordinate 7,486,482, forward strand.
TACACATAAATATAATTCAAGTAAGTAAGTAAAAACTAACTACGATATATTTTTTAAGGTGTCCATACTCCGCACCAACATATAATCGGCTTCTTCATTTTTACGCATGAATATTTTCCCATTTCGTATCCACACAAATTTATATCCCTTTTCTTTGGCTATTCGTCGGGCTGCAGCATGTAAGGCCTTATTCATTGGGGATAAATGCTCAGAGACGAAAACTGGGTTGCTGCCACCGGATAGGCCAAGATGGGTGCTATTTAATTTGTTTTTGGGATTTGCTTTGTTGTAACTAATCACCGAAGAAAGAAGTTGATCACGAAGTCTAGGTGAAGCTAATTGCACTACAATAGATCGTGGCCGGGTGCTGGAGCGATCTATTTTCGCTGTGCGAGTGAAGTTCATTATATCATTACTGCTAATAGTACAACCTACAGTTTTCCCGAGATGAGTAATAATTTGTGCTAGATTTTCATTTTTATGCTCAGGAACACACTGCAGCTCAATGTTATTTTGGCGTGACTGTTGCTCAATGTGGTTTAAGCGCAAGCTTAGATCATTCACAGTTGACTTCAATTGCACGTTTAAGAAAAGACAGTATACATTTTTTATATAGATCCATCATTCTTATTATGGAACCCTATGATTATGAGAATAAGTGAAGTAGCTACATATATGTATAAATTATTGTCTGGAAAAGGATAATAATGCTTCGTACTCATATTATTCAAATTATTAATCGAGATCAGAGGTTCCCAAACTATTCGATTATTATACTCATAGAGCTCTTATAATATTTGCCTGGTCTGGAGTTTATACTTTCTTACGCAACTGGCTTTGGAAATCAAGCACTACACTATTTCTTTAATTTAATAAACAGCATCGATTTTCCTATTACTTTAATCCGTATCGAATACAACTAATTCAAGTGACGAATACTTTCACGAGTAATATCCATTTTCGCACATAACAAGTTACGGCATAAGAAAGTAAGTAAGTAATGGTTTATTATCCCTGCAGACAATGCACAAACGAGAAACACGTGACTGTCTGAAGAGAACCAAAGAGACGCCATCCAACGTGTGATAAATAATTGTATACCGATCTATCTGACTGGTCAGATTGGAAGTTTGGCCTGCTACTATGTATCGGAGTGTCAATAATATCGGATACTATCGATACAATCTATAAAACATGTATCGATTTTTATATTCGAGCTGGTTCTGAATTCGTTTCATCGACTTTTACATCGAATGAAAGTCGACTTTTTCATTGACATCGAGTTATATCGGAAAATAACATTAACTTAAATGCCGAATCGAATGAAATGGAGGAATTACTCTAACTTAGAACTAAGTACTATAGTTTTAAAACTCTATTTTCCAATTTTACAGCTCAAAATGTCAATTTTTTTTCGGGCTTAAAAGATAGTTGACGCGTAAACCAAAATGTTGCTACATACGATGCTAAAAAATCGTCTTTAAGTGAAGTGTTTGTTATATTGACTGCTTCCAATTTGACTGGCTCGGTGGTTCAATTGGTAGTGACCTCTGCCTTCTGAGCCAAGGGTCGTGGGTTCGATCCCCACACATTACAAACATTTGTGTGCATGAACATGTCTGTTTGTATTGGTCTGGGTGTTTTCTACGTATAATATAGATAGATAGATAGATATTCTTTATTGCACAAAATACAAACATTTAAAGACAAGGTATTACAGACAACAAGTGGTACAATTTAGGCGGTCTTATCGCTAGTAAGCGATCTCTTCCAGACAACCTTCAGGTAGAGGAAGTGTGCTATTCTGAAGAGGGGCAAAGTCGTGCAAACTGTTTAATTATATTATATAAGTAAATTTATACCAACATGTATAAAAATAATATGTATTTATTTACAAAAAAAAATGTATCTAAGTAAGTTTATCAGTTGTCTAGTACCCATAGTACAAGCTTCGGCTTAGTTTGGGGATAGATGGCGCTGTGTGGCCCAGTGTGGCATGTCTTGGGTTATTTATTTATATAAAGACTTAATAATTCAAAATTCGATTGATTCTATTTTATTAATCATGAGTTCTATGTTTTCTTTTATTTATTTTGTCGGCTTTAGTTTTATTCCAATTACTTCAGTTCTACAGTTACATATTTATATCTATCTTACCTGACGCAAATCCTCATCTCATAACATCGATACCGTTATCCAAGGTCCAACCCTACAAGAGCTTGCGAAAACATTCAACATTTGTCATTCACGACCCCATTGTGTATAGATAAACTTGATTGATTTACTCTACATGGGCACTGCAAATACATAAACTTTAAAATCAGGGTATTCTCCGCACACGCGATGAAGACGTGATTTTATAGATTTATGCTTATGTGAAACATACACGCTCGGGTTTTTCTTATGTTTGTCATTAAAGCCAGTTGGATCAAACCGTATAGTCGCAGAATATCCAAAATGTAAAATGTCAAATTTTCATCGTAACAAGATCAGTGACTGATTAGAGAAAAGTACCAGGAGTGCAAAGATGCGTGAGAAGTCGAAGACCAATTTTTTGTTTTCAAGAAAATGGTGTATGTTATTAACCAACATTTGGTAAGTTAACGTTACCTATGGACATCCTAGTTATCTATGCATTCCTGGTATTTTTCGCTCACATTCGCCTATAAACAAGTACTCTTCTGTCTATCGCTTTGTCTCGCTCCTGAGCTTGGTCGTACCACCGAGGACCATATACATATTATAGTATGCGGATTCATCAAATATAACATGGGATTCAGATCGATAGCCATTATCAACTCCAAAATCCTTTTTTTTTGGCACAGACTAGCAACAGATTCCATTTAGCGTTGTATTTTCCATTGATACCATTAAGTTTCCACTCTTAATTATCGTCTTAGGAGTTATCGCGGTATTGCTAATAGATTGGTATCTTGGAGAGATAGATATACCTACTTTACTGTACACCAAACTTTTAATCTAAGAAGGACTCTAATCAAAAGAAGGGTCTATCTTGTTTAATTCCACTTAATTTTGCCTTACGATTCTATCCTTAAACATGCAGACCTAAGAAAGACAGCGTGTTAGTGAAATTAAAATATTTTACGAAAGACAATTTCTGATAGAAATTCCCTTTGAAAAACAATTACCTTCATTTTCGATTGTTCTTTTCCCTTAACGAAAATTCTTGGAGTTACTTAAGGTGCCATGCTTCTATTTCTGGACTGTTATTGGTCCAATTTGTTGTTCTATTAATAGTATTACTTTCATAAATGTTCTAAGAATAATGTACTCGCGGGAGAAGGTTTCGCCCACGTCTAATCCCTTGCATTTCTTTTGAAAACAACGTCTGAGAATATTGCTTTTATTGATATACTAATTAATGTTCTATATTCAGTTCTTGGTAGTGTTTTGAATTTATTTGAACTTTTGCGGAAAATGTAACGCCCTCATGTGCTTTTCTTCTTTATTCTTGGTTCTGTCTTTCCTAACCCCTTGTGGAGGATATCCCTGATGTACGGAATCATATCATCCTAGCTTTAGTTATGGACGTGGCTGAAAGGCGCTAAATTTACATAAATTGGCTATTATCTAACTAAACGGTGTTTCACATCACACACATCCAGAATTTATGAAATATGGGTGTATCATTACTAATTGAAATTACCGGTGGATCATTTGTTGATGAAACCTGCCTTTTCCACCAAGGGTCGTTCCCCACTCGTTTCAAATAGTATTTAATTTTGTGGTACCTTCCTTCATTGCGTCCGTCACCCATTACACAAGTGCTCAAGCTATATACTTTGCACCAAGCAATGGACAGTCTGAAAAAAATGCTAGCAAAACACTAGCCTCCCACAGGACTCCCTAACAGGAAGCGGTCACCGACAACACTCAACTTGTACCAATAGAATCGATCGCTCGTCATACAAAGCTCGCTGATGATCCACGGTTTTTTGTTCCGATGTCGCCCGCTGCTCCGGCGCATCTCGACCGGTTGGCACCGGACGTATCCGGTTACTGTGCTGTGTCACAGCTGCCGGCTGCTTCCGAGGGCTTAGGGCCACTCAACGGATTAGGGACCGGTTTGATAGCGCTTTGTGCAGTGTCAGCGGCACTTTGCTCTTGATTGTTTCCAGTAGCTTGTTTACCCATGTTTTCTTTTATGTTGCTACCGTGTAAGATTTCTTACGTCCGCGTCTTAATTAGTACTGTCATCATCAGCTTCTTCATTCATCTTATATCTAATTTTATTAACTCTGCAGTAGAAATAAGAGAGGTAGGGCATAGCGAATCTTCGCTCGAATTGAGCCGCCCGTCCGGGGAAGGACCTCCACCCTATAGAATACCGCAGTCAAATGAGCTCTGGGTCGTGTTTCTGCCGGTGAGTAGGGTTTCCGGAGCTCGTGGGGGGTTATGGTTGGGCCGGCATGGCGGTGGCAACTGACAGGTAACTGACCAGTTACTTGCCCGTTGTCACAGCGACTTGGGCTTCTCTTTCGCTTTCCATCAGGTGTAGGGAAGCCATTATGTCGAGCCACTATAAAAAAAAAAAAAAAAAAGAACAGCAGTGGCGTTCCCTCGCCTGAAACCGCGGCCACCTGTTAATGATATTTGCACCAACGTAACGTTTTGCGGCCAATGCACCAACGTGTGTATCGGTACTTTGACACAATGAAGACATTGAGCGCGTTAGTGTTGGGCATATTAGACAGTGATTGGATGCAAAGTTGAATCCAACGTGTGGCCGCGGCATGATGGATAGCGAAACCTATAAAGATTCGACCGGGAACATTTTGGATCGTTCATCCAAATATTCGATCGAATTGTTTGAAACACTTGGCGGGGCAGTAGGTTTTATTTGTACCCAGGTAAAAGCTGCTGTCCGTTTCCTGATATTCTCTTAGTCGTCTTCTACGACGCCTACGAGTTGGGATGGGGTGGTCCTTTTCTAAATCCGAAAACCACACAGAAATATAAGGTATTTCAAAATTATGGTTTGCAAATATTTGTTGAAAGGTGCAAAATACATTTAATTCCAAAGAACGATCTTTCGATTGTAACTAGCTCATTTAATAGGAAACCTTATACAAACGCGATAACAATAGTTCTCGTATTAAGATTATTGTATTAAATTCACACGTCATTCGATACCTCGAAGAATTTCAGTCCTCGTGACGTAATATCACAAATTTCTTCTAACGTTTCTTAATATTACTATTTTTATCGGTCGTCTACACTTGTATAATACCGAGAGTCGTTTCGAAACATACACTCATAGGTATTTGTCCGTTGACAGGAGACGGGGAAACCTCGTTATCGACAAAAATATCTTAGTTACTTATAATAATAACACTAGTGTTACGCAAACTTGTTACGAATATAATTTCAAGGGCGAACGGTACAAAATATTGGCTTTTAATAGAATAGACGAAGACCAAATATTTTTATGAAAATTCTTGCTTAACGCTTGCTAAATCTGTCGCGCTTTCAATCAACAGTCTTGGTCGGTGCGCTGCTGAACGTAGGCTTTCTTTAATTCGCGCCACATTTCTCTATCCCGGGCTTCTCCCACGGGCCCCCAGTCAGAGCAGAATCCAAACTCTCAACCAATACAACCTATCAAGCTTAAGCTTTTACTATGGGTACTAGACAACTGATAAACTTTTCTAAATGTTTATTTACATTACTTATTTTATACAGAAAACACACAGACCAACACACACACACACACACATGAACTGCGAGGGGATCGAAGTTGCGACCACTTTGGACCAAAGGCCGTATTCGCACGCATCAGAAAACCCTTTACTTAAAATACTTATCGATTCGTAAGACTGCAATTAGTTCGAATGAGAAATTACCTCATAATGTAGCTTTAAAGTAAAAAGTTCACTCGTTTGATTAATAGCCGTTCTTTGAACCATACATTCCGTAATGCCGCGTAATTCCTCCGCCTAGCCGACGAACATTATCCGTGCCACACCAACAACCTCTTGTTGTTTGATTGTTTTTACTCGCAACTTCTTATATTGTCGTTCGCCTATTGTTCCATTACCTGACCAATTCCCGCAATATTGTTGTGGAAATGTAGAACCATTTTTTTTTCGTCACGTTTTACCTCGTAAAACGTACAATGCAATTTTCAAACACCATCCGAAACGAACAATGAATGATTGGTCGTTAAGGTTTTAACGTCTTTATGTTCATTCAAATTGGGACTCGTTCAATAGTTTGCTGTTTATTTTTAAAAAGTGCAGTCTTTTTTTCTGCAACATCTATTGTTATTGAAGGGCTTTCTCTATTCGTTTTCTTATTCTGTTTAATCCTGAGCTTATCTTTAGTTATGTTAACATTTAGGGATAGAAGATTAAGTGATTTCTTAGTAATGACGAGTTTTTGTTAGAATGCTTGTTTGTATCCGATTTGAACATCTTACTTACTCTGTATTTCGAAGGAATTTGAAGTATTAAGTATAAGGAAAACGCTCGCGATACCCCTGGATGCATCATGCAGATCGGCAGCCATTTTGATATTAGCATGAAATATATAAAAAAATTTGTTGTTCAAGGCCCTGTGAAATAATTAGGTAATTTCATCAGGTCGACCGTAGAGTATTGTATTTATTGTCGTATTGATTACAAATGTGACTTTAATTATGCAACAGACATCGGTGTATCTGTTGTGTAAATAATGATCAATTGACAAAGAGCATTTAAATTAATGAAAATGTCTATTAAAAACATCAATTTCTAACCATTTCCTTTCTTTGTTTCAGCCTACGGCAAAGTATTCCTAGTAAGAAAAAGATGCGGTGTAGACGAGGGTAAATTATACGCAATGAAAGTTCTAAAGAAAGCATCAATAGTACAGAAATTAAAAACAGCGGAACACACGAGGACGGAAAGACAGGTAAGTTATCAAACTAGACGGGTTTAATAAGTAATTAGTAAATATTAGTATTATACACAATGGAAATTCTTAAGAAAACAATAATAAATAGTAGAGACATAACACAACGTACAAAAACAGAATTATACTTATCATTTTATCTTCCATAAATTTAGGTGAATTAATGGATATGTATAAAATGGAAGATAGTATTTAATGGTTAAATGGGTGTTTATAATTTGTATCTAAGTATTTATTTGTGGTGCCTTCGTTGTGCTGATACCCATAACACAAGTGCTTAAAATTACTTACTTTGTGATTGAAGCAATGTATGTGATGTTGTCTGATATTTATTTTTTTATAATGTTGCCACAATAGTGTGTCTTGGTCCAATTTTTAGTCACTTCCAAACATCATGCATAGATTATAAATATTTGATGATCGGAGAAATCATCCCCATAAGTTACTCCACAACCCTCACCAAAAATTTGCAAATACATATTGTGTGCAGATTAATTTCCACTGGAACTTAAATAAATTTAATGACCTATGTATATGAAATAAAGAACTCAAGCCGTAGGTACATAACATACGTTTAATATTATATTGTGCTAGTCCTTATCATTTACTGTGGTGTAATACATGTTTTGTGTTTATTACAACAATGACGTATCTTTAGTAAGAAATTTCACAATCAGTTGCAAACAAATGAATCACATAAATTAATTAAATATAGCTTTATGGGGATATCTCTGGAATGTCCTACAATTTTCTGTAATAAAGTAGAAACATTTCTTTATGCAAAATGTGGAAAGCCCCCAATATATTTCTACTATGAAGTCTTTATCTTTATCATATTATATTCGTATTAATCAAAAAATGCAAATTAGGCTTGGAGTTTCACAAGGAACTCTTTTGGGCTTTATGTTTTAATACTTTTTATTAATGTTCGATGACTAGATATTTAAAGAAGTTATCTTTGACAGGTCCTGGAAGCGGTTCGGGCGTGTCCCTTCTTGGTCACATTACATTACGCCTTCCAGACAGACGCCAAACTACACCTCATATTAGGTAAGTGTTATTTGATTAATCTTTTGATTATGTATAATGTTCTTTACTTTCTACGTTTTGATAAGTATCAGATGTTGACTAATTAGGCGCATTTCCTTGTCTAAAAGCCATGAGCGTAGACGAACAATCTTCTAAATTAATACAACAGTAAATCAAAACCTGGAACTGAATATTTCGGTCAAATGTTTCAAATTTCTTTTCGACCTTGAGATCACTTATTCAATTATCCTTAATGGTTTGGGTTACTCGTTTATTATGATTTGTTTAGCAATTACTCTAATTGTTACTGAATTTGGAAAAATATAAAGGCAAAATGAAAACAGAACTCAATCCGTTAAATATGCCACCATGATCAAATCTGTTTTAAAAGGTAGTCAAGGTCGTTTCAGTATTGTTGAAGATTATTGTGGCGGAATATGAAATTAAACCTTTCGTGATAGTTATTCATATTTTGCTATGTTTAAATACTGTCTATCCTAAAAGATAGCGTGTCAGACAAAGTAAATTTGTTGTTTTGTTTGTTTATAAACGACTTCAAAATTAGGAGGAGTTTTTAGATTTCATCTGAAGATTCGCAATCTTTTTTCATTTATATACAGTTTTTCTGCTGTAATTGATATTATCATACTTTTAACGAACAAGTTTTAACAACAAAGAAAACGGCTTTTTTATTATCTAGTAACCAATTTAAGAATACTTTTAGAGAAATGTAGCCTATGCCAAATTGGAAGAATGTAGCGTAAGAATCTATTGGTAAGAATTTTTTAAATCGGCCCAGTACTTTTTGAGCCTATTCATTACAAACATACAAAAATAAGTACAAAACTTTCCTCTTTATAATAATTAGTGTAGATATGTCGTACAAAAGAAAACCGGCACAAAGACCAAAGAGTCACCCGCCACATTCTCATAACGACGAGCCTAAATCGATAGGGCCAATGTGACCTCAGGCCGCCCGTCTGCCCGCCAAGGGCTTCGCCCTCGGGGTCCTCACACTGTGACTGTGACGTAACCGCTGGGGTCAGGTCGATGACTGGCCGTTTTGTGCCCCGTTTTCTAAGGTCACACACTTTGCAATGTTACCTTGAACACGTGTCGGGGTTTGACCCACTGAGCGATGTGGGTCTTTTTAAACGACTTAAAAATGGGAGGAGGTTCTCAATTCGACTGTATATGCGACTTGGGCTTCTCTTTCGCTTTTCATCAGGCGTAAGGAAGCCATTATGTCGAGCCACTATAAAAAAATATATATCCTTTTTACTATGTAGTTGTATGACTTGTATGTTTGTTAACACATATTCCTTATCTTCGAGAAATGTGAACCGATTTGAAAAATTATTTTTTTGTTCGACAGCGTACTTCCTAGTACCTACTAGTACTCGTAGTACCTCAACCAACCTCACACTATAAAATACCGCAGCCAAATGACCTTCGGGTCGTGTTTCTGCTGGTGAGTAGGGTGTCCGGAGCTCGTGGGGGGTTAGGGTTGGGCCGGCATGGCAGTGGCAACTGACCAGTTACTTGCCAGTTGTCACAGCGACTTGGGCCTCTCTTTCGCTTTCCACCAGGCGTAGGGAAGCCATTATGTCGAGCCACTATAAAAAAAAAACACATCATCATAACTATAGTTCATTCGCGTTAAGAAAATAGTGACTCATCACCGACTGCCGGCCAAGCCACACCCCCTAGCTAGAGGTGTGGCTAACGCTAGAAATTATAATTTCTAGCGTTTTAATTGGCTAGGGGGTGTGGCTTGGCCGGCAGTCGGTGATGAGTCACTATTTTCTTAACGCGAATGAACTATAGGCAATGGATTTTGATGCGGTAGTGTTCAAATAACTCGAGTACTTAACAACACTGCAGCCACGTGCAAGGCTGACCTTGAACTGTGTCGCCAGTCAGTGAGCAATCAATAACCGCACAATACTTGACGGTGACGCCTGATCGCTTTTATGTTCATGAGCGTTTACCATAGACACCTTGGGTGATAAAATGTTTACACTGATTAGGCTCGTTATGAGTTTTTTTCTATAGGGAACGTGCACATCGATGGTGCTGCCAACTGGTGTCATAAATTTGAATGTTTTACCCCAGTTTAGACTACGTAGTGCTGCCACCTATAGTTTGTGCACGGTCCCTATATTAACACAGAATCGTACCTATCAATACCTTGAATAGTACCTAGCAACTTGGCTTCTCTTTCGCTTTCCATCAGGAGTAGGGAAGCCATTATGTCGTGCTACTAGAAAAAAAAATTAAAGCGTGATAAAAAAAACAAACAAATTTATTCTGTGGAAAGCATAGACATTAACATCAATAATTTCATTTTTTTATAGTAGCTCGACTTAGTGGCTTACCTACGCCTGATGGAAAGCGAAAAGGAAGCCCAAGTCGCTGTGACAACGGGCAAGTAACTGGTCAGTTACTTGTCAGTTGCTACCGCGATGCCGGAGAGGTAGTAAATTGAGCTGCCCGTCCGGGTAAGGACCTCCACCTTATAGAATACCGCAGTCAAATGACCTCCGGGTCTTGTTTCTGGCGGTGAATAGGGTTTCCGGAGCTCGTGGGGGGTTAGGGTTGGGCCGGCATGACGGTGGCAACTGACAGGTAACTGACTATTTACTTGCCCGTAGTCACAGTGATTTGGGCTTCTCTTTCGCTTTCCGTCAGGCGTAGGGAAGCCATTATGTCGAGCTACAATAAAAAAGATGTTTTTATAGTAGCTGCTAGCACATACTATAGAAAACATCTATCTATTTTTTCATTTCCATTCGTTGCCTACAGTTTTCCTTTCCAGTCTCAAAAATATTTGCAAATTATCTTGGCGAGTACATCAAAGGAGGATGATTCGAGGATTTTACAATACAAATGAAAATAACAGGTGCGCAGTACTTTTGTCCCGCGGGAGTCGTCGTGTTTGATGGAATTCGCTTTTACGATCCCGGTTTGGGGATGACTACGTATTAGTTCGCTTTGAACGAAATGGAAATAGTGGAGATATTTACGGGAACTTTACTTTATAAGGGACAATGAGGGTTTTCAAAAATGAATCTACCAGATGGCACCTCATACGCTTGCGTAAAACTCCGCCGCATACTTTGTAAGCCGCAGACGCGCCGTAAGCCATCGTGTTGACACCACATGTTTCTTCTTACTACGATGTGCACTACTTACAAGTAACCCTGTATATTTCGATGACTCTCTGTAGATCCAATGAACAAGATCCAATTGGTTCTATTAAGAACTTTTTCTCTCAATAAATCTATTTTAAAAAACGATGTCACAAATTGGATCTACTGCATCTACGCAGAAAATGACTAGATCCAAATTGGTTCTATTAAGAACCGACTTGAAAAAGGAGGTTTTAGTTTAGCAGTAGCATTTGTTGCCATCAATAGCCTGAAAGTCGCTGACGTTTCAGCCGTGATCTTGCGGCCTTTCTAACAAAGAGATCAAGGCGTTGGCTGTTATGTAAATTTTACTATTTGTTGAAAGTATTACTGTAATATATTTTTGTACATTTATAATTACGTTGTAGTCTTCGACTTTGAGGTAAGAGGTTACTTAATGTTGAAGTTTTCTTTCGTTACTAAGCAGAATTGAAGACTGGCTCGATGGCTCATTTGGTAGTGGCCTCTGCCTGAGCTAAGGGTCGTGGGTTCGATTACCGCACAGGACAAATATTTGTGTTCATGAACATGTCTGTTTGTATTGGTCTGGGTGTTTTCTATGCATAATATGTATTTATTAAAAAAAAAGTATCTAAGTAACTTTATCTGTTGTCTAGTACCCATAGTACAAGCTTCGGGGCTTAGTTTGGGGCTAGGTGGCGCTGTGTGGCCCAGCGTGGCATGTCTTGGGTTATTTATTTATTCATTATTATTATTTATTTATTTTGACCCTGGAAACACTCTTTTCTTGGCTATTACGTCCAAAAACCATATCTAAAGTCCAAAACCATCACAAACATCCATAGGAACCTCACAAAAAGTATCACAATGCTAGTAACAATTTACATTTAACGAGTACAAAGATGCGGTCAATAGTATGACTAATAGCACTCGATTCGGGGTTCGACTCTAGTTCAGGCACAATCGGGTCAAGGGAGAACCTCACTTGCGCAAGTGACGTTTCGACTGCATTTGTGTTGCAAATGCGACTTTATTGCGAGTGTGGTAGAGTTACGAATAGATTGTTGGTCGTGGAGGCTGGTGGGGTATCATTACAGTATGCTCGTTTCAGCTTTACATATTGTTTGATTTTGCGACATTTTTGGCAGTACAACGTTGGTTGTCTTGGTTTAAAATAAATAAGTGGTTGAAAATTGTTTGTAAATCGTCACCGGAGCGAGAAGCTATGTCCTGCGATCGCCAACCCGCCCGCCCAGCGTGGCGATTATGGGTATATCCTCCAGATGTTTGCCCTAAGTGGCGAACACCTGGAGAGGCCTATGTCCAGCAGTGGACTGCAATAGGCTGATGATGATGATAATAACCTATTTCATAATGAGGATGGAGCCATGAAATATTACGACCACTTAACTTACCATAACCAACCATAGTTCTTAAACCGTAATAATAAAGTTTAACAAACAATTCCAATATCTCGTAACGTCCTATCGATTCATGGTCATATGAACGATAAAAAAACCACCACAGTAGGTACCCACACAGTATGATTACTGAACGCAAACACTGCGAAAACTAAATGTACTGTTGTTTAACCGCAAATTTGTCGATTTCGTGTGAAATATATAAAAAAAAATACGTTTGCGGTCAAGGTCCAAACGTTTAACTGTTGATACTTTTTTTTTTGCTTGAGATTTGTTTGTATTAGTTTGAATGATCTGCCGTGTTTTTGTTTAAAACTGTGAGGTTCTTAATTTTTTTTTGCGTTGGCACTTGTCAGATTTGTTGGTTTGAGTGTTTATTGTTGAAATTTGTAAATAATAATTATAATATTATAATAAAAAAATAAATAATAAATAAATAACCCCTAGATAAATAACCCCAAGACATGCCACGCTGGGCCACACATCCCCATCTAGCCCCAAACTAAGCCGAAGCTTGTACTATGCGTGCTAGACAACTGATAAACTTACTTAGATACTTTTTTTTGTAAATAAATAAATAATAAGTAAAGCCTTTCTGAGTAATGATAAAAAAAATAAAAATTAGGAAAACCCAGAAAGATATTTTTGATAAATAGATAGAACAAATGCAATTGCGACATACATGCACATAACATACAATAAAACTATCCAGAAACATAGCATTTGTCTTATGCAAAATACTGATGGTTCACCGAGATGTTCACTCGAACACCAACAATTTTGTTAAAAGTCCGACTAAAAACAGAAATCTATTATTACGAAAAACATACATATACATTGTAAATAGAATAACGACCGTCCTCTATTTAGAAATATGAATATGCAATCTTCACAGCTGACACACTTTAGAGTTTAATGGAGGGCTATATTATCATGAGGAGCTGGATCAATATTCACAGACCTTCGTGGAACATTAATACTTCTTACAGCATCGTAAGTACCTAGTACCTACCTGGAGATATATTTCTTCCCGTAGTTATAAAGATCTATGCATACATAGGGACAGACAAACAGAAAAGCGAGTCTGTTTTACACTATATATTTACTTATAAAAAGAAAAGGTTATATTTCCTTTATATTTCAAGTATCCTCTACCCTAAGGTTGTCTGGAAGAGATCGCTTATAGCAATAAGGCCGCCTAAATTGTGCAACGAGTGTCTGTTATACCTAGATTTAAGTCAATTGTATGGTGCGCAATAAAGAATATCTATCTATCTATATAAGTAAGTTTATCAGTTGTCTAGTACTCATAGTGCAACCTTCGGCTTAGCTTGGTACTAGATGGCGCTGTGTAGCCCGCCGTGGCATGTCTTGGTTTATTTATTTATACCATCAAATAACACACTTCTTGCCACTGATCCTTTATTGCTCCTTTGTCTAAGTCTTGTAAAAACAATACTCTTATAAACGTCTGTAGACGACTCCCGATCTTGACCTCGAGCGGCGAGAGCCGAGCGAAGGTCGACCTTCGTAGTCTAGCTCACCTAGTCCCAGCACAGAATACCTAATAACTAAAGTACTGAACACTTGACGTAATAAATAATAAGGTTTGGAAAAAACAAGACGGCTACTGCCTAAATGTAGACAGGACTACTACTAAACTAGTTTTAACAAAAACATATAATTCTTCTATTCCTTCTAAGAATGAATTTCAAACCGCCCGCCCCGGTGGCTCAATTGGTAGTGCCTTCTAAACCAAGGGTCGTGGTTTCCATTCCCACCCTAGACTTATTTGTGTGATGAACATTTGTGTTTGCCCGTATTCGCGGTTTTGATACACCATATTGTCACCCATAACACAAATGCTCGAAAAGATCTCATTATATCCTGCGTCATTCAGTATATTATATTGGATACACCATATTATCACCCATAACACAAATGCTCGAAAAGATCTCATTATATCCTGCGTCATTCAATATATTATATTGGATCTATGTAAATTACATTAACTTATGTAACATATTTTTTATGTAAATAATATAACGGGGCCATGACACCTCACGATAAGCGTCACTTCTGCCATGACTGTTGCCGTGCCAATAAAGTCACTATTGATAATGTGCCACTACTGTGCTAACGCACGACGTCACAAGTGACGACAATTGTATGACCGGTAGTTTGACTAGCTGATGTTGTAACATCATCATCAGCCTATCGCAGACCACTGCTGAACATATGCCTCTCCAGTTGCTCGCCACTTTGTTCAAACATCTGGAGGCTTTACCCATAATTACCACGCTGGTCAAGCGGTTTGCTGTCGACGCTCCTGAGTGTCATCAGCCTGTGGTATTTAGCTACGCCTTCAATCGTGATGGTTATACCGCCACCAGTCGGTTGCCAGAACCTCGTCTGTTATTCGGCAGGATACAACATGGCTTGTTCCCATACATGAACTTACCTTGTAAAATGTAATATCCTCTGTGGTGAGAATAAATGAATTTATTTATTTATTATTTATGTATGTTACAAAAGCCATTAACACTTTTTAAATATGATAAAAAAGAACTTCAATTCTTCTTAACATTACATAACGCTGTTTATTTTTATCCAACTTTGCAGCACACTACCTACATCTATTTCTGCTTAGCCCAATGGTTGACTGGTAGAGAATGCCTATGCGGCATTAAGTCCGCCTTTTGTATACTATTTCTATTGTGCAATAAAGATTAAATAATATAATAAAGTAATACATACATCGAAATCTTCAATTAAAAATCTTATATTTTGTTTAGACCAGTGAATTCACGCCTTTTAGTCTTACCTGGCGCTTACGACCAGCACAGAGCAAATTTACATAACGAGACTCGTGCCATAAAATGGACACTAGTTAAACAAACAGACAAAATTAAACATCACACTTAGCGTGTACGTGTCAAGTGGGCACCAATTACTATTGAGCTGGCAGACGAATTGGACACAATCGCTGCCCTAGATAGTCGACACCTAAATGCTACTGGACACAAAGTATGTGACGTAAAGGTACGTCCAACTGTGGACGTCTTGAGGCTGGTGATGAAACACAATATAAAAAGGAATAAATAAAAAGGAATAAATTTAAGGTTACAGCACATACAAAATGTTAACGAGCTCACATTGTTAGTAATAGAGTCATTAAAAGAATTAATAAACTGTATATGGACAGTAATACTCGTAAATGTTGAAAGTGTTGAAATTACCAGTAATTCATTCATCGATTTGGCGACCAGCAAGGTCAACATTTTAAATAACAGTTCTTAGAAACCAATAAACAATCTATTAGGAAGACAATAAACGTATTCTTATAATAGCAGACCACACGTTCTCTAAAATGTCTATCAATGGAATTTGGTTGAGACCCTCTGCTCCTCCATTTGTTCGATTAGGGGTAAGTCGCTTCCGTTTCCTCATTTGTTAGATGATGATGACAAGGCGTGGCTATCATAGTGGTTCTATAGAAAAAGAACTTGCTAAGAAATTAAATCAATTAGAAAATGAAACCTCTCCTAAAAGTTTCATGAATTATAGTAATGATAAATCATTCGGACAAAAACCTCAGAGAATTTCCATTATTGGGCAGTTTTTGGCCTCTATCATACGCACACACTCACAAGATATTTCTGCATCGCTGCTTAAAACAGCAGGTGAAGTGAGAATTCGACAAGTTTTACAAAACCACAAACAATGCATTACACACGGATAACATATTCGCCAAAAAAAAGCAATTTTACCTGAGAACGAGGTTGACCAAGCGTCTCACTTCTGTCGCCTTGACACACTGCGCGCGCGCAGAATCTAATAGCTCACGCATCTTTTAGCTTCGTTAATGGCGATTGCGCTGGCGTTTAATATGTCTCGAGATGGATCTTTTATTACACAAAAACAGCTTTAAACTACTTTAAACGAAGCGTGAAGATGCATCTTGCTGGTCAATATGGCTGTGCAGACTGGAATTTAAGGATTCCTGCCCCTTTTCACAACGAGTTGGGCTACCTTTTTAGCTCTCCATCAGGAATTAAGAATGCTGAGCCAATGTAACTAAAAAAAACCGGCCAAGTGCGAGTCGGACTCTCGCACGTAGGGTTCCGTACACCACTATACAGCTAAATACATGTTTTTCTTTACGTTTTATTATATTGGAGTTAATTAAATGAAAAAATTAGGTAATTTGATTTATGACGTTAATAAAAAAACTACTGGCTAGATTTCATTCAAACCAAATTTCGTTAGTAGTTTTTATAGTGATACACATGATATATTTTTTTCAGTTTTATCATGCCCATATTTTAGAAGTTACGGGGGGGGGGACACTCATTTTACCACTTTGGAAGAGTCTCGCGCAAACTATTCAGTTTAGAAAAAAATGATGTTAGTAACCTCAACATCATTTTCAAATACCTATCCATAGATACCCCACACGTATAGGTTCGATGAAAAAAAAAATTTTCAGTTTCAGTTCTATGTATGGGGAACCCCAAAAATTTTGGATTTTTTTCTGATTTTATTTTAAAATCTTAATGCGGTTCACAGAATACATCTTCGTACCAAATTTCAATAATGTAGCTCTTATAGTTTCGGAATAAACTGGCTGTGACATACGGACGGACAGACAGACAGACAGACAGACAGACAGACAGACAGACAGACAGACAGACATGACGAATCTATAAGGGTCCCGTTTTTGCCATTTTGGCTACGGAACCCTAAAAAACCGGCCAAGTGCGAGTCGGACTCTCGCACGTAGGGTTCCGTACCACTATACAGCTAAATAAATGTTTTTTTTTTACGTTTTATTATATTGGAGTTAATTAAATGAAAAAATTTGGTAATTTGATTTATGACGTTTAAAAAAAAACTACTGGCTAGATTTCATTCAAACCAAATTTCGTTAGTAGTTTTCATAGTGATACACAAAATATATTTTTTTCAGTTTTATCATGATCATATTTTAGAAGTTACGGGGGGGGGGGGGGGGACACTCATTTTACCACTTTGGAAGAGTCTCTCGCGCAAACTATTCAGTTAAGAAAAAAATGATGTTAGTAACCTCGACATCATTTTCAAATACCTATCCATAGATACCCCACACGTATAGGTTTAAAGAAAAAAAAATTTTTCAGTTTCAGTTCTATGTATGGGGAACCCCAAAAATTTTGAATTTTTTTCTGATTTTATTTTAAAATCTTAATGCGGTTCACAGAATACATCTACGTACCAAATTTCAATAATGTAGCTCTTATAGTTTCGGAATAAACTGGCTGTGACATACGGACGGACAGACAGACAGACAGACAGACAGACATGACGAATCTATAAGGGTCCCGTTTTTGCCATTTTGGCTACGGAACCCTAAAAAGCAACGCAAATGTAGTGATGAGGTCCGGACAAAATTGGGTGTTTGAGGCGACTGGTGGTACCACTACCTACCACACTACCAGTCGCCTACCAAAGGGACCACCCTTTGGTAGCCCTGTCTTCTGTACTGAGTGAAACCCACATGGGATTGGGATACAAGGGATGCGTTACTCTCCAATTTATTTATCTACCTGTAACTCTGAAAATTTAGTTCTGAATCCTAATATTTAGCCCAAGAATATCCAATTCATGCATCATAATAAGATGCGTTTCACATCAGGGGCACATTTCTATTTGAAAACAGACTTATTCTAATTGTACCCATTATTGACTCGCTTAGGAAACGAACAATAACTTGCATACATACATACGTTTAATAATAGATTGTCCATCAAATCCATTCATAAGATAGCTCACCGAGCTGTATCGGGCTGAAACTGATTAGTATTCAGTCGGGAGCCAGCCGTGGGATGAGGCGCCACCTAGGTTCTAGGTCAGAATAACAGACCAAGTTATTCTGACCTACATCAGTGCGGCGCTCGGCGATGCGAATCGCTCTCAAGTTCACCGGAATTAACGTGTATGCTTAATTTTGAAATGAATCATCATCAAGTTCTGTATATTGCAAATAATGCAAAAGATGCAACATTATTATACTATACTAATAAAGCCAGGTCCAAAAAAATTATCTCTAAACATTAGAGATAAATTTAGAGCAAAATTCCATAATAATGCGATACCTTTTACCCAAAGCGACGAAAAACTGGAGAGGCCTACAGTTAACTGCGATATGCTGATGTTGATGATTAACTATATTTTAGCGGAAGACATGGTGGAGAATTTGTTTTCAATAAATCAACTTACAATTGTGTAGAAATGTTCTGATAACATTCAACATTTTGCTAGAAATTGTTTAATAAGCAGAAGTTAAGTAGAAAATAATCTCATTAGAAAGATTAATAACGCAATTCTAGACTTACGGAGCATCACGAATAAATTAACGGATTTCGACTGTTAAAATTGTTGCTAACTTAATAATTAATCCAAACCCTAATTTACACAATTTACTTACAATACAGTGTGAGAGGAGAACAAAAACCAGTGATATTAATCAAACAACAGTCGAAACAGTTTTAATTAGTAGCAGGAAAGTTGCCAAACGGCAATTAAGATGGAAATACGAATATTGCTTCCATAAAGCTGATATTATTTCCACTAACTAAACTGTGAGTAATAAAAATCAAAGAACGATTGAAATAGATTGGTTTCCATGAAAAATGGTACGAAATATGGAAAATTGTTAGAGGTCTGACTCCCATTTTCACGTACAGCTAAAGGTTATTAGATCAATATTTAGGTTTGTTGCTCTTATTCTTAGGCAAATTGGCCTTTGAAAACTATTAAGAACTAAAGAACTATTCGATTGTTTATAATCATAATTTTAAAAGCGTCAAAAAATTCCTAACCTCTCGGCCAAATTCAAACGATAACAAACAATACAGTTTCTGGAAAGTTTGATTTAGTTAAGAACATTATCATCTTTTTGGAATGCGAATGACTACTAAATTGTATCTAAGATCATTCTCGATTAAATATTCTTCCAGAAACATACTGAAAGCTACAACGCCAAGGTCAAAGGTGCACACAGTTACAATACTTCTAAATTTCGATTGCAACACCACGCTTGTCCCATTAGCGTGCCATTGTGATCGCGGACTGTCTCCTAACGACAGTGGACACTGACGGACATTCGCGCAACTTTTAATATCAAACTATTGTGCTTGTTATTACAATCGCACAATAACACTGCCCGGCAGGAATTGGGAAATTCTGCTCGGTTCTGTGGTGGGTTTCCCAACTGCAGTTGGCGATATTGAGTGTAGAACCCTTGATAAGTTTGAAACGTGGTGTATGAAATGAACGGGACTTTTCTAGAATGTTATTCAAATCTATTGATTAATGGCTGAGATAGAACTGAAAACTATCATCCTTTTGAGGCTTGCATCTGAGGATCCGTGTTTTTGGTTCTGTGGTATCAGATTCCCAGGAATTTGTTAGGTACCCTGAGTGTTTAGCTAGCTTAGACCGCACAAAGAAGTCTCTAGTCTGGTAGATGCTAATGGTTCGTAGGGATTTGCTCTTAAAAAACATCTTAGGTTTCATTTCATTTCTTGGATTTTTCTTTCTTTACTCTTACACAACTTGGTTTTAATCCTGATGGTTGGTTTAACAATCGGGTTATATTTAGTTTTGATTCGAGTCGATTTATGGAGCAAAAAATTTTAGTTTATTAATTGTTTACTACCTGTCATTAATCGAAGACTCGTGCAACATTCGAACAATAGCGCTTTTCAAACGATCGATTGTGGTACGCAAGGAAAAGTACTACTTTACGACAGGTCAAGGAGACAAGGAAAAAACGTGTTGCGTTAATTAAAGTTTCTAAAGTCCAGGAAACCTCGTAGAAGTTGATACATTTGTTAGAAATGAGGTGTTTTTTTGGCAAGCACAGCAATCACTAGTCGAGTTCCCGTGTGTATTTCAAAAGCGCGAAATGTCAAACGGTCGCAAGTGGTCAAACGAGCAGAATGTCGAAAGCTTTCTTTTTATGACATTATGTAGAATTCTATTTTCCAAAGTGTTCTGAAGAAGGGTAGTTCTAAAGGACATTCCTAATTACTATTTAAGCTGCGAGTTCACTGTCAATCAGTGTTAGTTTGACTAAGTAGATTACACAACATTCAATACACAGGCGCTGAACTTGATAAATTAATTTTCCAGTTAGACGTAAGGCGTAGGTGTAGTCTCCTACAGAACAGGTCATAGGTACATTACGCCATAGCTGTACGAGTAGGCGGAGGTTACATCTTTCCATTTGATGGATACGTTCCAATTGGGTCGAATGGGGAGTGAAATACCTATCTTATATGAGAGTTCTACTGTAAGAATACGGTTGGTATTCAATACGGCGTAGGCGACTCGCCTACACGTTCCTCCCCGGTGGCGGGAAGTACGAGTTTCTCAAGGGTGCACCTGTGATCTCATCCTGTGGGTGTCTTTGGAAAGAAATTGTCATTTACCATCAGGTGACCTTCGAAAAGCGTCAGTGGGATAGCAGTTTCATTAAGGCCTTGGCTTCTATGTGGGAGTCAGAGGTTCAAACTCCGCCACGTACCAATATGTTTTAATATTTGAAATTCATTTGTACGTTTTTTTATACGTGAATGAAAGCATCGTGAGAAACCTGTACACCTGTAAAGGAGTTTTAAGGTCTCTAAGCTTTACACATAAAGTCGATCAACCAGCACTTGACCTGTGTGGTTGTGGTTGACCAAGTCTTACATAATGTCCCCGCGGAGGGATTGAGCCCTCAGTGGGGACTTAATGGAGCTGTTGATTAGGGGTATTCCTCGAAGTGCTCCAATTTTGAAACGTTCGCTAGGAGCCCTTAGAAAGGGGTGCAACAAAGAGAAGCCTCCTCGAGTGGCAAACTGCTACTAATCTCCTTCGGGGGATTGGTAGTAGTGGGTCCCGGCGCACCCTGGGCAACGGCGGGTGGTAATCTCTTAGGAGATTGCCACCCGACGGCTAATTCTCAATGAGGGAGACGAGCTTGCTCGTGAATACGAGCAAGCTGGTCGTCTCGCCTCGGGGCAGACAGAGTCTGCAGCTGCGCGATGTGGGCGCGCAGCATTAGGAGGGGCTGCTAGGCAGCCGTGGTTTGTCGGCGATGGTCGCAGAGGAAGAGGAGTGCCCTTCGGGGGATCTCGCGGTGTTGTCGTTGCCGTCCTCCCTGTCTTCTGCGACCCTTGCCGCCGGACCCATTGGTGGTGCCGGTTGACGGCGTCTGTCGGGTTCGCGGACGCTGTCCTGGCGGAGTGGAAGGACGCATGGTGATGCGTGGTGGTTTGTCGGCGATGGTCGCAGAGGAAGAGGAGTGCCCTTCGGGGGATCTCGCGGTGTTGTCGTTGCCGTCCTCCCTGTCTTCTGCGACCCTTGCCGCCGGACCCATTGGTGGTGCCGGTTGACGGCGTCTGTCGGGTTCGCGGACGCTGTCCTGGCGGAGTGGAAGGACGCATGGTGATGCGTGGTGGTTGTCGGCGATGGTCGCAGAGGAAGAGGAGTGCCCTTCGGGGGATCTCGCGGTGTTGTCGTTGCCGTCCTCCCTGTCTTCTGCGACCCTTGCCGCCTTACCCTTGGTGGAGCCGGTTGACGGCGTCTGTCGGGTCTGCGGACGCTGTCCTGGCTGCGCACTTGTGCGCACTGGGGGGCCCTTGTGGCCGCGGTTTACTCGGACGTGACTAGTGGGTGTTGGCCATTGGCCGTATCTTACCGGACGCGACCTAGTGGGCGGCGTATTTATACGCCGCGGCGCGGCGGGTTCGGCGGCTTCGGTTCTCGTGGTCGTCGGACAGGTCGTTGACCAACCGCCGCGCAACCTGTTACCCCTGCTTCGGCGGGGGCCAGGGGGTCTGCCTTAACTGGTAGGCCCGAGTGGAGAAAACCACAGAAAAAACCACCTGTTACCCCTGTTTCGGCGGGGGCCAGGGGGCTTACCTTCACCGGTCGGCCCAAGTGGAGAAAACCACACTAAAAATCCACCGTGCGGTGGCGACTGCACGCCCGACGGGGTCCAGTGAGGGTTGGTGTGGGGACATCTCCCTTGCCTTGCACGGATCCCGTCCTTGGAGGAGGGCGACGGCTTCGACGGCTTCTGCCTGAGCCCTAGGCTGCCCCAAGTGGGGGGGCCGGCCGGATCTGCCTAGCAGACAGCGCTGGTGGTGGCGTGGTGTTATGGTTCATACCAAGATCCCACGTCATCATCACCCAAGGCGCGTTGACGGTGTAGACCGGGGTTTTTTAGTGGGTATTCTCCGTCTCGCTACCATCTAGAGGCGGAGTGAGTCCCACATAACCTGCTGCGTCCCCGAGTAGCAGGTATGCGTAAATGCATTTTCCCCCGGTGCAACAAAAAAAAAAAAAAAAAAAAAAAAAAAAAAGGAGCCCTTAGAAAAGGGAGCCTTAAAACTTTGGGGAAATGCTTTTGAAAACATGCGATCCTCAATTAATACTAATTTTGCTAAAATCCAAGAGGCTTGAGAAGAATTTTTCTGAACAGAAAGCTGTTTTCTATTTTTCCGAAGAAGGAACTTATGCTCAGAATAGAAATAAAAGTGTATACCTACCCGCTAAGTGGCTGTAGCATCGTCTGAGTGGATACCCTTTAAGAAATTGGCTTTCTTAAATTAGCTGCACCTCTTGCAAACTGTGTTGGTTGTTATAATTTCTTTGCAAGAATGTTAAAACCCTTCTGTTACTGTTTATTTACCCTGAGATTATAAATTTCAAGTCGTGGGACTCTGATTTAGTTATCATGAAAGTATATGTTTTATTTGTCGATCTTCCAGATAAAGTATCAGATAGCGCTTACAAAACCAAGCCATCCATATTTTTCGAGCTAAATGTAAACTGGTACACATTTGACTTAACTAGTCTTTAGAAAGGACAAAATATCTAATTTGAATAGTGAAAACATGGACGAATCCTCTAATGTATGCTTGTATAAGATTTTTGTATGACTCCATCATATTTAAATACATAGGTACATTTGTCGGACCAAAACGGAACATCGCATAAACCGCGCGTATCCTGGTAACCTCGATTCTAGAGTTCTTAATAAAACATACGAGTATGTACGAATCGAAACTGGACCGACGGTAAATAAGATACAAGTGTATTTAATTGTGACGACTCCGTAGTAATAGGTAATGGATATGAATATAAATATTATACTCGATCATATTATAGACTTTGATCGATATTATTGTATGACAGAGGGGGCGACTGGCCTCAAGGTCACCTGATTGTACGTGGTCACTTCAGCCCATAATTAAATAGACACCGCAATACCAGAGGAATCACAGATGCATTGCCGGCCCTTAAGAAATTTGTACGCTTGGTCCCTAAGTCGTATCCATTCGCATAAGTTACAGCTGGAACCTGATTCCACAGAACCGATGCACGAGACAGACACAAATATATTGTACTAGCTGTGCCCCTGCGGCTTCGCCCGCGTTCAACTCCTATTTTACCCCTTTAGCGGGTGAATTTCGAAAAGTCCCTTCTTAGCGGGCGGCTACGTCATAAATGTCACCTACATGCAAAATTTCGTTGCATTCGCTTCAGCAGTTTCGGCTCTGCGTTGCTCGTTCAGTCAGGACATGTTCTTTTTTTATATATATATAGATTATAGGAATTGCTGAGTTGAGGATGACCGTTGTAGTTTGAATCCCCTTCCGTAAAGAGTTGCCGAGCAAAGTCCTTTCCATAGCTCGCTGAGAAACTTTTAGCTTATCGACCAGTCTAGTCGTGCCGTAAGTGTCCACGTTTCGGCTCCCTATGACATAACGGGTAGGACGCACTGGTTAAAGACTTTCGTCTTTTGTCTAAATAGTGTCTAAAAGGCGGGCTTAATGCCGCATAGGCATTGTTTACCAGGCAACCAATGGGCAGACGAAAGGTGTCACACCTCATGTCCAAGGCATATGATTTTAAATCTCTCGTAGAAGGTTGATATCTTCATATTATCTTCTACTACAGCAGAGACTAGAGCAAATTCATATTTAGCTTTTAATGCTTCGTCTCCTCATAATCCGGTTTGCTAACTCCAAACTTTTAACTCTTCAAGTTCTAAGTACATCCATTTTAATTAATTATTCATCACCGCAGAATGGGATTAATTTATTCGCCATCGTGGGTCCTTGGGGTTGTCTTAAATACAATGTTTATGAGAATAAACTTTTATGATTCTGTTTCTAGTTTGAAATTACTTTTATTTATCGTCATCAGCCTATTGCAGTCCACTGCTGGACACAGGCCTCTCCACTTTAGGCGAACAACTGGAGGATATACCCATAATAGCCACGCCGTGGGCAAGCGGGTTGGCGATCGCAGGGCGCAGCCTCTCGCTCTGGTGACGCTGTTGCCTGTTATCAGTCTGTGATTATGTAGCTACGCCGTCAATCGTGATGGTTCTACCGTCACCAGTCTATAGAATACCGCAGTCAAATGACCTCTGAGTCGTGTTTCTGCCGGTGAGTAGGGTTTCCGGAGCTCGTGGGGGGTTGGGGTTGGGCCGGCATGAGGGCATACAACGCATCGTATGCCCTCTGAGCCTCTCCTTCGTGCCCCGAGTGGTGAGTGCGGGGGCGCGATCCACTCATAGGGGCGTAACGGTGTGGTGGGTGCAGCCACACCGTTGCACGAGGTCCGCCCGGGGAGCACTCTATTGCTCCCCGGATCCGGGGGCAGGGGTATTTGCCCTCCCCGGACCAGGAGTGCCGGCCGCTTATCATCTGCGGCTGGCCAGGGCAGGCAGGGATATGGCCGTATGCTTCGGGGCTACCCGTGTCCCTGCAACTTGCTGCCCACTGGCGACACAAGGGGGTTTAGTGGGTATGCCCTTCCTTTTGGAAGGTGTGAGTCCCACACACCATGCCGCCTCCCCCCGGAGACGGCATGAAGGTGCCTAATGCATTCCCCTCTTAAAAAAAAAAAAATGGGCCGACATGGCGGTGGCAACTGACAGGTAACTGACCAGTTACTTGCCCGTTGTTACAGCGACTTGGGCTTCTCTTTCGCTTTCCATCAGGTGTAGGGAAGCCATTATGTCGAGCCACTATTAAAAAAGAAAAAAAAAGTCGGTTGCCAGTGCCTCGTCTGTTATTCAGCAGGATGCACCACGGGCAGGGTAAGGGTGGCTTGGAGCGTCATCCCCAAACTTTTATTTAGTGGGAAACATTACTAGTTATTGTCAACATCTGGTACTTATTTTTTTATTAGAGTAAGTAGTATACATGTATAGGTCCGAAGCCTTTCCTTATTTTGAAACCATGGTAATAATATAGCCAATCGTCCTAATTTATGTCATGTTTCCTTCCACAGATTACGTAGCCGGTGGTGAATTATTCACACACTTGTACCAGAGAGAACATTTCAACGAGAACGAAGTACGGATATACATAGCGGAAATTATATTAGCGCTGGAGCAATTACATAAGGTGAGTTATGTTTATGGAAAATTTTATTTAACAATGCTGCAATTTTTTTAAAAATGCAATCGACCTGAACCAAGGGTCGTGGGTTCGATTCCCATCCGGGGCAAATATTCGTGTGATGAACATTTATGTTTGCTTCCGTGTGTTTATAATATGTTTTTAAGTATATATTTGTGGTACCTTCGTTGTTCCGATACCCCTATCACTAGTGCTTAAGCTACTTACTTTGGGATCGGAGCAATGTAGGTGTGATGTTGTCTGTTTTTTTTTTTTATAGGAAGAGCTTTCAGGATGACCTCACTCCACCTGTCGTGAGGTCCAAAAGTTAGGTCGACAGACATAATAGAACAAACCCATTGTTATTTATTTTGTTTTCATGTCTTGAGTCTCCTATATACCATGTCTATTCTCTCTTCTCTAACGCTACCTCTCTCCCCAGCTCGGCATCATCTACCGCGACATCAAACTGGAGAACATCCTCCTGGACGCCGAAGGTCACATAGTGCTGACGGACTTCGGTCTCTCCAAGGAGTTCTGCGGCGGCGAGAGCCGGGCGTACAGCTTTTGCGGCACCATAGAGTACATGGCGCCCGAGGTCGTCCGGAGCGGTAGCCAGGGGCATGATATTGTGAGTACTGGCTTTGATTTTTTTTTTCTCTGTTTTTATTTTTATAAGCAGATGAGTTCCAGGCTTTTTGTCAGGTATCGGGCGTCCTCCAGCGAGAACAGGCCCTTTTATTGTGTAGTGCAATGGCACTACAATATGTCCTTTCTTTTAAGGCGCTTTTGGTAAGTTTTTTCGCTTAGGTTTGCCGCGAGTATGTTTGGGTGGTTCTCGAGCCGTCTTCTATACCTTTCTGACGAGGCTCGAATTTCCTCAGTCACTGTTGATACATTCAGATTCGAGTGTATCTCCGAGTTGGTGATGAACCATGGGACCTGTGCCATTGTTCTGATCATCTGATCATTGGGCTTTGATATGCTGTAGAACTTTTTATTAGAGCGTTGCAAGTCTATCGGTTTTCTATCTAGGCAAGATTTTTGGAAGTGTGCGACCGGACCACATAATTTGATTCCCCCAGCTCCATTTTACCAC
Source organism: Conogethes punctiferalis (assembly GCA_031163375.1). Classification (NCBI taxonomy): domain Eukaryota; kingdom Metazoa; phylum Arthropoda; class Insecta; order Lepidoptera; family Crambidae; genus Conogethes; species Conogethes punctiferalis. Next base: position 7,513,543 of record CM062103.1, read on the forward strand.
CGGACGAGTAGAGATACGGCCAAGAGACAACGTTTTATGGTGCAGGTCCCAAGGACTCGCACGGTGCGGTTTGCCTCTACTTTCTTGGTGCGAACGGCCAAACTATGGAACTCCTTGCCGGACTATTTGTTTCCGGAGACATAATTATAATCTTGAGGTGTTTAAAGCGAGAGTGAATCGGTATTTTCTGGGTATGCATGCTCCATCGTAGGCTTTAATATCACTTAACACCAGGTGAATTGTGGCCAAGCGCAATGAATAAAAAAAAAAAATCCTCCCAACCCCTTTTTATCATCGGACAAGTAGAGATACGGCAAAAAGGAAAATGAATGAAATAGTAAAATGGAACTAGTATTCACAGCAAACGTAACCCACCAATCATAAACGACTTCTATGTGAGAGAGGATGTTGTTGAAATTCCTGCGCACGATACAAGCGAGATCCGCGATCGCCATCGAGACACACACACATTCCGTTTCTATTATATTAGTTGCGTTGACGTAGCTCTTATTGCCACGGGCTAGAACTCAAATTGGGGGTAGAATTTAGATATATGTAGTGGCAATTTGTATATTAAAAACTTAACGTTGCTTAAATCCTAGGGGTGAGAGCCTTCCGCTCCCCCAACAGTCCGGTGATGATGACAAGGCCGCCCTGGCCATCATCGTAGTCATTTAGAAAATGAGTCAAAACTAAGTCATAAGCTCCTATATTGTGTATCACCCACACTGTACACTTAGTGAGCAAATAAAGAAATAGAATAGAATAGAATAGATATACTTTATTGCACACCATACAATCAACTTAAAACTAGTAAGAAATTGAAAATTGAAAAAAAAAACAAATTAAAAACGTACGTTTTTTTATTTCTGGAATAGGCTAAGAAATTACTCAAATGTGCAAACAATTAATCCGTTGGTTGATCGTTCATTTCGTATAATACACCCATTCTTAAAATTACTTATTGTCCTAAGTTTTTGAATGTACTCTTCTTATATACCGCTAAGATGGCCGTCAAGCCTACAGCCCGCCTAGGATGTTGAGCGGGTAGGTAACTGGTCAGTTGCCTGTCAGTCGCCACCCCCATGCCGGCCCAACCTTAACCCCCACGAGTTTCGGATTCCTACTCACCGGTAGAAACACGACCCAGAGGTCATTTGGCTGCGGTATTCTATAGAGTGGTGGTCCTTCCCCGGACGGGCGGCCCAATTCGAGTGAAGATTAGCTACGGCCTACTTCTGTTACTCTTCTTCTCACACCCTACACTTGCCTAGATGTCACTCCGCCTGGCCTGACTATGGCTGGTCCTATACTACGCCATGACCAATGACCACCGCGACACGTCTACGGATCCCGTAACTAACATCCTGCCCCATCACAGCCGATAAAGTTCGTCAAACTTGCGCCCAAAACGCGCACAATGGGCATGAGTCATAGCCAGACGTGTTTCGTACTTATCTATCGGTTTGGCTGTGAAGAACGTAGAGTTGGGAGTTTGCGAAATGTTTTTTTTATGCAAGAGCCGGCAGACGAGCTAATGTGATGCCTGATACCATAAGGCATTACATGGACTTGGTATTACATGGATCTCACAACTTTTACGGTAGAACAACTGAGTTGCGAGACTTGGTTATTTTGACAAGTATTGTTTTTATGGGTAGCTTTTTCTACACAGGAAACAAAAAACAACGCACGCATTGGTTTATTTTTTCATTGGCTCTGATTATTAAAAATAACATGTAGGTGTTTCCATAAAACAAGTCCTTTGGGTATTACCAAAGTTATATTAGTAAACATAACTCGATAACAAGTCCATCACAAAAGGAAAAAATTAGTTAATTTATTATTTTAATTAGTAAATTAATTATTGGTTACGTTTGTATTGAAAAAGAAGAGAAAACTCATTATTAGGTTTTCCGTAAACTCATTACAGAGTTTACAGTACCTACTGTAATTACTAACCTACACTAGCCAAGCGTGGTGGTGACTAGGGTGAATCCCCAAATGACAATTATTGTCATTGGGGGACACCTATGTGGACGTGTACGTTTGATGATGATGATAATGATGACTATGGTTTTCTAACCAAAGTGTTCAGCGTTTTTTTATATAGTAGCTCGACATAATGGCTTCCCTACGCCTGATGGAAAGCCAAAGAGAAGCCCAAGTCGCTGTGACAACTGGCAAGTAACTGGTTAGTTACCTGTCAGTTGCCACCGCCTTGCCAGCCCAACCCTAACCCCCCACGAGCTCCGGAGACCCTACTCACCAGCAGAAACACGACCCGGAGGTCATTTGGCTGCGGTATTCTATAGGGTGGAGGTCTTTCCCCGGACGGGCAGCTCAATACGAGCGAAGATTCGCTATGCCCTACCTCTCTTCGAATTATGAATCGGATTCTAGAATTATAATCATAATCATAATATGTAAGTAGTTGCTCATTTCTATGTGTCCTGTGACACCTCTGGTGTCGCGGTGTCTATGGGCTGAAGTGACCACATACCTGACCTTTAGGCCCATTTGCCCCCACTGTCAAAAAAAAACAAAAATAATATAGCGTTCAGAAAAATATGTTTTCGCCGGTCCACCAAAACATGGCAAGCATTTTAATTATTGTATTAATCAAAACGAAATAAGCGCAATGACCAACATGGTTTATAAAAATGTCAAATGTAAACACAATGGATATTATTTCTTTAATGGATTTCACCCACCCCAGGCGTACAAGGGGACCTAGAATTCCATTTAGTGGGTTTATAAACCTTTTACCCTAATTTGGATCACTGTTGTACGAGACTACGAATATTTATTTTGCTATAAACAGGCCCCGGATTGTTTAATTGTTAGGTTAACGACTGTTACTTTTGGCGGCTCGGTTTTAGGGTCATAGTTACTTAGAGCGTTGAATTTAAATCGAGTAATCATATTGAATTGATATATTAACTGTTCTGTACATCAAAAGGAAAGAAAACAAAGTCTTAAGGTGTCGTTTAAGGTTTCCTATCAATCCAAATATACGGTCATTTGAGCTTTCAACGTTTTGCAGGGAAATCATAACCGTAATCTCGTAGAAAAATCAATCTTATGGACTTATCTAAACGTTTAAATTTATAATATAATCGCAGTCATTATATCAATTCACCTTGGGGCCTAGATACTTATATACGAAAATTATAAACATCGGGTAATCTTGTATTTCCGATTATGCTATCTTATTATAGATAGATATCGGATATACAATTATTTAAATAATAATAATAAATAAATAACCGAAGACATGCCACGCTGGGCCACACAGCGCCATCTAGCCCCAAACTAAGCCGAAGCTTGTACTATGGGTACTAGATAACTAATAAACTTACTTAGATAATTTTTTTTTGTAAATAAATACATATTATACATAGAAAACACCCAGCAGGAATCGAAACCACGACGCTTGACTCAGAGGGCAGAGGTCACTACCAAATGAGCCACCGAGCCTGTCTTATATAAATTTATTTTATACTTTAGTTTGAACTGCGAATGGCTATGGAAATCCTTGCTCTTCTGTTCCCCGAAGAAGATAATCTTCCGGCGTTCAAGGCACATGTGAATAGGTATTTTTTTTTTAGTGGCTCGACATAATGGCCTCCATACGCCTGATCGAAAGCGAAAGAGAGGCCCAAGTCGCTGTGACAACGGGCAAGTAACTGGTCAGTTACCTGTCAGTTGCCACCGCCATGCCGGCCCAACCCTAACCCCCCAGTAGCTCCGGAAACCCTACTCACCGGCAGAAACATGACCCACAAGTCATTTGACTGCGGCATTCTATAGGGTGAAAGTACTTCCCCGGACGGGCGGCTCAATTCGAGCGAAGATTCTCTATGCCCTACCTCTCTTTTACCTCTTTTTTATTTACTAACTGACACGCTCCATCAAAGTAACGCAGGTTTAAATATCGCTTAATGCCAGGCGATCACCCTCCTTTCTAATAAAAAAAAAACAATTCAAAACACCGTTAAACTTACGTAAGCTGTTGACAAAACATTAGTTGGTAACTAAAACGTGTCACGTGTTCACGTGAGCTCCTAAAATAGACATGTAAACGAGATAGCGTGTAGAATATGGAGGATACATGTCAATGCCGGCCTGTTACAATGGCAGATCGGAGTAATAGACTCTAGTACTGTTTACATCGATGTAAGGGAGACATCTATGCGCTCCAAGCCACCCTCACCTGCCCGTGGTGCGTCATGCCGAATAACAGACGAGGCTCTGGCAACCGACTGGTGACCTACCACCAGGGGCCCTACTACAGAAAACGAAAGCGATCGTTCGTTGAACGGATCGCGTATGTTTGCCCCATAAATCCTCTCATTTGTCCCTCCCGTGTTCTAATAGGTGATTCCATGAAAGGGTCACTGTAGCCGAAACCGGCTTGGAACTTATATATCAATTAAATTGTTGAAAATCGACGTTGACGAATTTTAGTTCGTATTCGAATATACGGGAGGGACAAATGAGAGGGATTTATGGGGCAACAATACGCGATCCGTTCAACGAACGATCGTTTTCGTTTTCTGTAGTAGGGCCCCTGTTCTATCGTTATATGATCAGTGGTGGTATGAGTACCACAATTGAAGGTGTGGCTGAACACCACAGGCCGATCCGGGCAGAAGCAGCGTCACCGGACCGATGAGCTACCTGGAGGTTTTACCCATAATAGGCTATTATGGCTAATAATTGTAATTAGTCCGTCTTTTAGCTTATTCGAAAATAAAAGACACGTATTTTTCCTTTTTTTCATTAAAATAAACAATAGCAAAGATACAATGCATCAAAAGTTAGGAGTGGGAGTCTTTGACGTCACTCGCTCCCGTTAAAATGCCTCACCGAGTGACGTCACGCGTAATTTCAACAGGTTATAACTTTGTGTGAAGGTGAAATCTCATTAATTTACTTGAATGAATGAATTGGTAACATAATAAGACATACCAGTTAATAATGAAGCCTTTTTCAATTTGGTAGATTCGTAATTGTTTTTTAAATCCTATAATATGCTTTAAATGGCGTGACCAGCATGCATTGCAGTTAATGTGTTAATAAAATTTCCTGCGCCTTATCAATCGAGACTTTATAGATTTACTTCAAAGTCAGAGTTATAAAACATATTGCATGCTTTACAAAAATTCACAGGCAATATTTTTTCAATATTATGAACCACGTTCCTGCAGTGAACATTTCCAATCTGGAGACATATTTTTCCCTGGCAAACACTGCTGCCTGTTTCTTTATATTCCCTTACTTAGCCATCTTCCCGCCTTAACATGACACCCGCAGGATGAGATGGGGCGGTCCTATTATAAATCCAAGAACTATATAAAAATCTTTGCAACCTCACGACATACGACACTCAAACCACTTTTTGCTAACAAAATATATAAACCCTAGCCGTATAAAAAATAATTAGTTGCAATTATAATAATAATAATAATAACCCAAGACATGCCACGCTGGGCCACACAGCGCCATCTAGCCCCAAACTAAGCCGAAGCTTGTACTATGGGTACTAGACAACTGATAGACTTACTTAGATACATTTTTTTTTGTAAATAAATACATATTATACATAGAAAACACCCAGACCAATACAAACAGACATGTTCATGCACACAAATGTTTGTAATGTGTGGGGATCGAACCCACGACCCTTGGCTCAGAGGGCAGAGGTCACTACCAAATGAGCCACCGAGCCTGTCAAATTAACCTTCAAACGGATAATAATTAACTCGAGCAGAACTAGCAATTGTTCTGAAGATACACTTTTTTACGATCAAGGATTCTAGTCTAGTACCAAGATATATGATTATAGCCAATCAGGCAAGACACGTGCAGCGGACAAGCGTGACCGTAATGCAGATGATTCTAGACTCTGCGTTGTCGGAATAGGAGATACAGTTGCGTGATTGTATGCAGTTATTGCACTTTCTACTGTCAGTTTCGTTCGAACAGCTGGGTTGGAAGAATTCGACGGTGGAATGTTGAGAGTTGAAGCGGGTATTGAACGGGAGCAAAAATGATGTATGTTAGTTTTTGCACCTGGTGCGTTTCTGGAAAATTCTGTTTTGGACTGCGCTAATTACTGCTTGATTGAGAAACTTACGAACGGGAATATTAATAGCGGCAACTGTGTTGAGCTTTCTCAAAATCAAAAGGCACGTTTGTGTATTCCTAAGGGTAAAGAGCGTTAAAGATAAAGAACGGTTGCCAAGGAATTCCATCCTACGAAATCACGGTTAATCGCCGAACGGATACCGGTACCGGTTACACGAACGGAGACACTATGAACCGAATCAGCTGATACATAGAGTGCGACGTTGCCGCTCTTTGTGAAACGCCATTTCAAAATGGCGTTTCCGCAGCCAGCGATCTTGGGCCGAAATTTCACTGTCAATTTGGATGCAAGCCAAACTTGTATTTTGCTAAAATTCTATAACAATTCGAGCCCGATGCTGTTTAATAACTTTTACCATGCGCTCTTAATTTACATTTCTTCAGGACAACCTGAAGTATGGTTGTCTCTTTCCAACGCACCAGTGCACCGTATCTTGTTGCTCGCTTGCTCGCGGACCGTGACCTAGATGCCGGCTTGCTCGCCGCGTTGTGCTAATTCGGGTACTATCTCCGTGTGTACATAGTGTCAGATTATTTATAATTCGATACATTTTATTATTATCATCAGCTAGAGTTTTAAGTGTATTCTCGGTACGTTTAGAATCGATCAAACTCCAAAGAAACTACTGTGCGGCAACATTGTGCAATTATCCGTACGCTGTGAATTATTGTAACTTGACCTACAAACACGATTCGGGTGGTTTGTTTGATCGAGTGGCGATTTAAAGTTTGACGCATCCATTTTATTTAGAATTTAAAGTCTTTTAGAGTTCAGAATATTCTACGCTATTTGGCATTATAATAAAATTTTCCTTTTATTGTGCAACATCACTATAATTCTATTGTAATTGATGTAAGTCAGGATAAGATGGGTCACTTTAGATTTTGAGATCCTCAATTCTTGACATCATTTATCTTTGAGCTCCCTGTTCCCTTTATTTATCCATGAAACCAAGATATCTACTACATTGTCTCTTTAAGAGAGGTAGGGCATAGCGAATCTTCGCTCGAATTGAGCCGCCTGTCCGGGGAAGGACCTCCACCCTATAGAATACCGCAGTCAAATGACCTCTGGGTCGTGTTTCTGCCGGTGAGTAGGGTTTCCGGAGCTCGTGGGGGGTTAGGGTTGGGCCGGCATGGCGGTGGCAAATGACAGGTAACTGACCAGTTACTTGCCCGTTGTCACAGCGACTTGGGCTTCTCTTTCGCTTTCCATCAGGTGTAGGGAAGCCATTATGTCGAGCCACTATAAAAAAAAAATATTGTATTCGGTTTTAGATCAGAATATTCATAATCTTAAGTAATATTGCTTTTGCTTACGATCAGTTTCATTTATTTATAAGTCTTTGCATGCCTACGTGCTTGATTTAACTTGTATTTTGGCCCCATTTAATACATTAGTAACATAAGCTCCAACATTATGGTACTTATGAGGAATGCAACGCTCCAAATTGATATCAAAAGAAATGGCTGGTTATATTTGGTTTTATGGCCTGTACAGAGTAAGAGAAGCTATTAAGTTCATTATGGATAGATAACATTTAAAAAAGCAATCAGGAAACATATTGACCCGTGAGTTCGTTTCAGAATTTTCCACATCTAGGTACCCTAATCTATCATCATCAATCTATTGCAGTCCACTAATGGACACACTTTGGGCAAACATCTGGAGGCTTTACCCATAATCGCCACATTGGGCAGGCGGGTTGGCGATAGCAGTGCGTAGCTTCTCGCTTCGGTGACGCTGATGCCCGTCATCGGCCTGTGGTGTTTAGCTACGCCTTCAATCGGTTATACTGCCACCAGTTGGTTGCCAGAAATCTATGATAATGAAGTGAAATGATATGTTGTTGAATAGCTAGGTCAGTACGGTCGCATATACGTGGAAGGAAAGATAATGTTATGATCACAATTAATACTAATGATTGCATATAATCGGACCTGTATATCGGGGTACATCTCTGTTGACCTTGAGACCAATGCCATCCGTGTGAATATGATAATTAGCCAATCTACGTGTGATACGCTATCAGTGAGGTCACGTTCTTCCGACTGGCAGATACAAGGAGGTAGATATAGGTTGTTCTGCGTTGCCGGTACCGCTCGGTGGGGAACATTCGTGACTTGTGGCGTGTTGCGTTATCGCTGAATGTACAAAGCGTATGTCGATTTTCACTAACGGGCACTTGAGCTAAGGTAAACCTTAAGCAGAAATGAGGTTATGTTTTGTCATCAATTAAAGGGATGTATGGGATACTGGTTCTAATGGTGTATACCAGGCTGGTTGTGGTCGGCCGGCTACGGCTTTCCGACCGTCCTATCCCATCCCAGAGCGTGTCTCTCCTAATAAAACATCGCGTCCCCCGGTGTGCCGGTTTGACCGGATCAGGCACTGTGTCCTGGCTGGGTGTGGTGCGGAATACATACATCAATTAAAGGGATGTAAGGGAGCGACCTACCATCTTTTCACTCCAGCTTTATCTGCTCAACGTGGCGATTATGGGTAAAGTCTCTAGATGTTTGCTCAAAGTGGCAAACAGCTGGAGAAGCTATGTCCAGCTATGGACTGCAATAGGCTGATAATGATGATGACGTTATCTATGAGACAAAGCGTAGGTCTGTTTTCTTTAACGGCTACGAAATAAGAGATGCTTTGTCATTCATTGTTCTTTTCGTGTGTCAATGCCTGTGTAAGCCCATGAATTGTCCAATCGTTAGTATTTTAAGTGGCTGTTTGTCTTTACTGCACTTCAAAATGAAAGGGTTGATAATTTAATACTTAGGGGTTGAAGACAGCGCTTGACGATGTAACCCACTTAAATGACACCCAATCTCCTGGTCTCAAACCAAGATATTCCCTTGTACCAGATGATGACGTGAAACAACGAGGTCTGAAAGTAAATTTTCTTTAACGTAAGGTGACTGAGAAACCGGATCCTTTAGGCTTGACGCCCTAACCATTTATTGCAGCAATAGGGTCGTTAACTTGTTACAATTTTTTTATTAATTTCATTCATTCTTTTATTATAGAAACTGTGCCCGTGCTCCAATTTCATACCAAAGCTACTCATTCGGTATGCGAGTAATCGGGTCAAACATCTTTATAAACAAACTCATTAATATTATTTGTAGGTATGCGGAGTGCGTCTAAACATATGAACTGCGTCTTAAGGAAAAATCGTATCGAAAGCTTGTTCGTAAAATGATATAATTTGTAATGTCTTACACATATTATATTTTACATGTTTCATCCTGAAATGAAGGTTGATCCAATGTCAACTTGATATGATTGATAGTGATACAAAATATATGATATGGAATTGTTTGAATATGTGTAGGTATGCTATTCTGCTTCCCGAACCGGTGGTAGCTTCGACGATTTGTTAGTGTTTTTTTAAAAACCTATATTTTTCAAGCTGTTATTGGACTTGAGGTGTCCAGAGTAGTAGTTATCGTCGAAGACGACTAAGGGAATTTTAGTAAGCCGGCAGCAGCGTTACCTGGGTACAAATAAAACCTGCTGCGTTCGCCAACCCGCCTGCCCAGCGTGGTGACTAAGGCAAATCCACCCAAGTGATAATTTTCATTGGGGGAGAGCTATGTCCAGCAGTGGACGTTTGAAGATTATGAAGTGGTACTGTCGGTACTAGACAAGACAACTGATAAACTTAGGTACTTAGTACTTTTTAACAGACACCAAAAAAGGGAGGAGATTTACAATTCGACTGAATTTTTTTTCTTGTAGGTAGGTAAACATACCTAATAAAGTAATAACAAACATGTTACAATACAACAGATCTCCAAGAATTGTTGACTGATTTGGAAAATTCCTTTTTTATTCGAAAGGGTGTACTTCCTAGTCTCTAGTTCCCTTTGTCGCCATATTGAAGACGGTTTTTTTCTAATTCACTCTCTAACTTGCAGCACAAGCACAATTTTTATAAGCCGCACGCGCAGATAGATTTATCATGGCGTTGCACAAGTGTTGCATTGTGCGGTCTCGAGACGGGACCAAGGTTGACTCACTATGGGAAACGACGCAAAAAATGCATGTTTTTGTTGGCTTTATCGCGGTTAGCTATGTATTACGAATGTTATTCTTTTTAGATTCCATTTGTCTGACAGAAATGTTTTGATTATTTTGGGTGTTGCCTATCTATAATTTTAGTATGTATCCCACCAAAAACATTATGTAAAAACTAGCCAAGTCTCAATGGAGCTGCTTGTTTATCTCTAAAAAGTAATGAAATCTAGACAAAGTCGTGCCAAGTCTAAGGTTTCTTGCTGAGATTTCTTTGACTAACGCGCTCAATGTCTTCATCGTGTCAAAGTACCGATACACACATTGGTGAATTGGGCGCAAAACGTTACGTTGGTGCAAATATCTACAATGTGTGGCCGCGGCTTTGACAGACTGTTAAGAGTTTATCTGACCTTTATAAATCTTTCCAGAGTTCCATCACATATCATAGGATCAGTGTTGGCCCAAAGTTAATCTGATTAATGATTAAAAATTCATGATTAAAAATCATAATCAAAAAAATTGATTAAGATTAAGTAATCATAATCAAATATAAAATGATTAAGATTATCAATCATAATCATTAATCGTTAATTTGATTGTTTGATTAACTATTTATTAACTACTTATTTATTTATTTGATTTTGTCATTACATACTAACAGCTTGATACGCAAAATATGTATGCATCAAAGTTGATCATGACAACTCCAAATCTAAAATTCTGTGAAACACTTGCTGCTAGTATAGCTCTAACTGCCGCTGACCCAAAGAAGTGTTTAAACATTTTTAAATCAGTCATAACGAAGGAAATATCAGAAATCCCAGAACTTTTAACAGTCAACAATGAAACCGATAACACACACCACCAAGAAGACTCTGGCAGTGAAGCGGAATTAGTTGATGCTAAAAAAGAGCAGATATGATAATTTCAATTTATTTATTTATTATTTGACGACTTGTTTGAAAAAAGAGTAGTTATGAAATGTAAATTGAACAAACAAAAAATAGTAAAGATTAGTTAAAGATTCTTCAAAATAAATTAGAATTCCAGTATTTAAACGTTAGAAATTATTTTTTTGTTCTTTGAATGATTAATAAAAATATTTTAAGAAATCTGTCTCTTTATTTAACATCATTTCTTTGCTGTAGAATAAATTACATAGATGAATGTATTAGGTTTATAATCAAGTTAATCAATTAATGATTAATAATTAATGATTAAAGACAATAATCATGATTAAGATTAACTTTCTAATTATGATTACTTTAATCATGATTAATGTAATCTGATTAAAGTTAATCAAATTAATTAATTGATTAAAAAATTAATTGATTAATGCCTACACTGCATAGGATACATAGCATTTTTCCTTCACTGACAATGTTGACTTATAATAAGGTAGGATAAATAATACAAAATTGTACCTATACCTGCCTTATTGAAGTGACAATTTAGAAGTAACAACATGAAATAAACACAACGTTTATCTCGTCTCAATAACACGGTCTTGTTTATTTACGGATTGTAAACATGTTATGTCATATAAATCGTGTTCTTAACCGCGAAATTGCTTTCCACATCATCAATGCAGTGTTGCCAGATAAATTTTTTGTCTTTCTAGAGGTGTATTTTCAAAAATCCCGGAGATATATGTATGACAATACATTGTGGAAAAAACGGGAAATGTCCTTTTTGCTTAAGAATGATTATTGAACTTTAATATGTTTGTTTACGTTGACTGAGCCTAACCAATCTATTGTTCCAACCAGGCAAACATTATTATCAATAAATAAACGATATTTTTTGCTCAAGACACCAATAAGGCGACTGACGAACCACTGAGGAATGCTTTATAAACAATCATTCAGCGTCGTTGACCGATGTTTCATAATTCCAAAATAGACTTCCTTCTTAATTGTATTGTAATAAGTTTCAAATTACATCGGCGTGAATATTAAAATGCAGATTGACAAAAATACATTTCTAGCATTCGAAATTAGACCTAATGTGATCGTGTTAGGGATGATTGTTCTAACGCAAACTTTTCAATTGGATACTAATAACATGTAGGTTTTTTTCATGATCGCTATAATGTGTTTCTAAAGTGCGTTGAACTATTGCATAATAGTAGAAATGCTCTCGTATAAATAAATAAACTTATGGTGTAGTGGGACTTAAGTTAGGAGTGGGAGACTTTGACGTCACTCGCTCCCGTAAAAACACCTCACCGAGTGACGTCACGCGTAATTTCAACGGGCTCTAGCTTTGTAATTTTTTGTCTAATTTACAAATAAAAAAAATACGTGTTTTTTATTTTTAAATAAGCTAAAAGACGGACTAATAACAATTTTTAGCCATAATAGCCTAATGTCATTACATGCTGATGATATATTTATGTTTGTCACATGGTTTCCGACAATGCTCTAGGTTAAGTAAAGTCGAACAAAGTCTTATCAAAACCATATCAAACCACGCCCACAATACATTGCAGATTACAAGTGTACGTATACACTCGTTTCCATCATTTGCATCGAATCCTGTATCATTATTATCTAGCCAGTATCAAAGGGTCCAATTACTATTCACTCGACTATCATATACTGTAGTGTTGAGTATGACATTATCTCCATGTATATAAATAGCTGTGGAGCAAGTTGTGGCATCTAGAAATACATTGGTATCAATGTATTGTTAATTAATTTGTGGACGCTGGTATTGTATTTTCCTTTTACTGTCTATTTATATCCTACATAATATTATATTTTTCGTCAACCCGCCTGCTCAGCGTGGCTATTATGGGTAATACCTTCAGGTGTTTGCCCAAAGAGGTGAACAACTGGAGACGTCTATGTCTTGCAGTGAGTGCGATAGGCTGAATGTCTGTTATATATGACAGTAGAATTTATAGGGTTAGTTTTTTTTTAGGACGACCAAACCTTAACCCCATCTTTCAAATTTTCCTAAAGAATTAAGTCTCCGTTGTAGAGACCAGTATTCATGAAGTTATGCATTGATACAGACCTCGTCTGCGAGTGTTGTGTCCCTCTTCAGAGTATGTCACGTTTAGTGCATTTGTTCTGCTTTAACAGCACTGTAATCTAGATCTAGACAATTTGCAATCAGTTAACAGCCCTAATCCGTCGTTTGCTGAACATAGGCCTCTTTTAATTCGCGCCACATTTCTCCATCCCGGGTTTCCCTCATCCAGCCAATGCCAGCAGTTCTTTTAAGGTCCAATTGGTTACGAGCTATCCTACACTACATAAAACTCACTACACTACATAAATCGGTAGAAGTATACACTACTTAAAAGCAGTGTATACTTCTACCGATTGTCGGATTGACCTACTGCGGACTTAACCAGCCCACTGACACCTTTGCGTACTAATCCTTCTAGCTAGATAACTTTGATATATCGAAATTTAACCTAATGTGCAAGATCGGAACGCAAGATCGGTTTCTTTTTTTATTAGGTATTAATCTCGACTCGTCTTCGATGCACTTGAAATAATGTTTTGCATAATATTTGTTCAACGCATGAGATATGTTTATATCTACATTTGGATAAACCGTGTGTTTCGAGATAAGGTGGCAGGTTTAATGAACCGTTACAAGCTTAGTGTGATTCGAGTTCATGTACATTTTGTAAACCTGGAGTTGTCATGAGAATAAAGGGTTTATTAATTACTGTTGGTAGAATGCTATGGAAATTGATGGTTACTCAATAAGATTCTCTTCATCCTCTACGAGTTGTATTCGCCTTCAAAGGCGATCCTACAAGTTCTTAAGGCAACGTATCTTTGACTATTGTGGTGTTGCTGTGTCTGTGCGCTGAAGGGATCACTTACCATCAGGTGACCTTCAGGCCCGTTTGCCCTCTCTTGTCATAAAAAACAAAAGACGAAAAGATGGATAGAATCCCATGGATTTTTCTGCCAAGAGATTACTCAGTAGCAGTTCTAAAGTCAGAAACCTAGTTATGATATCGAGAAGTCTTTGATCCTGCGCCTGACCTCTCTCCAGTCGTGTAGTACGTTTAGTAGGCTCTCTTTCGTTCTCCCATTTCATGATCCTCGTAAAATCACTTAAATCACCTAACGGAACCCACGTATGTTTGCGAGTTTATTAATGTGTCACCTTCGCCGCACGCGCATTAAAATAGAGCGGGACAGTATTATTAGCTCGTAATGTGCAAGCGAGACGGATATATACTTAACTGTGTAGGAAAGCATGCGTGCGACTGTACTGATAGCGTTCGTAATAAAATTGTTTTCTATAACTAATCTAAAGCACTATGTTTATGTAGAAACGAGAAACATATACCTCAGTTCGCTTGTACCGGTTGTCACGGTAATTCACTTTTCAAAGCAACATAGTTCACACACATCGTGTGTGAGAGAACAATTATTTCTTCTTTGACCTCTATGCTCGGCAAATCTTGCAATATTTCATGCTAACTGCGTTATAATGTCATCTGTGCCGGCGAAAGTTTAACGTTTCTAATAATTTTGAGATTCATTGTGACAAAATTGCTTTGAATAGTTATGCTTTAAACAACTTGATGATTTCCGAAATGCTTTACATAATGATTTGCGTTTGTTTCATAAACATGCATAAAAACGAAAGTGCAGTCAACAATAATTTCAAAACTGCCGAGTACCTCCTAACCTTTGCTTTTTAGTTTTACTTTTTTATCTATATTCATGAATTAGTATTTTAGTATACGAAAAAGAAAAACGAATCTTCAGTTGAACTCGCGACCTTTCTAGCGAGATCGAGGTCACACAGGTATCGCAATGCGCTCAAGTAGGTATTGATTAATTGTTTTAAAGCTAATATGGACACATTATAATTTGATAAACTTTCTAATACTGCTCTCATCAAATACTGAAAGCGAAAATGAAAGTAATAGTTTACGAAACAGAGCGGCAAATTACAAATTCGTTGTAAACGTACCGGCGACACAAAAGCAAAGAAATTAATGTGTGTGTTATTGAAATGCAGAGGAATGGATGAGTGAAAGGTTTTCCAAGCGCAATGGGAATTCCTTTTACGGTGCTTTTATTAATTGAGAGAGGTGAAATCGTGTTTGTTAGTATCTGATTGATTGTTAAAAACATTGTCTATTTGTTTTAAAGGAAATTGTTTTAGTCTAGGTGGCTCCTCTATAAACCATTGTTAATGACATTGGCATCCCAAAAGTTTGTTGTCTCTGAATAATAAAAAAGGGCTTTTAGCGATAAGAGTGCCAAAAAAATGTATAGCAAATGTCTATTAGACCTGGTTTTCAATTATTTGGTGTGCAATGAAGAATATCAAAGTCAAAGTCAAAGTCAAAGTCAAATTCATTTATTGCAACTGTAGGTGGATAGAAGGATGGAAGTTGGTTATGTTGTTCTGCTACAATTAGCCAAGTGAATGGCACGCAATTTTTCACAAGTACATTAATAAAATTACAATAAAAACAATACTTACTAATCAATGACATTACATATTATTAGTATACTTATCCAGGAGGAATTCGTCAATTGAGTAATATGCTTTTTCAGTTAAAAAATTAAATAATGTCTGCTTAAAAGAGGTGATGTCATCATTTTCTCTTATGTTATCTGGTAACTTATTGAAAATGCGTGGGGCCATTCCTGTTACATTTTTCGAGAACAATGCCGTTTTGCGCATTTGTGAACGGATTTTGTTTTTATGGCGTTTACTATTTAATACCTGAAACAATGACCAATTTTTCCTAACAAACAAACAAATCTCTTGAATATAAATTGATGGGAAAGTCAAGAGTTTTAGTGATCTAAAGTAGGGTCTACAGCTGTCGGTTGGTTGGAGTTTACATATAGCTCGTATACATTTTTTTTGTGCTTTGAAGACTGTTTCTCTATCCGTGGAATTACCCCAAAAAATTATTCCATAACGAATGGTAGACACAACATAAGCATGGTAGGCTACCAATACAGTAGGTTGATTAACGACTTGTGCTAGTCTATATAGAGCAAACGAAAATTGGTTGAGCTTTTTACATATTGCCTCTGTATGAAATTTCCATGTCAATTTGTTATCTACCCATATACCTAAAAACTTAGTTTTGTCAGTTTCTTCTATTTTAGTGAGTCCAAATTTAATGTTCATATTTTGTCTACTTGTGTATTGTTTAAATGTCATGAATTGTGTTTTATTTAAATTAATTTTAATATTATTAGAATTTAACCATTTAATTACGTTTGAGAGCGTAGTATTTATGTCAGATTCGTATAATTCTAAATTATCTCCAGTAAATAATATTGTACTATCGTCAGCAAATAATGTCATTGGGTGTT
Source organism: Conogethes punctiferalis (assembly GCA_031163375.1). Taxonomy (NCBI): domain Eukaryota; kingdom Metazoa; phylum Arthropoda; class Insecta; order Lepidoptera; family Crambidae; genus Conogethes; species Conogethes punctiferalis. Next base: position 7,530,046 of record CM062103.1, read on the forward strand.
CTGTAACTTTAGGAATGTCGTTGATATAAATTAAAAAAAGTAATGGGCCTAGGATACTACCTTGTGGGACTCCGTACTGTACTAACCTTTTTTCAGAATAGTACATTTTATCAATTTTTGTTGTCGGACATATTTTATTTATACTAGTAACTTGGTATCTATCCTTTAAGTAAGAGGCCAAGAAATTCAATGCATTGCCTCTGACACCATATATTTCTAGCTTTTTGAGGAGAATGTCATGATCTACGTAATCAAAAGCTTTAGTCATATCCATGTAAAGTGCAGTCACCGGCAATTTCTTGTCTACGCAAGCAAGAACTTGGCTAATTAATTTGTATATTGCCATGTTTATGTCCTTGTTTTTCCTAAATCCAAATTGTTCTTCAGCTAGTATGTCATGTTTATTAAAAAAATTGTTCAAGTTATTGAAAATTACTCTTTCTATTATTTTGGAGAATATCGGAATTAAAGCTACAGGTCTATAGTTATTTACGTCCATTTTGTTGTCTTTTTTAAAGAGGGGCTTGATAATAGATATTTTAAGTTCAATAGGAAAATGTCCATCCTCAATGCATAAGTTTATGATGAAACTCAGTATGGGGGCAATAATTGGTGCAACCTTTTTCACAACTTTTGTTGTGATGCTGTCGTAACCACAACTGTTAGTGTTTTTAAGCGAATTTATTATTTTGTGTATGTCATATGGATTAGTAGGGATCATGAACAAAGATTTGCTATTCTTGCTGGAGCCGTAGTTTATTGGGTTATTATTACTTGGTATGTATAGAGGAGCAACCTGGTTGATAAAGTGGTTGTTAAAAATATCTGCGATTAATTTCGGGTCTTTCTGCATTTGTCCATTTTGATAGATTGTAATATTTTCAGTAGGAAACCGTTTTCTTTCATTATTTATGACATTCCATGTTGCCTTTGATTTATTTTTAGCAGTGTGTATGTAGTGATTGTTTTGTGCCTTTTTTGTTAATGATATAATTTTCTTTAATCTCTTTGAGTATTGTTTGAAATTGTTAATATTTTCTGTATTAGGATGAAGTCTATAACGCCATAGCAAATCTCGTTTCCGTTTGCAGCCCTTCCGTATGCCATTAGAAATCCACTTAGGTCTCCCCGTAATCATATTTCTTATCCTGAGTATCGGAAAACATAGATCGTACAATAGTTTAAAAAGGTCGTAAAATGATTTAAAAGCTTCAGCTGCATTTGTTGATTCGAAAACCTCACTAAACGATAAACACCGCAAGTGCTTTGTAAATAAACGCAAATTTTCCTTGCTATAGTCTCGCTTTTCGGAAAACCAGTGAGATATAGTGCACGATTTCTTAACGGGACATCTAATCGTTTGAGCTGTATGATCAGATAAGGCTAGTTCTATAACATCTACTTTACTGCCACGAATATTATGTGCTATATTGTCGATACAAGTCCCACTTGCAAGGCGAGTCGGTTGTCGGACGCCTAGTTTCAGATTATAAGTTAGTAGTGTATTTTGAAATTGTCTCGAAAAATTTGATGGTTTTATAGTGTCAATATTGAAATCACCGCATAGGATAGTTTTCTTTTGTCTATTTTTGCTAAATTTATTTAAAATCCCATCTAAGTTATAGAAAAAAGAGGTCATTGAATCTATGCTATTTTTAGGTACTCTATAAATGCATATTACCACAATTCCATGGTCTAGAAGTTCAATAGCACTACCCTCAACAACATTACTTATGTTATATTCCTTAAGGTCAAGTTTAGTAAACCTGTGAGTGTTTCTCACCAGTATACAGGAGCCTCCGCTTCTGCTAGTCCTAGCGAAACTAGCCGCGAGGGTATAATTTGGAATGTTGAGAAATTGATAATCATCCTCCTTCATCTTGTGTTCCGTTATGCAAATGACATCAATTAACTTCCCCTCCTCGGACATATTTGACAGATTGACACTCAATAGGTCGGACTTATTCAAAAGTCCATTAATATTTTGGTGCATCATCAACATATGACTATACACGCAAAAGGTATTATTATTATTCCTGTAATTCACATTTTGAACCTGATGTCTTGGAGTCTTTTTTAGACGATTCCCGAAAAAACTCATCGTCAGTTTCTTTGGAATCATTAATTTCGAATTCAATTGGCGTTTGGAAAACACGTGGCTGCGTAGGAGAATTTACTTCCGTTTGCGTGTACTTATCCCTATCTTAAATTGGTTTTGAAGAGATCACATCATGTTCTTACTTTAGTGGTTTGCTTTTGTCTTTTTATTTCCTCCTGTGTTATTACTTTATCTGACCTTTGATTGGTTTTTGCAATGTCTTATTTTTATCCAAAAAGTATAGAAATGTTATTTTCAATTATATTTTCGATGCGGTTCAAAGTGATTATTTCGCAATCTTTTTTTTTAAAGATTATTCTCCGCGATACAAACGATCTGGAAGTGTCGTTCCGTTTTTGAGTTGAAAGTGTCCGCTGTTGAACCATCGCGTGAAACGGAACACCCATCACTTATCTCGACGGGTTGACACAATGACATTTAATGAATTCGTAGCAACAGTTTCCAACGTATCAAGTCGAAATGCTACTGGGTGCTAGTTTAAAAAAAAAAGTTTCGTGCGTTGCACACGGAGGCTCGGATCACCGTGACCCACATAGAGTGGCGGCCATTTTGTTTATTCGGCGTGCGCGCGCGCCGCTTTTGGTGGCACATTTCACATGCCCCGGCTTATCTGCCCTGTTTCCTTTTTTTATATGTACGAGTACATGACGGTACTTTGGTGGTGCGGTTAGTTTAGTTTTTGGTAATAGCTGTGGGGTTTCCGAATTTGGAACAGGACGGGTGTGATAAAAGACCACTAAGAGAATATCAGCAAAAAATCATCATCATCATCATCAGCCTATTGCAGTCCACTGCTGGACATAGGCCTCTCCAGTTGTTCACCTCTTAGGGCAAAAACCTGGGGGATATACCCATAATCGCCACGCTGAGCAGGCGGCTTGACGATCGCAGGGCGTAGGTCCATGCTTCGGTGACGCTGCTGCCTGTCATCGGCTTGTGGTATTTAGCTACTCCCTTACCGCCGCCACCGGTCGATTGCCAGCGTCTCGTTTGATATTCGGCAGGATGCACCACGGGCAGGTGAAGTTGCTTTGGAGCGAAAAGATGATAGGCCCTGTCCCTTACATGCCATGAGGAAACAGGCAGCAACATTTCCCTGGTCCAACAGGTCCCCCATATTTGGGGCACACTTTTAAAACTGTATCTAAAGTATGTTTTTCAAAATCGACATAAATTACGAGGAATTCTATATGAATAACAAGCGAATAAGGATTTTCCATCTAGCTTCGATCTATGGGGAAAATTCCTCTACATGATTATTTTTAGCTGTCTTACATTGACATAGCGTCATATCATGAATTCAAATTAGATAAATGAGGTCCTATTGCTAAATATCTCGTAATAATAGAAATCTAATGAGGGCTTTCTTTAAAGAATTCACCAGATGGCACCACACACTCAGCAGGTCCAACTGTTTACATAGCAACTGACCAATCATATTATGATGATGAATAACTGAACTTTTGGGTATAACCTCCAGGTGTTTGCCCTAAGTGGCGAACACCTGGAGAGGCCTATGTCCAGCAGTGGACTGCGATATGTGATAGATGATGACGATGAATTGAACCGCTGGCTACATAACGCCATTTCAACACCGCTATCGTATCTTAGAAGATAAGATATAGTAATAAAATAAACATAAACTCATCAGAATATGTAATTACTGTTAATTGACTGGCACTTAATGATATATGTTACCGAATCTCTTAGCGACAGTAACATGACAATTAACACTCGTAAAGTACCTATTACAATGCTTAATTACAACTTTAATACTCATGACATGACTTATGTTACAAAGTTGGAAGTGAAGTTATACGTCTAAGTATTGTGACTACGTAAGTAATGTAATAAATAATCCAAGATATGCCACCCTGGGCCAAACAGCGCCATCTAGTCACAAACTAAGCCGAACCTTCTACTGTGGGTAATGGACAACTGAGATTAAACTACTTGTACTTTTTGAAAATATTTTACATATTATCTATAGCAAACACCCAGATAATACAGACATGTTCATGCACTTGTTTGCATGTTTGTACTTTACGGGTATCGAACCCGCAATCACTGTTTCTAAGACAGCGAACCGAACCGAACCGAACTGGTCGTCAAAAGTGTAGGTACTTGTACCTACTTAAGAATCATAAAAATATATGTCTCATGCTAATAGAGTGTCTAATTTGCACACAAGTAGTCATTTCGAAGGCAAATTTAACTCTAAAAGTGTCATTATTGTCCATAACACGTATTAAGTAGTAGAACGAAATGTTTGTTGGAAATACTACCGACTTTTTAACTTGAGCTATTATGTAAGTGAAAGTGGTTCAAATTAAGTTCCGAGGCAGGTCGAAAAGTAGATGGAATGAGGTATAAGTGACCTTCTTTTTTACCCGACTGCCAAAGAAGGAAGGTAATGTTTTTCTTAAACTAAGTAAGTTCTACTTGACGATTCATAAGTGTTTGTTTTAAGTCTATATGAATAAAGATATTTTCTATTCAATTCAATTCTTCGATGTTTGCTGTAAACTTAACATGCCATGGCATGGGGGTCACTGGTGACCGTCAAACAATACTTTTTCTATTGTGTCTTGTTTCATGGCAGTTAAAAGGCTTAATTGATAAACAACATGAGTGTTATTGCGTTAAAAGAGATATAGACGTGAAGGATGGTATCGTTGAAGAGAATGGATAATAGTTATGAATAGAAGAAGGCTTCATAGAGGTTCTGAGAGCAAGAAAGGCCAATGAGGATTTAGTACGAATACATGCAAGAGCTGAAAACTGGAATTTGACCAGCTAAGGATCATGTGGAAGAGATATTATAGCGATACTAGAATTTTAGCATTCTTCTAACTAAAGGGTAGCAAAATACCGCCCTCGACCCGAAAGGACCACAGCAAAGAGGCCCCTAAAAATAACTTGCCACGAGTCTATATTACGCAGCTGCCTAAATTGTACAACAAAATGTCTACTATATCAAGTTTTATATTGTTTGGTGTGCAATGAGGATGTCCGTAAATATAATCTATGACTCTTGTTTATAAGTTTACTGGAAAGAAAAATGTATTTACATTAGACGAGATAATATTGTCGTACTTGAAGTGTACTCATAAAAGTTATCAAATGAAATTCTGCGAAGTTGAGCAACGTTTCTGCTTAAACATTCGCGAATTTCGAGAAGTGAAAGCCAACTATATAATGTGTTTATCAGAGCACAACGCTTGGACAAACCTACGCCATTGACGGTGCACCGAAAATATCAAACAGTGAATGAATAACGTGTTGTTATTTATAATTTTTAATGATTTATTTTCGCACGGATACCACGCACGTCTGCTCTCATGCGTAGTCTGCAAAGGAATGGGGTCGCACTGTTCCAATTTTAAATTTCAATTGTCAGATGAGAGGTGTGGATATCACTTTCACTTATAATAACTTTTAAGCTTTCGCGTTGCATAATCTATATTATATATATATATATATATAAAAGGAGAAACTGACTGACTGACTGACTGACTGACTGACTGACTGACATATCAACGCACAGCCCAAACGGCTAAACGTAGGCACTTGAAATTTGGAAGGGACGTAGCTTAGGTACCGTAGGGGTGCACTAAGAAAGGAATTCCCGAAATTCCCACGGGAACGGGAATTAGCGGGAAAATCCTTTTGTATGAAAAATCTAAACCGCTTAAGTTAGACGCTTGAAATTTGGCATGCAGGTACCTTAGTAAATATAAAGTTTAGTTATGGCTGTATTTTGAGAAATTCCCACGGGAACGGGAGTTAGCGGGAAAAAACTTTTGTATGTATAAATTTAAACACGCGGACGAAGTCGCGGGCAAAAGCTAGTATAATAATATATAACTAGCGGGATTTAACGCGCATACCTTTTGCAAAAACACTCCCCCTTTTTAGTGCGAAGTCGGTTAATTCGCGTCAAAATGTGGACACTGTTAGTGTGATTTGTGATGGTGGTTGGAGAAACAAAAATGTGCGGGTAGAAAAATATTCTGCCGCGCAGACGGAGTAACATCGCTGCACCAGTACTTCCCGTGACCACGGTCGTTGTAACACGGCCGAAACGTCGGGTTTTTAAAAAAGGTATGCGCGTTAAATCCCGCTAGTTATATATTATCACTTTCACTTGCTTTTTTTTAAGACCTGACCTGTACAATGGTATACAGCCTATTGCTTAGGCTTTCTAGTCGGATATCTGACATCGGGTTATGGCTTCAAATTGTTCATCAATTAGGTTTAGACATTTGAGCAAAAGCTTCTCAGCAAATGTACTCAAGCCAGGTGTAGTGACCATTTGGCTAGATGACTGGATGCGAGAAGTCCAGAATCTAGCAAAGAGGCGAACAATTGAGGAGGCCTATCTCCAGTTTTGGACTGCGAGAGGCTGATGACAATGAAGAATTCTTGGAGTCCTAGTAGAAGCAATTTGCGTCTTACAATAGTTAAGAATAAGATCCTTTCTTCTCATTGTCGCTCTTATTTAATACGGATTACATTTTGGCGAGCGCCCAAACGCGGATTAGGTATACGAACACAAAACACTAATTGAAATAATTGGCGTTAATTTTAATCTCGCATCATATCGGTTAACCCAAATGACTCGCCGTGGTCCTGTTATAACGAACCCGCTCGGTCCAATTATAAATAGTCTGATAAGTTCCGTTACTTGACTCTTGCCGTCCCTTTCGCACTTGTCAACAAACACACACGTGTGACCAGGACAGACAAAGCAACGAACCTGTATCGCGTGCCGTGACTCGGGTTTCCCCGTGTAAGTCCACTTTCTTTAGCGTGCGAATTTTGTTCTGTACGACAATGTACTCTAAAGTAGGATTATTAAGGCTCAAATTGTTTAAAATACTGCTTCTAAGTCTAGAATCTGTGATTGTGTTGCGAAATTACAGTAACTTACCCTTTTTACATGCTGTAATGTTGACAATCTCACTGACCGTTCCTTATTCATCATCAACAGCCTATCTCAGTCCACTGCTGGACATAGGCTTCTCTAGTTGTTCGCCGCTTTAAGCAAACATCTGGAGGCTTTACCCATAATCGCCACGCTGGGCAGGCGAGTTGGGTATCGCAGGGCGTAGCTCTTCGCACCGGTGACGCTGCTGCCCGTCATCGCCCTGTGGTATTCAGTTACGCCTTTAAACGTGATGATTATATCGCCATCAGTCGTTTGCCAGATCCTAGTTTATTGCTCGGCAGGATGTACTACGGGCTTGGAGCGATATGATGATGAGTCGCTCCCTTACATCCCTTATTGTTCAAAACAAAATACAAATAGATTGTCACACAACAAGCTATAAATTAAATTTGCCTATTTTACGATTTTGCACGCTTTGAGGGAGATAAACAGAAGAGTGTTTCTAAAGGAGCCGTGAAACGTTTCATCAAGGTCGTTGGCTCAAGTGCAATGACTTATCATCGGGCGAAGTGTAACAACCCTCGGAATGTTTACATGGGATGAAAAGGGGAAGTTATTGATTGTGGGATACAAGAGAAGATTATATATATATTCAAAGGTTTGTTGTTTCAGTGCGATCACCTTTAGTATTAACAATGGCACTATTGTGTTTTGATTCGGCTTCTAGATTGATGTGTACTGGAAACTCTTTAGATTTTACGTTTGGCTCAAAAACAGTTTAGGATTACTGGTTCTTGGTGCTTAATGAGCTGCTATAATTAACAGAATTTAACGCAAAAATTACTTCAATATGACAATGGGACCAATTAGGTACCTTTGAAACAAAAAATATTTTTTCAAATCGGTACAAAAATTCTCGGAGATATGAGGTAACAAACATACAAAAAAAACTGTCGAATTGAGAATCTCTTCCTTTCTTTTGAAGTCTGTTAAAAAGGAGGGTCTTTAAGAATGAAATAGGTATTTTTTGAAGATAACCTAGAGCTTCCGGGATTAAACTAAACAGTGTGGGATTCTCCAACAAATCCAAAGTTTAATGAACTACCAAATGTTGGTTAATTTGGTAGTGATCCTAAATGAACAGTTACGAATCTCCCAGAACGGAATATATGTACAACATTATGTGTTTGAATTTAAATCTTACTTACCTTCCTTAGTTTCGATTTCCTTAACACAAGTGCTGAAGTTTATTTTGGGATCAGATCAACGTACCTATACGACGTCATCTGATAGTGTTTAATTATCTGATATCTCTTTAAGAATTTGTCTCAGGATTTACTTCGAGACGAATTTGTGCCTTATCTTTATTACTTTTGCGTACACTATCTTCTCTTCCGCCTACAGTTATTTGAACGTCATGGATTTTACCATTTGCAATTACATTTTATTTCTGCAAAATTACAGAGTACTTAATACTGTTATGTTACATTAAAGCCTTTTGACGATTCCGTTGAAGGGGACTGGTTTATTGTAGTGCATTACATCCTTATAGTAATTGCGTACCGAGAAAGTCGGGCGGTGTGAGAAAAGGTAATGATTGCGTATCATTAGCGGTGGATGTCTGAAAAATGTAGAAAAACTGGTACCGAAACATTTAGGGTCCTTAAGTGTCTCAGTTTTTGGGTAACACTCTCAGATATAATTCTGGAAGATGATTCACTTCTTCTGGAAGATTTACATACCCTATTTAGTTAGTATCCCTTGAGTCTTCTATTTCAGTGAGTACAAACACACACTATCGAAGAGTATGAGGTCCTGGGTAGGGTCATGATATTGTTACTAAGTTTTTAAGCCTAGAATTTACTTAGTTAGTAATGTCAGCGGTGATACAATCCCGTCCATTCCCTCGAAATCAAGGTCATGAGTCTGATCTGTTCTATAAGAATCAGAAAGTGCACTTTTTTTTCGATTAAAGAGCTACCCTTATTAAAAAAGAACCGAACTATAAATCCGGTTATTGTTTTTTGCAGTAATAAAGCATTTCGGAAACGCAGTTTTATTGTATTGTCATTGATATATCTCCTACATTAAGTTTTATCATAGAATTTACACTGCAATTTGATCCTACATAATACGAATTGACATAAATTAACTAATCTTCTAATTTTATAGCCTGCGGATTATGTTCACCGTAAAATAAAACCTGTCTCAGATGCATATTAAGGTCATACGTAGTTTATATCATTTGACATCCGTTATAGTTTCCTCTCTGTCTGATATAAGTTGTACAATATTTACGTAAATGTTATAATAATGAAAGCAGATTGCATTGAAATTTGGGACGCTTTGTAGGCCACGGATAACGTCCTTTGCAGTGAAACAGCTACGTGAAAATCGTGCTCAGTATTTTTAGCTTTGAACCTTGACCCAGTAGTTGTATAATCCAAATTTGTAGAAAAAATTTCTAATACCAATACCAAGAAATTTTTAGCTAATAATTTCCCTTAATTAATTGGCAAAGATCCGAATGTTTTCATATACTCGACCTTAGTTTTAGGAAAAAGTATCATTACCGAATGAACTATGTAACTAAAAAGTCACGAGAAAGACATAACGTTAGTCATTTAGCTACAAGAATACGAAGTAAAAACATAATGACGTCATACTAGGATTACTGTTAAAGCACAAGTGCTTGAGACATTATGCCCATGACAACGTTTTTGGCCGATAGAGCGTTAAAGAAAACACCGCGTGCGTGACATTCCCGTAATCCGTGCGCAGGCGCGGTTCAGACGCGCGAACCGAACGGTTGGACGTAACAAGAGTTTCACCGCACGGTAACGGATGACACAAGCGGTGTTACGGTACCCGACTCGGTGCCCATTCGACTTTCAAACTCGTGCGCACGAAACATTGCTCCAGAGCGCGCCGACACTTCGTCGGCTACCTTCGGCTCTTTAACGCCCATCCAATCCAATCTCATCTCTATTTTAACTGTGACACGGTCGCTTTTCCTCTGATCTGAATTCACCACTCAAACTCTTGACAGCTACGAAGTCATCTTAAATCAACACGATTCTTATACTAGTAAAAATAAAGTCGATATTCGCTTGAGTGCTTGGGCGTACCGTTAGCAGTGAAAGTGCTCGAGCAAAAGTGAAACGGATGATTTAGAATGGCGCAACTAGCTAGAGATTGGCGTAAAAAATCGCGATCGAGGAAATGTGAGAGGTTACCGAGTGGATTTATCATTTTTTATCCTTTTCTCTGACTATCTAGTACTAATTTAGTGCACTTGATTGGTCCATTTTTTACGTGACCTAGTGCTCTGCTAAAAACACTTACTTTTTTTGCCGTGGAAAGTTTTGAACGAAAAAGTTTAGGAAATTTATCTCTGATCGATTTGAAAGCTCCAAATAGTTTTAGTACTTTCTATTTTAATTCCGTTAGTGTCATAGACATGACCTGTAAGATATAATGAATTCTAAACGTAAGTCGCTCTTATCGAAGGAGCTATATTTCACTATTCTATAGACTCTTCCAGCACCTTCAACTCTTTGTACATCATGTTCATGAATGACATTAACTTTTTCCTTTAAGTGCTGTGACATTTACTTTTTCCTTAAAGTGCTGTGTAAATGTTCGTCTTGGCCTCCCTCTGCCTCTCCTGGGTTCTAGTATTGTTTTTATTCCTGTGTCATGATGTACAAAGTTCCCACTAATTTCCCTCTTCTGTTCTCAATAGTTTTCATCTAGCATCTCCTTTCCATTACCACTTCCAGAACTTCCTCATTCATCTTCTATTTCATTCAGCGTATTGAAGGGATTCAATTTCCTCCAACACAAGATCTCAAAAGATTCCACTCTTTCTCTTTCTCTCTGCGTCATTGTCCACGGCTCACGGCTGTACCGAGCGATGCTCCATTGTTATATTTTAGAAGTTTCAATCTTATCTTTGTTGAGATTGCTTTTCCTACAGCTTAGAGCTTTACTATCTGATGTATATTTAGAGTAATTGATTTTAAACTGCCTAATGATGTGATAATAAAAAAAACGTAAGAATTACGTGTAATCTCAACGTGTAGAAACGATTAACCCAATTTCTGGTATCGATTATATCGCTCTGTGTGTGCCACGGAATACGGATGTGATTCAGCCTTTCTTTTCGCTTGTCCTTCAAAGGCAAAGTCGTATGCTCCCAAAGCCGGATATCAATTTTGTGTATTTACTGTGTTACTTTTTTTGCCACGTTTTACGTGAAAGTCCGAAGAAAAGATGGATGCATAGATCGTGATATGGTGGGTGAAGATGGCGTCATGGGATGCTGATAGGGATGAATGGATGAAGACCTGTTGCGCCGAACCCAGAAAATGAGATTATTGGCACATAAAACTACAAATGCAAATTTTCGAAAAGTCTGAAATCAGAATGCGCCTACAGTTACTCCGGTGTTACTACCGTCCATCGTCTATGTTGACCATCAAACCTTCTGGCATCGCTTCAGGCAACCTTTAGGACTTTTGTTTCACCCTAACGCTCTTATATCAATCTGACCTACATCCCAAACCATCAACTACTGCTTACCATCAGGCATCACCACTTGATCGTCTGTCGACTCTTGCATAAAAAAGAATTATAGTTGCGGCTATTTGAAATTTAACTAGGATAGGCAAAAGTGAATGAGCATAAAAAATGGCGACGACTTCTAACCTGCATAGAAGACCCAGTAGGCCTCCGAGCGACCGAGTGACCTAGATGCTCACAGCCATGAGATCCCGAGCTGGGGAATGTACCGCTAGAAAAGTGCTGTAACAATCAGTTTTGTACATTGACATTATCATTAAGTAGTAGAATTACTATTTTTTGCTATTATGGCCTATATTCCGTCAAATAATTCCGCCAAAGTCAAGCCACTCAAAAAGAGCCTTTAATTCTGGTTGGAGATTGGCCGGTAGGAACATTAAGTATGTTATTTTTCCACACCACAAAAATACTAACAATAATATAGACAACACAAACATAGTAGGAGGTTCCAATGTAGAACTAGTTGTTTTTGTAATAACAGCTTCTGTTGTTAAATGTGCCTGCATTATTGTCATCAAAATGAGTTTGTAGCGTCCAAATGTAACAATTACATTTTCCCCGATGTTAAAGGTAGGTAAAGAATTCCGAGAATTATGGAACTACGAGTATATTCCGTTTTGTTCCATAAAATTGGCAAAGGCATTACTAGAGATACTTTGAAAATGGCCTTGAACGTGGACAAATTGTTTGTAATCTCATATTAACTAGCATTGAGCAATCAAACAAAACTCCTGTAGTTTTCAAGGCTGGAGATCTAGTAGAACGTGTAAGTTATACTTTTGAGGTTCTATGTGTACAGTGAGGTTTGGCAATTGCGAAAAAAAGAAACATTTCCGTTATAAAATTTCGCAAGTTCGCTTTGACAATTTCGATTTGCAAACATTTGCGACACGAGCATGATCTTGATACAATAACGCCGTGTGCCTGAGGTGAACCTAACCTAACCGGTACGGCTGAGACCCACGGGCCTCGCGTGGCCGACTGACCTACATACCCGCGCTGGTAGACACCGCTAGACAATTGTCGAGTGACTCATTGGACTGATGGCGTTGTGAATTTGTTTTATTGGCATATTTTGGGTTTTTGGCAGTGTAAAGGGCCGTTTTTTGGTGTGAAAGTAGCACTTTTTGACATTATAAATTATCTTTCTTGGTGTTGATACATGATAGAAGTGGCATGTTTAACTTTTTGACCATTTTTTTTCGGGTATTTTCCGGATTTAGAATAAGGCCACGCTACTTCATCTCGTGGGAGTCCCACCTGCCAAGCGTGGTGACTAAGGAAGGCCCCCCAAATGACAATAACTTATCTAGCAGTGGACGTATGCAAGCTGATGATAATGATGACCCTTTCTTTGGTAGATAACCTTTTATATTGTAGCTATCTATGACCATGATTGATGGTATCAAAGTAAAGTCAAGTAAAATCCAGTGGCCATGTATTACGTTCAACAATCGTAGCGCTGATGAAGAAGGTATAGATATAAACCAGTAGTAGTAAAGGTTGTCACCTAATAGAAAAACATTCTACGTTTATCTCAAATGACCTGCGAACTAGGTGAGTATCTATGTAGCAATGTTACAATAACCTAAGTTATTATAGCATATTTGTTTATGGTCAATGTAGGTCAAACTCTTTTCACGATTTGAAATTCGCTACTAGTAAACTGTTTATGTGACCCTAATTGAGTGCTTTGCAATTACGTGAAATAAATTCAACCGTAGCAATTTTTATTATACGTCACGTTAAAATCGTGTGCGAATATTTCCCTTTATTGCAAAACTTTAATTGCAAATTCGAAATATCTCTCGCGAGGGATCGAGATTCTCGTTCCGGCGACCTCAAATACCGAGTAAACAGAAGTCGTTTACGACCTTTTGCATCGGCCTCCGTACCGAGAAACGAGGCGAAGTTGATTTAGCGACCAGGAAAATAATCAAGGGAAATTAACCGCAATGCCCGTACGGATGTCGTGCCGGCCCGTTGGATTTGAATGAGACCTGGAGATTTGCTTATCGATCTGGTATCGTATGTGATACGGATTTCTTTTCGATTTTGTTTCGATTGTATATCATCATCATCATTAGCAGTTGAAGCAGTCCACTTCTGAACGTAGGCCTCTCCCAGAATGGGTTATTTTAATCTCTTATCAATTCAAGATTTTATCCTTAACTATCAAAAATAGTTGGAAGTCTTCCACGGTCCCTACGTTTTGCTTGCAATTTTCTGCCTCGTGCAACGGTTTTTTGCAATTTAGCTTCCAGCTGCGACTTTCACGAGTGGCCTTCACAAAGCGAGCCTAAAATTTCTCATTGGCCAGCATCTGATGTTGCGGTGTCTATGGCCGAAATGAACAAAAAAAGCCTAATGACCCTAGTACAGAGTAGACACGAGCCACTCTATGATGGTGTTCATTGTGAGCTGTGAATGATGAATCAGAATTCTGGCAAAATAAACAAACAACAGTAATTTTGTGACATTATAATAAAAAATGTGTTATACCAGTTCTCTCGGCGAAATTGTAATTTAAGATATTTTTAACGGCCCGAATTAGCTTACGATTTGGAGAAACGATTAAAGATTTACATAAACGACTATTGCGATTCGGGGAAAACGCAATGAGACTTATGTCTGTGGCTATAAATATAACTTATGTACAACAAACATCCTTATGTTGCACCACTTAAAAGCGGTTTTAAGGCTTTTCTGCTTCGTATGGTTCATTCTTTACCATTTGAAGGTCGTAATTACATTCAATGTCGTAGATTATTAGAAATACTGAATCTGAAGTTATGATAGGTTCATTTGTATTCTTAAAATTTGGAGACCATTCTTGCCCTGAAAATTTTACGGCTGCAGTATCATGTAAAAGATAGGCATGATGCCGGTTTTTCCTTTCCATCATATTGATAATAACCGATTGGAAGCTAGGAGACGGCTCACCTGATGGAAGGTGATAACCGCCGCCTATGTACATCTGCAACATCAAGGGTTACAGCTGCGCTGCCGGCCTTTAAGAGAGAGATACGCTCTTTCCTTGAAGATTTGAAGGTCCGGAAACACCGCTGGCGACAAAGCATTCTACAGTTTAGTTGTGCGGGGCAGAAAATTGCGAGAGAAGCGCGCAGTTGTGGATTGTCTATACCTTCTATCTGTATTTAAGCCTTAACATGTCATGAAGAAGTGCTTCGTTGTGACTGCACTTTTGCAATACAGCTAAAATGTGAAGCTGTAAGTAAGTACATAATGTACTAACTACAGAATAAATTTCGCGCTAGAATCCCGTTAATTAAATGTTAATTGCGAAGAATCCCGCCAGCATGTCGGTGGTACTTGGTCGTATCAGGTGTAATGCATAATACGCAGCAATACGTAATTTCCTGTTCCGCTTCCGCGCTCATCTCGCTTGTCGGCCCCTATGACCAAAAAGGTCGGTAGCCACAGGTTGGTGGAAGGCTTGACCGGAAAATAAGGTTGTTTGTGTCAGTTTTACGCTTGTCATCAGGTTTACATGCGCCAGACATTTCGTTACAACTACATGGTCATTATTGGTCATAGATTAATGCTTCATTGTACTATGAGTATGAGTATGGTGAAGCCTAGAATAGAATAGAACCATTTTAGGCTGTGTCCAAATAAACACAAAGAAAACAAAAACAAAATACACTTTTGGCAAATAAACAAAAAAAAATACAACTATTGGTAGGTAAAAAATAAAAGGAAAAATGCACCTCTGTGTAATGCGACCAAAATGGCGTCCTCTCAGCTTTTGTTATAGTTAACCCTATAAAGCGCTGTTTATAAACATAACAACCTGTACATAGTTTTAAGTTAATTGTATGGTAAGCATTTAAGATTCTATCTAGGTTTCTACGAACAGCCAAAAATCAAGGACATTCGTCAACATTGCACTGCACCCTTGATACGTTTTCGCAACAATGACGTATGTGCCACCGGTGCTACGTCACCAGCCGACAATCGGACCGCGGTTGCGCAAGCAGCGCGTGTCAAGTTCAGGGCTGCGGGCGGATCCGCGGGGCCCACTTAGTGCGTCCCGGTGACCCGGTTACGGCGACCTCGCGCCGCGCGTCGCTAGTTGCCACATTATAGCCGCGCTGCCGTTGCTGTCAGTGCGGACGGCCGCTTTGACGTCGAGACGGTCGAGCTGTCAAAGTTTGACAGCTGTCACGATTGCAAGTTATTACTAACTCCGTTCGTAGACGAGGCTATTCAAATTTGGGGATACTCAAAGATTTTGGTCACTTAGCGTCTACCGCAATTCAAAATACCGGTTACTTGCCCGTTGGCGCAGCGACTTGGGTTCGTCTTCATCATAAAAAAGATATCATAGAGGTTTACACAGTCACGCGTCGCTGACATTTGATTTTGTATGTCGCTTAGAAACTAAAATGGCCGAGAACCGAAGATTTGAGTAGCCCTGTTTTTTTTTTTATATTAGCACGTCAAAATGACTGCGTCCTGCCTGATGTTAAGCAAACGACGAAGTCCAAAAAGTGTAAGTTATCCTCATCACACCTGTTTAGTGCAACGCGGATCGATCACACTATGAGGGCTTGCATAAGTGCTTCACGCCCCGTTTAATAGACCCAGGACTATAAGAGGAAGGGAACACGTGTGCTGGAAGAGAGTTACACCCTAATTGTACAAAGACGCTTGCACATTAACCGCGAGAGTCCTAGGTGACCGTTAAAAAAATTATTTTCTTACAAAAATCTCGTTTCGAGTCAAGGTCTTCATGCATTTACTTTCACGTTTCTTTCTTGCACCAAACTGAGTACATATTGCGGTCTTTGAAATGTTAAATTGACTTTACTCGCAACGCAAGGTAAAGGGGAAATATTTGCTGTTATTGGGTAGAAAATTAACCTCACTCATTCGCAGTAATAAATAAATAATAAATAAATAACCCAAGACATGCCACGCTGGGCCACACAGCGCCACCTAGCCCCAAACTAAGCCGAAGCTTGTACTATGGGTACTAGGCAACTGATAAACTTACTTAGATACATTTTTTTTGTAAATAAGTACATATCATATATAGAAGACACCCAGACCAATACAAACAGACATGTTCATGAACACAAATGTTTGTACTGTGCGGGAATCGAACCCACGACCCTTGGCTCAGAGGGCAAAGGTCACTACCAAATGAGCCAGATAATGCTCATATGCTAATAATCAGATAATGCTCCAAAATTTACTTCACCTACTAAAGAACGGCAAAAAGCACGAACAGAGAAGAGCTACGTTCAATTACATAGTGAATTTAAGACTACATATTGTTATAGTAATATTTCCTTCATCACAATCTCTCCTTACACTGAAATAGTATTAATTATAATAAGAATCGTGACTGAAGCAGCGATTGTGCATGTTTTGAGAAATCACAACGTGACAATAACGAAAGTTATTATTTACGCAAAGAAACGTGGCGAGTTTAATATAGAATGCAGTGATATTGTATGGAAATATACACCGTCGAATGAAAAATAACGGCTTTTTGGATTTTATTACGCTTATTGTCATGTCAAGTCCCCAATAAAAAAAATTACCACTTTTGTGAACATCTACATTTATGTTCCTGTGGAAGAAATTGACAACTTTTGAATTGTTGGTGATAAAAGTTGCCAAATTTATTTGGAGAACATTGTGAGAGGAGACAAAGTGGACATTGATTGTATTAATTGTATATGTAAATAAATTAAGTGTTTGTTTGGAAGCGGAAGCATGATACATAACAATGATACAAGTCACCCGAAGTTATCAGTTTCAGCCCTTGTCCCGGACTTTGACGCTAAAATTAAATAACTTAGGCTAATAAACAAAAATAAGTACAAACAAAATTGAGGACCCAAAAGCTCGAAAAGTATAAATTCTTTCTTAGTCCCTTAATATAAGTGTCGATTTGACAACACTAAAATAAAATTGTAATGGGTATCATTCAAAAAAGAATTCTTGGGAAAATTGGAGGACACAAAAATTTGGCAGAACATTAAAGTAAAAGGCCCTAATTACATTTATGTCAATTGTATAATAAAAAAACAATAATCATTAACGCCTGCAGACGACATTATCCCAAAATTAAACATAACTACTTGTTTTGGAATCTTTATTGAAACACAAGTGGAATGTTGTAATGTTTATAAACTTTTTCAATCAGTTTTAGTGTACTCGAACGGTAAATTATCATCCGATCAGCAGGTTTAGTACTAATAGAAGTTTAACAGTATTAGAATTCTATAGTGTCGGTGTATTCTGGATTTTGAATAAGACCACGTGGGTGTCGTAGAGTACGACTAAGGGAATATCAGTAAAGGGGAAGCAGCGTTTACCTGGGTACAAATAAAACCTACTGCAGTTACTAACCCGCCTGCCAAGCGGGGTGACTAAGGTGTAACTGTTTATTAATCTGTGCTAAGGTCAATCCCAAATGACAATTGTCATTGGGTAAGGCCTATGTCCAGCTGTGGACGTTTGCAGGCATTGTCGAAGTAGCAAAAAGAAAAAATATTATATATACAGACGAATTAAGAACCTCCTCCTTTTTTGAAGTCGGTTAAAAATAAACGCTTCATTTATGCGATAGGCGGCAGACGAGCAAATGTAATGCCTGATGGTAAGCAGCCAACACCGCCCATGGCAACTTAAATCGAGTTCTGAGGTCGCTGCCGGCCTTTTAGACAGGAGTACGTTAACGTTTGAAATTTTATTGTCTCATTATCATCATCAGCCTATTGCAGTCCACTGCTGGACATAGGCCTCTCCAGCCGTTCGCCACTTAGGGCAAACATCTGGAGGATATACCCATAATCGCCACGCTGCAGCGCTGGGCAGGCGGATTGGCGATCGCAGGGCGTAAGCTTCTCGCTCCGGTGACGCTGCTGCCCGTCATCGGTCCGTGGCATTTAGCAACGCCTTCAGCTGTCATGGTTATACCGCCACCGGTCGGTTTCGGTTGCCAGCGCCTCGTTTGCTATTCGGCAGGATGCACCACGGGCAGGTGAGGTTGGCTTGGAGCGAAATGATGATAGGTCACTCCCTTACATCCCTGATTGTCTCATTCGCTCTAAATAATTGCGACTACAGAAAGAGAACCCCCCCTCCCCCCCTTTTGACCTTATTCCAGTGTCACCGGCTCACGTTTGTTTTGCGAAAAAGATAACAATAGAGTACGTTTCTGTCAAGGTTTATTTGCGATCGTGGTCACGTGACCACTGCCGGCGACATGCCCCCACGTGAGCGAGCACGTTGCCTCACGGCTAACACGAGAGGACTTAGTCACTGAGCTATAGAGTCTAAATTCGAATGGCACAGCTCTGAACGTTCGTAGGTCTTAAACGGATCACGCTTAGGTTCACATTGGTTTGGATATAGGACTACATACGGGTGCTATCTGTACGTATGTGTCGGTAAGGTTCAAAATCGTTTGTTCGACATCGGAATGCATAGTATTCATAAGCATAACTGGACTGAGCCTGTATTTGCGTGATAGTACGGGAAAATGTCTATGGAACTTTGATAAGATGGACGTTTATGCCACTGAGAAGATTTTTGCCGATAGACGGAAAAAATCATGACTTTATGTAGCCTGCAGGCCAGCTATCATATGATTGGTCAGTTGCTATGTAAACGTCAATGTTATGTCAATATTAACCAATCACGTTGCAGTTGGACCTACTGCGTATGTAATGCCATCTGGTAGATTTATTTTTTTGAAAACCATCATTTCATTTTTGTTAACTGTCAACATTCGTACGGTGATATCTCAAGGTTTACGTGAAAAACATCATGTTTGTAATTGTTTACCATGTTTGTAAGGCTAAGACAGAATTACCTTTGCATCTAAAAAAAGGTGAAGTTTCATGTACTTAGTAGTATATCAACTTGCCGCACAGTCAAAAGTTTTCCCAAAAAAAACACAGCTAAAAGGTCATTATTTGGGAGTTTTTTTTTTTTTATTTATTTTATTCATAAGATATACACTTTTGACATATGGTTTTGCAGCTGCACTGGACGCAGTGCATACCATTTGATTCTGTGGTCCTTTACATAAAAAAATATTTTTGTTACTAAATAAATAGGGATGTCTTGGGGGTCAAAATAATTACATTATATTTAGTCCGTATTTTAGATCATAAAAATGTATTGGATACGTATTTTTCGTTTAGCCTATTGATGCCTGACATACATAATCTATTACAGCGGTTCTCAATCTTTTTTGGTGACGGAACCCTTTTGGATAGCAAAATACTTGATGGAACCCTACAATAAAACAATGGTTTTTAAGTGTATTTTTTTATTAATAAGCATAATTAGATGTAACAGTTACTTATTACTTACTTACATAAAGTGAATCGTGATACGCCGCGTCACAACTATCGACTAGAGAGAGCTGTTTTGATTTTTTTCTAACTTCTTGCGGAACCCCGACAGGGGTATCGCGGAACCCTAGGGTTCCGCGGAACACACTTAGAGTATGGCTGATCTATTATATTGTTTATCAAACCAGGGTTTATCTCAAATATTCCATTAGTTAGTGCATATAGCTCAGTGATTGTGCACAGTGTAACGAATAAGCGAAGGAAAGTGAAAGTGGCCGAGTGTTGCCAATTCACTTTCCCCCCAGCTTTCGGAGACTGTTCAGATTACTTCCTTGTGTCAGGCACCGGCAAACGCTGGAATAATGTCCGTTTATCGATGCCGGACGCTTTTGTATGGTATATTTTGACAAGCGGACTTGGCTGACATGATAATAGATCGACTTACTTTATGGTAGGTTTTGTAAACCGACTGTACGGTTAACTGTCACAGCTAAGTCGGAAATAGAAGTCGCAATCTATTTACTAAGCAGGAGCTTTATACAGACAGCCATATCTACCACCAACATATTATCAATATCATATCTGTAAATTTTCTCCGAAATGTCACTTGGAGTTCATTATCCTTTGAAATACTTTGACAGATTCGGATCTATTATTTTTTTTTTTTTTTTTTAATAGTAGCTCGACATAGTGGCTTCCCTACGCCTGATGGAAAGCGAAAGAGAAGCCCAAGTCGCTGTGACAACTGGCAAGTAACTGGTTAGTTACCTGTCAGTTGCCACTGCCATGCCGGCCCAACCCTAACCCCCCACGAGCTCCGGAGACCCTACTCACCAGCAGAAACACGACCCGGAGGTCATTTGGCTGCGGTATTCTATAGGGTGGAGGTCCTTCCCCGGACGGGCAGCTCAATTCGAGCGAAGATTCGCTATGCCCTACCTCTCTAAATCGTATGCCTGAGGACGTTTTGGATGCGAGAAGCCCAGGATCGACCGAAGTGGCGAACAATGGGAGAGGCCTAGAGATTGCAATCCGGTCCGGCGGATCCGGTAATCCCTCGGATCCGGCGTGTTTTTGGACCTTCCGGATCCAATGAGTCGGCGCCGGATGCGGCAAAGCAAATAATACGCAATCTACAATTACTTAATGGCCATTAGGCCAACCAGTGTTGAGGCAGAAAGGGCCTGAAAATGATACCGGATTGCATCCCTAGAGAGGCCTTTGGCCAGCAGTAGACTGCGAGAGTCTGATGATGATGAGAAGATAGCGTGATCGATTAATGACGCCGAACGTGAAACAAATAATGGAAATTGCAACAAAGATACCCGATTACGTTATCAAAACGGAACGTTCCGCGTAATAAATCACGATTAATCCGCCACTATGGAGACTTCAATTCGTCACATTCATTTGCAAATCTCCAGTGAATATTGTGAAACTGTCCGAAAAGTTTTTTCTCGCTGCGGCTTCCACTTCTCCCCACCTCCCCATCTCCCCACTTCCCCATCTCCCGACTCTGTGAATTATTGGCAACGGGCACGTGGAAATGTTTTGCGCAACACAAAAATTACTGATACAATTTGCGTGACATTACATTTTTGGACCGTCTGTTTATAAAGTGTTTTGAAGTTACTTTACAAGAATTACAAGCCAAATTGGAGTCACCGTTAATTGCCTTTGTTTTTCTTTAAAGCTGTATTTATTTTGGGCCGTATATTGTGCAACAAATGAACGCGTGCATAAGAATACCAACCCTGGTTTACTTACACATCATCATTGTCCCCATCAACATTTGGCAGTCCACTGGACCTATGACCAGTAAACCAGGCGCCAAGAGAATAACTGGAGGCGCAAATGGCTCTTCTATAAATAGTAGGCTTTACCCATAATCGCCACGCAGGCCATAGCTCTTCGCTCAGGTGACGCTGCTGCCCGTCATCACCCTGTGGTATATTTAGCTACGCCTTCAATCGTGGTGATTATACCACCACCATAACAAACGAGGTTCTGGCATTCCAATCAGTTTTTTTTAAATAGTAGCTCGACATAATTACTTCCCTACGCCTGATGGAAAGCGAAAGAGAAGCCAGCCCAGCTGTGACAACTGGCAAGTAACTGGTCAGTTACCTGTCAGTTGCCACTGCCATGCCGGCCCAACCCTAACCCCCTACGAACTCCAGAAACTCACCAGCAGAAACACGACCCTGAGGTCATTTGTCGGTTGCCAGAGTTATTCGGCAGGATACACCACAGGCGCCGGAGGGTTTACTTACACGCTTCTTAATTCAGACGCATCTTTGTTGTATGAGAGGTATCTCGTCTTGAGTTACTTTAACACGTATCGTTTCATTTAAACTGTGCGTGTGTTTGCGACGTGTTAACTATCTGGAAATCCCACAATGGATGCGCCGATCATCCGCAGCACCGTTGTAAACAACAACATCTGATGCTCCGTGACGTTCGTCAGTCATTATCTTATTCTAGTTTATACCAGGCGTCGTCCGCGTGAATATTACTTCAGGTACAGTACTTTCCTCAGCAGCCTGTCTGTCGGACATAGGCCTCTACAATTCTTAGCCATTTAGATCGTATCCTGGGTCACTCACATTCAGCACTTGTCAGCCAACTTGCCCAAATCGCCTCTTCACCTGGATTGAGGACGTCCTATACTACTACACTTGCCGAGAAGTAGTGTCCGCTCGTTCTCGAACTCGTTCGAAAATCTAGTTCAATTAATTATTAATTTCGTGATTATTTATTTTTACGCTAAATGAATCTGTCCAGGAAATCCTAGAAATATCGAAAGTGGTGGTATCCTAACATAACGATTACTTCTGAGATAAACAACTAAATTGACTGGCGGATTTGTGGTCAATAAATGGTGTTTTCCCCGGACTGGAACCCGTTCCAGTCAGTGTTTTGTCTTTGAAATAAAAACAGTTTGTTTTTGTTTACATTTGAATTTCAATTTGCTTGAATTTAAAGAATGATCGATTGTGTTTTGTTTTTTCTTATTCATTATGAGAAATTTCGAAGCTTTGACCATTTTCATCAACAGCTTCCTATGTAAGAAGCCACTTAAACAGCATTAAGGGACATTAATTGCATTTTTCATCAAAACATATTATTATTATACGTAGGTACACTTAGTAAAGTCAATACGTTCCTAAAATTGCTACTGAGCATTAAGCTTGTCAAAGCAATGCAAACTTTGACTTAATTTTGAAAAGTGTTTGATCAATATCTGTTTACCGCTTCAGACTTTGATGAATTTGATTAAGAATTGTTAGTTACTACACGGAAACTACTATGTACCTGCACTGATTTGGATCTGATCTGATAGATAGGTAAGAGCATTCATGGAAATATATCTACTACGGTTGACATAAAGAAGATCAACTTTCGTTCAATAAACAACCTTAAATGTCATTCCTTAACACAAAAATGCAACAATAGGTGCACGTTATACGTAGCCACCTACGCGCCATTGTTACGCAAGCCGTCCCGAACAAATGGGGCAATGTATTTAGTGCGCCCGAGCATTGTTTGTGTACGTAATGACGATGCAACTTGCACATTCAAATGGACTCGCGTACTAGAATTTACGGTGATCTGAATTTGATGAATAGGTTTACAAATGTTCGTCTTTGAAGGCGGTTTAACCTCGTAATGCCCAATGTCTTTTTAAAATCCATATTATTATCCCATTGTTCTGTCTATTGTGTATGAAAGTCTGGGCATTTGCGCACAGTAGGCCAGGTGTAGTCACGATTTGAGCTGGACGGCTGGCAAGTGCTGGATGCGAGAAGCCCTCGCTGTCACAACGGGCAAGTAACTTTGTCGGTCAGTTACCTGTCAGTTGCCACCGCCATGTCGATGCCGGCACTACACCAAACCAAAAACCGATAACAATGATAAAATCGCTGAAGATAGAAGCTGATACCAAGACTTATTGCAAAAATTCTTTTTAGAGAGGTAGGACATAGCGAATCTTCGCTCGAATTGAGCCGCCCCCGTCCCCGGGGAAGAACCTCCGCCCTATAGAATACCGCAGCCAAATGACCTGCGCGGGTCGTGTTTCTGCTGGTGAGTAGGGTTTGCGGAGCTCGTGGGGGGTTAGGGTTGGGCCGGCATGGCGATGGCAACTGACAGGTAACTGACAAGTTAAGTTACTTGCCCGCTGTCACAGCGACTTGGGCTTCTTTTTCGCTTTCCATCATGCGTAGGTACTATAAAACAAATCCAAGTTCATTTTAAGACCTTTAAAACGTTTTTCAAAAATAGAAATACTGTTTTCTATTTTTGTCATAATGGCAATGTCTATTCTATGCACGTCAAAATGATGAATGTGTTGTCCATCTCGCCCTGCCAACGCGATCTGCGCTAAAAGAGTGAAATCTTGCGAAAGCTCCCGGAACTAGAAGCTTAATGTGCTTTCCGAAGCACGTTGTAGCAGGAAAAGGTTTTTACATTATATGCTCAACAATACCGGTGGACTTTGCAGTGTCAGAAAATAGGCCATTATAACATGCATATTATATTATGCTTTTATTTTTACTTGCTGTACTGTAAATAACTGACATTGATGAGTCAAATAAGTACAAACCGATAAGGATGTTTTAACACCAAATTTACGAAATTTTAAAACTGACATGTCACTTTTGGCGTACATTTTTGACACTTTTGTTTCACGCTAACGCATGATGGGCGTCACGCACGCACCGAAACATTGTCGTCGATTTGTGCTTTCCTATTCTCCACAAAAATCTAAATGGTACCACTCGTCCTATTATTCCACGAACAACGCCCTAAAACATGGTCACCCCATTCCAAGTGGCCTAATAATCCTGAATAAATAGTTAATTATGCACATTAGAGTCGGTGCGTTAACCCGGTTTCCGGCCGGTATCAATTAATTAGCGATTGTCTTTGTCTCTGGTCACACTGCCCGTTTGTGGTGCGAACTCTGATCATATTAGCTTTGAGTGGCCCGATGGCTCATTTGGTAGATAGATAGATAATTAATTATATTCTTATTGCACAATAAACAATTTACATAGAACTAGGTACAGTAGACATTTTGTTGTACAATATAGGCGGCCTTATCGCTATAAGCGATCTCTTCCAGGCAATCTTAGGGTAGAGGATAGTCAAAAAGAGAGGGTGGGGTGGGCCATCAACTGTATCATAATAGGCTATTATGGTCAAAAATTGTAATTAGTCCGTCTTTTATAAATTAGATTAAAAATTACAAAGTTATTATACCCCGTAGAAATTACGCGTGACGTCACTCGGTGAGGCATTTTTACGGGAGCGAGTGACGTCAAAGACTCCCACTCCTAACTTTTGATGCCTTGTATCTTTGCTATTGTTTATTTGAATGAAAAAAGGAATTAGTTATAAGACGGACTAATTACAATTTTTGACCATAATAGCCAATTTATGATAGATAAGAATAGATAAATACATAAATCAAATTATACCTACACCTCTAACTTCTGAGCCAAGGGTCGTGGGTATCTATCTATATTATTCTCGTATTCTCTGTCTTCTCTTTAATATATTATTTAATCCTTTGGCCCCCTCTTACCTCAAAAATCATTTTCAGCTTTTATGCCAATCTCATGACCTATCTCTCCGTTCTTCTAACAACCTTCAACTCTCTGTCCCTCTTCACCACTCCAATTTCTTTTCTCAGTCCTTCACTGTGCAAGCCATCCGGCTGTGGAACGCTCTGCCCAGTAAGATTAAATCGTCGCAGACTAAGGAACTGTTCAAGAGGAGAGTACGTGAACACCTTTTGAATCATTCCGCTTAGCTTGTATAATTGACACTTAATTGCCTGACTAGTTTATTTATTTATTGTTTATGATTTGTATGTATATTATCTATATGTATATATATATGTATATGTCTATGTAATGTTTATAATTTAAGTAATATTTTAAGTACATGGTATATATTTGTCTATTTATGTACGATATGTATATGTCTCTTATATGTTTAAGTATATTATACTTACTTTATTTAGCATATTTCCATATATTAGTTTTTTATATAAATAATGTATTTTCTTTTATTGTGTTTCCATTTGTACACTCACCGCACAACAAATCTGCTCTCTGCATGACCCAAGGGTTGACTGGTAGAGAATGCTCCTAGCATTAAGTTCGCCTTTTGTACCTTTTTGTGCAATAAAGTTTAAATAAATAAAAATAAATATGTCCACTTTTGCTACTAACTGTTGGTTGGTATGGTAGGTACTTAATTTTGAACTTAATTGATCTAGTTCTTTAAGAGAGGTAGGGCATAGCGAATCTTCGCTCGAATTGAGCCGCCCGTCCGGGGAAGGACCTCCACCAGGAAAGTCATTTATAGGGCTTAGCATAAAAATGTTCAATAAATTGCCTCAATGTATAATTGATCTACCCATACAAAAGTTTAAATTATATATTAAAGGATGTCTAATAAAGAAAGGTTATTACAGAATTGAAGACTATTTAAGTGATAAGACTGTATGGTCAACTGCCAAATAAGCGGATGCTGCTCGCCTGCACTTTATCATAATAAAATTATAACCATTTCATTGGTTGTTTATATAGAGTAATATGTAACTTCTATTCTATGTAAGCTACGTCCTTCAGTTAATTTATTCATTTATTAGTTTTATGATTTTGCCAAATATTTTATATTGGGGTAACTGGACTAGTCATGCTCACTAAAATGTTTCTGGGGTGGTGGCGCTGTGTGGCGGGTCGTTACACTCCCTCAAATATGGTTGAATGAAGCGATGGCTGGTACACACGTCATACTTGTGAACAGGTGCTGCCTTGGAGACTGGTCTACTCCTGATTGCCCTATATAGAGTATGTTAAGGTTAATTTCTTTTTTTTAATCTAATTTATAATTAATTTTGTAAGGCCCCAGACTGTATGACGTGGTCGTAGTTAAAAGTATAAATGTGATAATAATATTGTAAACACCATTTTGAAAAGAGCAACTACACGAGTTTCTTGCCGGTATCTTCTCGGTAGAATGCTGCTTTCCGAACCGGTGGTAGCTTCGACGATTTGTAAGTGTTTTTCATAAAAACCTATACAAATAAAGATTATTTTGACTTTGACTTTGACTTTGACTTTGACCACCCTATAGAATACCGCAGTCAAATGACCTCTGGGTCGTGTTTCTGCCGGTGAGTAGGGTTTCTGGAGCTCGTGGGGGGTTAGGGTTGGGCCGGCATGGCGGTGGCAACTGACAAGTAACTGACCAGTTACTTGCCCGTTGTCACAGCGACTTGGGCTTCTCTTTCGCTTTCCATCAGGCGTAGGGAAGCCATTATGTCGAGCCACTATAAAAAAAAAAAAAAAGTTCCAAAGTGTTTTCATGTCTGTAGCAACCCAACTCTCCTCATAAATGCATAATAAAACCATTCATTTCATCCCACTTGCAACTCTGTCCATTCTCATGCCAAATTTTCTCAAATAATTCTCGTTTCGCGCTTCACCATTTTCCTCGCAAAATGTCTGCGGCATCGCCCGAGAGTTGAATGTTGCCAGTGGCGTAACTAAAGGGTGGCAAGTCGGCAAACTGCCGTGGGCCCCTAGCCGTAAGGGGCCCCCGGGCCCCGGTCAGAAAAGAATCTCAACTCCCATTCTAAATTTATTACACACTGGCTGACCTGTGGTACTTAGTATCAACATGTTTTTAAAATATTCTACCTATTGTTGACAGGTTCGGTGGCTCAATTGGTAGTGACTCCTGCCTTCTGAACCAAGAGTCGTGGGTTCGATTCCCACCCGGGACAAACATTCGTGTGATGAACACTTGTGTTTGTTCCGTGTTAATATTTGTATTTAAGTATTTATTTGTGGTACCTTCGTTGTTCTGATACCCATAACACAAGTGCTTAAGCTACTAACTTTGGGATCGGAGCAATGTATGTGATGTTGTGTGACATTTATTTATTTATTGTAATTTTTAACCAAGTTCAAAAAAAATAAGGTTCTTAATTCGACTGATGAATTGAGAACCTCACAATGAACAAAGTATGTTACCACACAGATCTCCGGGAATTGTAAACCGATTTGATTTTTTTTTATTATAATGAGTGTACTTCCTAGTTGGTCCCATTGTCACGGCCGATTATTTTTTGCTAAGAAATACATTACATTCTTTATAGAGATTTAGTTAAAATCTGATGGATTTACCGAGGGCCTCGAATAATAGGTATAGTTACGCCCCCGAATGTAGCTACACCAATTCCTAAGCTATTCATCCTCAATGTTGACACTAACTGTAAATGTCTACATCGCTAACTTGACGAAAAACTAGTTGCTAGCCGACGGTTGCCAAAAATCCGCACAAAATGACCTACATACCCACACGCGTCCATACAACGACAATACGAACCTTATCGCTCAAGAAATAACGGTCACTTCTATCTATAATGCGGTTTTAAAGTAAGCACCACCATTTTGGACCTTATGATTAGGTATTATAAGCTTATTTTGTTACAAAAGAAACGATTACTGTAGTGTAACCTTCCGCAACGTTGCCGGCTCGGCCTCGCTCCTATCACGTTCAAGGTGTGATTCCCAGACGTGGCGAATGATTTTCAACCTTATTCGTAAAACGTTAAGGCGATCGTGAATCTGTGAGTGAAATTTCGAAATTGTATGTCGAGTTGGTAAGAGTTTTTGATGGACTTAACTATAGTTTTGTAATTACAGTTTGGGTTTGCGAGAATTCTATAACTGTGACCCAGTTTTTAATAACCGTAACGTATAACATTTAACAGAAAATAGTTAGGGATATTTTTGCCCAGCTGTGGGACAGTGTAGGTTGATTCACATAATAAACTTATGTGTACTAATTTTACGTTGTATGATTACAATTGTGATAATAATAGATGTATATTTAATGAGCGTCTTAGCCCACCTACCTATGCTAGATACAGTTGTGACTCCCATACTAGAATAGCCTATTCTGCCTATCTAATTAGTTCAAAGATTACTTAAACATTGACTACAAGACACGGAATGTTATCATTGCTTCAAATTAATTAATATTATACGTTGATTTACGATTAAATTAACGCCATTCGCCTCAGACCGATGACGGGCAGCAGCGTCACCGGGGCGAGAAGCTACGTCCTGCGATCGTCAACCTGCCTGCCCAACGTGGCGATTATGGGTATATCCTCCAGATGTTTGCCCCAAGTGGTGAACAACTGGAGAGGCCTATGTCCAGCAGTGGACTGCAATAGGCTTATTAGGAAAAAATAACGCCATTCATCGTCCACTAAGCCGCATCATTAGATTTATCCACTAAACAAAATCATCATCAGCGGCCTGCAAGCGTCATCTGCTGGACATAATAGTCATTTGGGGGGATTTGCTTTAGTCGGGTGGTGACTAAAGCAAATCCCCCCAAATTCTTAAATGTCAACATATCCTTTTCGCTTACTTTGATTTCCGTATTGCCACGATATATACGTATCGTATATACGCTGACAGAGGGTTGGTGACCGCAGAAGGTTTTGATTGTGCCCAGGTAAACGCTGCTGCCCGTTTCCTGATATTTCCTTGGTCTTCTACGAAACCCACGGAATATTTATTTTTTTATGCAAGAGGGCGGCAGACGAGCAAATGTGATGCCTGATGGTAAGCAGTCCACACCGCCCATGGACACCCGCAACTCAAATCGAGTTCTGGGGTCGCTGCCGGCCTTTCAAATAGGAGTACGCTTGTTTTTTGAAGGCTTAATACTATATTGCGATTTAATCTGAGAAATCTGCACAGTAAGTTAATGACCGTGAGTGAAAGGTAAATAAATTGCGAATTCGAAAAACGAAGTAAAAAAAAGGCAACAAAATGTTTGAATCTACTTTAGATAGTCTACATTATATTTAGATTGTCTACAATAGTCTACATTTTAGAGGAAACAAAAACAACAACAAATGAAGCGAATTGGCACCAGTTCAGTACAGCGAATGTTTAAGTGATGATTTTCAGCTAAGATGCTGCGTTCATGCTAATAACATTTTAGTTTTCAAGTTCAAGACACAGATGCGACCTAAAATTACTAATTATATTAAGGTCCGATTTGTTATTGTTAGTTGCTGGATAAAGTTTAACAGCTTGATAAGACGATAGATGACGAATGACTGTAGTTCATTCGCGTTAAGAAAATAGTGACTCATCACCGACTGCCGGCCACTAGCCAATTAAAACGCAAGAAATTATAATTTCTAGCGTTTTAATTGATGATGAGTCACTATTTTCTTAACGCGAATGAACTATAATAATTGTAAAAGTCATGATCTATTTTATAAGAATACTGATGTAAATGATGTTCTAAGTATTTATGCAAGTATTCAACAATGATAAAGTATTCATTAAATCTCTATAAGGACCTAGCAAGCTTATTATATGAAGGGCACGGAATATGGCACAATTATAATTAACGGCAATAGAATGTGTAATAATGTTTTCCTTCCAATTGGATGAATTGTGGTGAAACAAATCTTAAACAAAATTTGAAGAGTGTACTACGGCATCTCAGTGGGTCTTGAGGGTGAGGGCGACAGGCGCAATGGGTTTGTTCTATTATGCTTGTCGACCTAACTTTTGGACCTCACGACCGCTTACCATCAGGTGGAGTGAGGTCATCGTGGCTGAACGCTCTTCTTATAAAAAAATATGGATAAATTATGTATAGATCTAGAATCTAGATACATCTAGAATGAGAACACTCTCACAAATTAATACAAAAGACTGAAGGTTGACTTTGAATGAGTCCCCGGCAATGCTAGATCTGATAAAATTCCTTGTTCAAACTTTCGAATACCTACAAAATAACATTTCCATCATTTATCTCAAACGCGCTGGCTTCATTAAGCCACCTCATGGTCAAGGTGAAGATGAGTTACTGTTGTTTACGATATTGTACGGAGCGGCCCGACTCGTGCCGATATTAGCCGAGCGCCCGACTTCCGGAACCTTGTCTGCGCGTGCGCAACAAGGCATAGAGGAAAGATCTGTGAATGAGTATTGTCTATTGGGGACTTTGGGGTGATTCTTACTTACAATATTACTATTTCTATTTGATTGTTGATAGAATTCGGGTAAGGGCGGGATTTGAGAGACCGATAGTTGGTCTGGAATACCGAACGTGTAGTGCATAGAGCTTTTTGTGAGCTACACAAATCCAAAAGGCTTTGAGATAAAAAAAATATGTGCCACTTAATCGATACTTATCGCTGACAACCAAGCTATGGTTTCTCTTGTACTACTAGATGATGACTGGGGATAATACATCAGGCTACACATTTTATGTTGACACATTTTAAGTCTTGCTTTGTCTTGCTAAATCTGGAATTGCTAAGTATGTCCTCTTGTGTTATGTTTGGAACTCGCCATCTGTTAGAACATCTCCGAATTTCAGTACTTTGGGATTAAAAACATTTATAGAACGAATTTTTCACTGCGACTATTAATTTTATGAACAAATTTTAAGTAGCTGTTTCAGCTCTACCGCAATCTCGTCTTATATGACCTTTGCCTTCACTCCACGTTCAGAAATGTGCTTGTCATCGTGAACTTATGATATTTTATGGCTTCGAGGTCGCTTCTCTATTATTATATTACCTAGCAATTATTATCTTCTCATGTAAACATATAAAGACTACTTTACTAGCTAAAATTGCCAAATCTGTACGAGATACGGAGTTCTAGAAAGAATATCGACATTATCAGACTTAAGGACTAACTTAAGTAGAAAAGCGATTTAAGGGAGCGAGCGACCTTATCATCTTTTAAGTCCAACCCAACCTCACCTGCCCATCGTGGCGATTATGTGTAAAGTCTCCAGGTGCTTGCCCAAAGTGGCGAACAACTGGAGAGGCCTATGTCCAGCAGTGGATTACGATAGGCTGATGATAATGACTACAAATTTTGGAACACTTTTTATTAACAAACCCTTCTCTCTTGTCCACAGGCCGTAGACTGGTGGTCAGTCGGCGTGCTGACGTACGAGCTGCTGACAGGCGCCTCCCCCTTCACGGTGGAGGGCGAGAAGAACACCCAGCAGGAGATCACCAAGCGCATCGTGCGGTGCAGCTACCCCATACCGACTGACGTCAGCCCTGAAGTGCAGGACTTTATTAAGAAGTGAGTGTAATGCGTTTACTGTAACTTTATATTTTTCCGGAAAAAAATGCAGTTTTCGTATCCACACTACCGGGGGGAGTGGTAGGGTGTGTGGATCTCACGCTACTTTCAGAATCTGGGGGGCGCATCTTGCCTCGAGATGGGAGGCATACCCACTAAATTACGGAGATCCGTGACCTTTGAGGATTTGAGGCTCATGGCAGCCTCAAATCTCCCACCACAAGCAACAGACTAGGATATTGGAATAGGGATGAAGTAAGCTACTTATAATTTTTTCGCTCCAAGCCACCCTCACCTGCCCGTGCCATCCTGCCGAATTACAAACGAGGCTCTGCCAACCGATTGGTGGCGGTATAACCATCACGTTAGAAGGCGTAGCTAAATACCACAGGCCGATGACGGGCAGCAGCGTCATCGGAGCGAGAAGCTACGCCTGCCCAGCGTGGCGATTATCGGTAAATCCTCAGATGATGAACAACTGGAGAGGCCTATGTCCAACCTGCAGGGTATATGTATGGGCTGGTGATGATGATGAGTAGTAGACTTGACTAACATTTTCTTGTGCCCATTTCAGACTCCTTGTGAAAGACCCCCGACGCCGGCTTGGCGGAGGCGAGGAGGATGCCGCTGAGCTCAAGAAGCATCCGTTTTTCCAGGTTAGATTACTGTTCCGAAGTTAGTCGATACGCCTCCAACTCCGTAGTGGTTAATATCTTTGCACTCCGTTAAAGTTCATTCCTAGGTGTCTTGAGACCCTTTTCTCTGGAGGGGAATGCATTAGGCACCTTCATGCCGCCTCCGGGGGGAGTCGGCATGGTGGTGGTCTCCCAAAATGGGAGGGCATACCCACTAAACCCCCCTGTGTCGCCAGTGGACGCCAGAGAGATTCAAGAGGCAGGATTTTATCTTAACTAATATTATAAATAGAGTTTGTTTGTTTGTTTGTTTGTTAGTTTGAACGCGCTAATCTCAGGAACTACTGGTCCGAATTGAAAAAATATTTTTGTGTTGAATAGACCATTTATCGAGGAAGGCTTTAGGCTATATAACATCACGCTGCAACTATTAGGAGCGAAGAAATAAAGGATAATGTAAAAAAAAAACGGGGAAAAAATAACTATTCCACGCGGACAAAGTCGCGAGCACAGCTAGTTACATGTATAATATTGAAGCGAGGGCTGGTCGCTAGTGTGAAGTAAAGTGTATCTATCATAATGTTTCCTACAGAATCTGGACTGGGAGGCGGTGGCCCGGCGCGAGGTGTCCGCCCCCTTCGTGCCTCAGCTGTCGCACGCGGCCGACACGTGCAACTTCGCCGACGAGTTCACGCGCATGCCGCCGACTGACTCGCCTGCGCAGGCGCCCAAGCACCACGACAAACTGTTCCTTGGTAAGTCTTGAGTTACTTATCGATTGCCTTCTGCTATCGAGACGTAATGGACTCTTAACGCGGTGGCCGACAACTTTGCTGACGAGTTCACGCGCATGCCGCCGACGGACTCGCCTGCGCAGGCGCCGAAACACCACGACAAACTGATCCTTGGTGAGTGTTGAGTTACTTACCGACTGCCTTCTGCCGTCGAGATGTAATGGGCTCTTAACGCGGTGGTCCCCTTAAAGCTACGCCCTGCGATCGCCAACCCGCCTGCCCAGCGTGGCTATTATAGGTATATCCTCCAGTTGTTAGCAAGTGGCGAACAACTGGAGAGGCCTATGTCCAGCAGTGGACTGCATTAGGCTGATGATGATGAGGTGATGTTTATTATTCTCCAAGCCCAACAGTCAAGTGATGATGGCATGACCAGGGCGACTGTCATCGTAATAATTACGAATTTACTCCTGTCATCTATCAAATTGTCATCCTCGCTCCGGTGACGCTGTTGCCCGTCATCGGCCTGTGGTATTTAGCTACGCATTCAATTGTGATGGTTATACCGTCACCAGTCGGTTGCTAGAGCCTCGTTTATTTAGCAGAATGTTGCAATCCAGTTTTAGACTTAGCAGGTCTCATAAACAAGAGATATCTAGGTAAGTACAACATTGAAGGAACATTTCCTCACCAAACATAAACCAAGTTAAAGTTTGAAGAATTGAACTTTGGCTGGCTCGGTGGCTCAATTGGTAGTGACCTCTGCCTTCTGAGCCAAGGGTCGTGGGTTCGATTCCCACACATTACAAACATTTGTGGGTCTGGGTGGTCTGGGTCTGGGTGTTTTCTATGTATAATACGTATTTATTAACAAAAAGAAAATGTATTTAAGTATGTTTATCAGTTGTCTAGTACCCATAGTACAAGCTTCAGCTTAGTTTGGGACTAGATGGCGCTGTGTGGCCCAGCGTGGCATGTCTTGGGTATAAAAAAAAATTAAACTGGTCTGAACCAATGCCTGTTATTTGTATTACTTTTTAAATAATAATTAGATGTAATCTCTACAATAGCAAACATTGATTGACTGAATGACAGCGCATTGTCCAAGCCTCGAAGCCTGAGAACTAATTACCGCGTCCATCATTTGAAACTATTATTTACACACGACTGATGGCGAAGTGAATGGCAAATTATGTTCTATCATTGAGTTTGAAGGATGATGAAACTAATTTCACTCCTTTGAGATTGAGAGAGGTAAGGCGCAGCGAATTATCGCTCGAATTGAATCTTACTCGCCCGGGGAAGTACACCTTACAGAATAGGGGGAAGGAACTTGATATAGCTGAGGGAGAAACCAAAAAATTATATATTTTTTTATACATTTTAACATAGAGTTTCTCATCTTTACAGGATACTCTTACGTGGCGCCCAGTATACTGTTCTCTGAGAACATCATATCCGACCAGATATGGATGCAGGCCACGGGGCAGAAACATGACAAACTCAAGGGCTGGGTCGCAAAGGTAATTTTGTCAATTATTATATTAGATTGATAGATGTAAATCACTATCCATACTTAATATTATAAATGGGAAAGTGTGTCTGTCTGTCTGTCTCTCTGAATGTTTGTCTTTCTTTCACTGCAAAACGGAGCGACGAATTGACGTGATTTTTTAAATGGATATAGTTGAAGGGATGGAGAGTAACATAGGCTACTTTTTGAACCTTTCTAATCCCCCACTTCCCTTGAATGGGGAACAACGCGGGCGAAGCCGCGGGCACAGCTAGTATAGTATAAATAAAACAAAGTCTCTTTTCGTTATCCTGGGTTCTTTAGGCGGGGTGTGAAACGGCATCTCAGTGGGCCTTCAGGGTAAGGGCGACAGGCGCAATGGGTTTGTTCTATTGTGCCTGTCGACCTGCCTTTTGGACCTCACGACCGCTTACCATCAGGTGGAGTGAGGTCATCCTGAAGGTTTCATTCTTGGCTTAAACAATTTAGAAAACGAACTGTTAGTTAGCGAGTATTTTCCAGCCTATTTTTTATACAAAACTGGGTGTTATTTTAATCACGTTTCCCTTCTATTCCAGGACTCACCGTTTTTTCAAAAGTACTCTGTGGACCTTAGCACTCCACTCTTAGGCGACGGCTCGTACTCAGTATGTCGGAAATGCATACACAGACAGACCGGAAAAGAATATGCTGTTAAGGTATGTCTTTTAGCTTTAACACTTGTAATTTGCACCAGTATTTCCCGCTTTTTTGAAAAATCAGCCTTATTTGTAATGCCATTAAAGATTATTAGATTGGATAAATAAAAAACATAATAGTTGATGAATCGTCAGTCGTATGTATTGTATCTATCCTATCATGCTTTTTGGACAGTGACACCATAGTTATCGAATACGATTCCATTTTCGCAGTGTTCAGAATTGGGGGCGGTAGCTTCAATTCTCCTTCGCTTCCATCGTCCATCCATCGTATTTGTGCATTTTATTGATACTTTCATATTTTGCCGAGTAAAACATTTCTAAAATGAAAAGTCATATTGAGTAATTCTCAACTATTGTTGAATAAACTAAAGATATAGTACTAGTATATTGCTTGCACCTATCGGAATCTTTACAAATGGTTCTTTGTTGAATATCACCTTTCCTGCAACTTATCCAATATCCTACTAGAATGGGGGAAGGGGGGGTTAATCTCTAAAATAATAGCTACGAAAGATGCGTGAGCCTATTTTATTGACCTACTGAACGAGAGAAAACATAGGACGGTTTATTAGGTATTTTTTTTAACAAAGCGGGTCATTTGACCCTCACCTGCACCTGATGTAAAGCGAATGAGAAGTATAAGTAGGCACGACAACGGAGAGATGCTTCTTTACATCCCATTTAAAGGATCCCATATCATATGAATGTAAGGAAACATTAGGTGGCGAACATTAGGAGAGGCCTATGTCCAGCAGTGGACTGACACAGGCTGCTGCTGATGATGATGATAATGATGATAAGGAAACATATGTATCGGCAATGAGTTCTTTCAAATGAAATGCATCTATTTGGAATGCAAGAAACTCTCGTAGTTGCTCTTTTAAAAAGGGCATTTGTAAATAAGTTTTATTTTGAAATCTAACCGCAACCTACAGTAAAAACGTTTTACAACCATTTTGTTTTTACAACCAGATCAGTACAAACATTTGTGTACATGTACATGTCTGTTTGTATTGGCCTGACTGAGTGTTTACTATGTACAAATAGAAAAATATCTTAGTAAGTTTTTCTGTTGTCTAGTACCCATAGTACAAGCCGGCTTAGTTTGATACTAGATGACTTTCTATGTCCCAGCGTGGCATGCATCTTGCGTTATTTACCTTATTTTAGGTAATTTTAACATAACAATCAATTAGCAAAAGGCTCTTCAACTCAAACGCAATCCTAGTACATTTAATTACTTAAGAGATTAATCCCGTTTCAGTAGCACCCATGTATTATATAACCTGACATGTACCACGGTACATATATTCTTCGCACACGGACGCAGTGAGTATATGTGTTGTAATCTTAGCATATAACTCTGCCTCGCTCAGTATGGTGTATGTGTTGCAGATAATCTCCACGCAGAAGAAGGACATTAGGCAGGAGATTGAACTGCTCAAGGCGTGTCAGGGTTGTCCGTTTATAATCACTCTGCACGAGGTGTTTCACGATTCGGTGAGTGAACTGAAAATAATATGATAAATCTGACAGTCGGTAGAAGTATGTCGCGTTTTATCAACTGAATTCCTTTTCTTGAAACTTCGTAACAGTTTAAAATGTTTCCTATTCTTCGCAAAGTGTACGCACAAAGCTTAAAACTGTAGCATAACATCTATTTTACTATATTATTTTAAGAAAATCAAAATATATTATTTTAAGAAAAATAGGTTTTTTACATCAGTATGTTGAGATTCTGTTTTTTTTTAAAATAAATAGTAAAAAAATAAATATCAGATAACATCTCACATATTTGCTCCGATCTCAAAGTAAGTAGCTTAAGCACTTGCGTTATGGGTATCAGAACAACGAAGGTACCACAAATAAATATTTAAGCACCCAGACACGGAACAAACACAAGTATATTTTAGAAATCGACCGCGTTTTTCGGGGTCAATTTCAACTTCCAAGACTGTCATGGCCTGTAACAAACAAAACCACTTATGTATGTATAAGTGTACGTGAATAAAAATAATTTCATTCTGTAAGACTAGGGGTTGATAAAAACTCGACCAGGGTTGATCAAGAGGGCATGTATTGCACATTACAATAGGGAGGGAGGTGGTCCCCGCAGAGCGTCTTACGAGCGTAAAAGCGCTAAGCTTGGAGCCTACATAATTAAATACTGAAGTCTGGAATCTAGTACGTCCACGGTAGTCTCAATAGGGCTTGAAAGCTATCGTGAAGCGTATGCGAGTGAAAAGGTAATGAACCAAATCTATGGCGAGACCTTATATAATGCGGGAATCACAATGACTCCGCGATGTATAGTACAGGCAGCGCCATCTGTGGTTGTGTGGCGGAACTAATGTGGGTTTCCGTATTGTTACTTGGGATAATGTGAGTAGGGTTTGTATATGAGTTACTACAATTTATGGTTTAAGATATTTATTTCTCAAAAAGATTACAATAATCACTTATAGAGAAAACACAATAACAATAAAATAATGTAAAACAGTGCGCGCGAAACGCATGTGGGTATATCACTAAAAGTCAGTCACTTTATTCACATCGATGCACAATAGGGAATATGCATGAAAAATAGTTTCAGGTATTTACTAATTTATCGTAAAATTGATCAAATCTACTACGAACAGTGAAAACAAAATCAAAATTGGTTGAAAAATGGGCGAGATACAGTCGTTGAAAGTGAATATATCCGTCTCTCTCTCGCGAAACAGATTTTTCTATGGAGTTAGTACGGCGCTCACGGTACGTGACGTCATCTACCGCGTCGGATCTCTCTGTCTAATCAATAACTTTAACGCTTTATAACTCGCTTAATAGAAAAGATAGTTTAAAAATTCTTCGATATTTATGTATCTGGAAGACAAAAGATCTCAATAAATCCATAAAAAAAAGTCATGCATATTCCCTATTACTGTGACTCAAGTTTGAGGCGGCGCTAAGGCCGCGGACACATTAACTTATTCACTTGCCCCGCCATTTATATATTTTTTTTAAATTTACTTAATACGTGGTATCGTTCCAGGCGTTCACGTACATCGTGACGGAGCTGGCCGGCGGCGGCGAGCTGGCGGCGCAGCTGGCTGGCGGCGTGGCCGAGCCGGTGGCGCGGCGGCTGTTAGCGCAGCTGGCGCGCGCCGTGCTGCACATGCACGAGCGGCGCACCGTGCACAGGGACCTCAAGCCGGAGGTATGCGCATATACATTTATTTATTTACTAGCAAACCCGGCGAACTCCGTTTCGCCACCAAGATGGCTGTTGAATTTTTTAGGGTTCCGTAGCCAAAATGGCAAAAACGGGACCCTTATAGATTCGTCATGTCTGTCTGTCTGTCTGTCTGTCCGTATGTCACAGCCAGTTTATTCCGAAACTATAAGAGCTACATTATTGAAATTTGGTATGTAGATGTATTCTGTAAACCGCATTAAGATGTGAAAATAAAATCAGAAAAAATCCAAAATTTTTGGGGTTCCCCATACATAGAACTGAAACTCAAATTTTTTTTTTTCATCAATCCTATACGTGTGGGATGTCTATGGATAGGTATTTGAAAATGATGTTGAGGTTTCTAACAACATTTTTTTCTAAACTGAATAGTTTGCGCGAGAGACTCGGAGGTCTGATGGCAGTCGCTCTGTGTAAAAGCTTAGCCCTCGCCAAATCTCTCGGTTTGGGAAGCCGACCCTGAGACAATCGGGAAAAAGGCTAGGATGATGATGTCCTAAATGATGCATACCCCCTAATTTTTTTAAATAAATAC
The DNA here is from genome assembly GCA_031163375.1 of Conogethes punctiferalis. Classification (NCBI taxonomy): domain Eukaryota; kingdom Metazoa; phylum Arthropoda; class Insecta; order Lepidoptera; family Crambidae; genus Conogethes; species Conogethes punctiferalis. The sequence goes on from CM062103.1 coordinate 7,569,505, forward strand.
CAGACAACATCACATACATTGCTCTAATCCCAAAGTAAGTAGCTTAAGCACTTGAGCTATGGGTATCAGAACAACGAAGGTACCACAAATAAATACTTAAATACAAATATAAACACCCAGACACGGAACAAACACAAGTGTTCATCCACACGAATGTTTGTCCCGGATGGGAATCGAACCCACGACCCTTGGTTCAGAAGGCAGGGGTCACTACCAATTGAGCCACCGAGCCAGTCGTATAAAGAATGTATTTTGTGTTGCAGAACATCCTGCTGACCAGCTCGCGGCTGGGCGAGGCTAGGATCAAAGTGGTTGATTTCGGGTTCGCGAGGCGCGCGCCCGACTGCGACGAGCGGCAGCGGATGATGACGCCCTGCTTCAGGTCAGCTCACACCGACAACATTGTAGCATACACGAACATACAAACAGACACACACAACTACAGACACTGTCAAACATCTGACAGTGACATCTGACACTGACATCTGACATTGACATCTGACATTGACATCTGACACTGACATCTGTCGTCTCGTTCCTACACTTACAGATAGGGGCAAAAAGTAGCCTATGTTACTCTCCATCCTTTTAATCTCCACTTAAAAAATCACGTCAATTCGTCATACCGTTTTGCCATGAAAGAAAGACAAATATACAGACAGACAATCAGACAGATACACTTTCCCATTTATGATATAATATTAAGTATATAGTGTTAGAGGAGAATAATCAACCGCTGCGGCACAGTACTATTCGCCACGCTCAAGAGTCACCGCACTAACGTTGACAGTCGAAGTTTGACGTAACGGTGACACTGACGGCTGTCATCGAGTTCCCGCCGATTATTACTTTTTCTCGCTCTCTGGTTGAATGAGTTTTTGTAATTGGATTGTGTAAATAAATACTTTCAGATTAAGATAAAGTGTTCTTAGTAATAGTATAGTATATAATATAATAATAATAATATAGCCTTTTATTTCCGAACAATTTTTTTACAATTTTTATACTTTCACTGCACTTCACATTAAAATATCCCTAATTTCGGTGTGCCTTTTGGCAAAGGCCTCCTCTAACTCTTTCCACTGCTCTCGGTCTGCCGCCACTCTGGTCCAGAGGGGTGCCAAGATCAGTAGAAGGTCATCCTCCCATCTTCTAGGCTTGCGACCTCTGCTCCGAGTGCCATCCCTGGGGTACCAAACCGTCACCTGTTTGCTCCAGTATAGTATATAGTATGGATATATTAGTACAATAAGTATTAGGTTATACTAATGTAGTGTGTTTGTCCGTTAGTTTGCCGTACGCGGCTCCCGAGGTGGTGTCCCGCGCCCGTAGTTCGGCCGCGCCCGGCTACGGCCCCGCCGTCGACATGTGGAGCCTCGGCGTCATCTTCGTGAGTACACGCTACTACCACCACCAACCCACCGCAGTCCACTGTTGGACTGGACCGACTTCCTGCGACAGGATATCCGAACAGCTACGACTTGGGAACCTTCGGGAAACGAGCGTATTCGTATTAAAAAGGCCGGCAGCGACCCTAAACTCGATTAGAGTTGCACCAGGCATCACGCTTGCTCGTCTGTCGCCTCTAGCAAAAAAAACATGGGCAGTTGTTCGCCACTGAAAGGAGAACATCTGAAGGACATACCCCTAATCGCACGCTGGGCAGGCGGGTTGGGTAACGCTGGGCAGGCCGGGTTGGGTATCTTGGGCGTAGCTCCTCGCTCCGGTGTCGCTGCTGCCCGTCACCGGCCTGTGGTATTTAGCTACGCCTTCAATTGTGATGGTTATACCGCCACCAATCGGTTGCCAGCGCCTCATTTGTTATTTAATAAGATGCACCACGGGCAGGTGAGGATGGCTACGTATAGCATTCATTCCTAAGCGTGGTAATTTATGTGACCAATGATGTTGAAACAATGGCGGTAGTCTGTCCAAGAATAGAGTTTATTACTTATTATTTGCTTAAATACTAAAGTGTACTTAAGAGAGGTAGGGCATAGCGAATCTTCGCTCGAATTGAGCCGCCCGTCCGGGGAAGGACCTCCACCCTATAGAATACCGTAGCCAAATGACCTCCGGGTCGTGGCAGTGGCAACTGACAGGTAACTAACCAGTTACTTGCCAGTTGTCACAGCGACTTGGGCTTCTCTTTCGCTTTCCATCTGGCGTAGGGAAGCCATTATGTCGAGTCACTATAAAAAAAAAGTGTAAATTCGTCAGCGATCTTCTGTGCTAAATCTAGACGCTACAATTTCAGTAAATACTTGATGTCTTATATTTAGTATTGTATTCCAGTACTGCATGTTGTGCGGCAAGGCGCCCTTCCAGCCGATGTCCAAGAAGGAGCCGATCACTGTGTTCATGGACCGCATACGCACCGGCAGCTTCTCCATGGAGGGTGAGTATTGTACACATAATATACATTAGAATATAGAGGGTCGGATTAGTAAACTAAAGTGGCAGTGGGCTGGCCATATCAGCCGCAGAACCGATAACCGTTGAGGTAATCAATTTCTGGACATATCAACTTATCATAGTCCACTGCTGTATATATGTGTCCAGCAGTGGCCTCTCCAGTTGTTCGCCAAATAGGGCAAACTAGAAAATCTTTGTTCAGGTTGCTATGGTAACGTTTTCAATACACGTCAGTTTGAAAGATAGCTTTTTGGTAATTTTTTCACACCTTTGGTTACATTATTAAACTTTTAGCACGGATCCCTAGCGTCTTTATAAATATAATAATATACCCTATGTTCACCTTGGATAGTGTAGCTTTCCGACAGTGAAAGAATTATTCAAATCGGTCCAGTAGTTCGGAGCCTATTCATTACAAACATACAAAAATAGGTACAAATCTTTCCTCTTTATAATATTAGAGTAGATGTAGATAGACAGTCTGTCTCAACTGCTTAAAGCAATCTCTATACGGCTGCTCATATACCGGATTATATAATATAGCAATGTATTTATTGACTAGCTCGATGGCTCATTTGGTAGTGACCTCTGCTCTCTGAGCCAAGGGTCGTGGGTTCGATTCCCGCACAGTACAAACATTTGTGTTCATGAACAAGTCTGTTTGTATTGGTCTGGGTGTTTTCTATGTATAATATATATTTATTTACAAAAAAAATGTATCTAAGTAAGTTTATCAGTTGTCTAGTACCCATAGTACAAGCTTCGGCTTAGTTTGGGGCTAAATGGCGATGTGTGGCCCCGTGTGGCTTGTCTTGAGTTCAAAAAATCAAATCAAAAAATCAAAAATCAAAAATGTTTATTTCCTTTTAAAACATTTAGCGTTACACAATACATGCGTTCATGTCCGAGATTGCCTAGTAAGTATAGAATAATACTTGTGACAGGCAATCCCGCTCTTCTTCGTTACATTTACATACACTATTTTCATTTTATTTAATATAGCAAACATTTTAAGATATATTTTGTATTTAATTTCCTATAAGACTACAATGTTATACATATTATAAGTATATAGAGTTATTTATTTATTTTTTTATTTATTGTTAGGTCCGGCCTGGGACTCGGTATCAGCGGACAGCAAGCGCATAGTGTCCGGTCTGCTCGCGCTGGAGCCGTCCCGCCGCCTCGGCTGCCCCGCGCTGCTGAGCATGCTGGCCGGCGACCCATCCGCCGCACCCGCGGGGACCGTCCGCCTGGCCGGGGAGGAACAGGACGAGGCCGGGTTTAAACTCGCGGTGAGTATAATATCTTGACCATTGTCAAAAACTTAACCTAAATAATTAAATCCAATTACTATAGTTCATTCGCGTTAAGAAAATAGTGACTGACAGGTCACTGACAGGCCACTAGCCAATTAAAACGCTAGAAATTATAATTCTAGTTGGCCACTAGCCAATTAAAACGCTAGAAATTATAATTCTAGCGTTTTGATTGGCTAGTGGCCTGTCAGTGACCTGTCAGTCACTATTTTCTTAACGCGAATGAACTATAATTACGTTTAAAAAGAATCTATATCTATAATAAACACTTACATTAACATAACCTTTAATCTAAACATATATCTACACCAATTCAAATAACTTGATACAAAAATATCTTCTATGTGGAACCATTTAAATAACTAAAACTAAGATCTATACTAACATTTACAGCATTATTAGAGATATACCCATCAGGTGACCTTCACTTCAACCGTCTTGTAAAAAAACTTCGTCATAAAAAAAAAACTGACTTCCATATGGTGCGCAAGACGGCTGGCAAGTGCTGGATGCGAGAAGCCCAGGATCGATCATTGGCGAACATTGGGAGAGGCCTATGTCGGCGGTATTCTATAGGCAGGTCCGTCCTCGGACAGGCGGCTCAATAGGCTTTATGTAATGGGTTTCAATATGGCTAAAATTGTAATTAGTCTGTCTTTTAGCTTATTCAAAAATAAATGACACGTATTTTTTTTTATTTGCAAATTAGACTAAAAATTACAAAGTTATAGCCCGTTGAAATTACGCGTGACGTCACTCGGTGAGACTTTTTTACGAGACGGAGTGACTCCTAACTTTTGATGTCTTGTATCTTTGCTATTTTTTATTTGAATGAAAAAAAATTCTTGTCCAATACATTTTTATGATCTAAAATACAGGCTAAATATAATGTAAATATTTTGACCCCCAAAACATACCTATTCGAGCGAAGATTCGCTATGCCCTACCTCTCTTAAAGATTCGCTATGTCCTACCTCTCTTGGTAGAAGATTTATTCTTTTCAATACTAACTACCCACTTTCTTTCCCAGGACATGACCAAAGCGGATCTCTACAAACGCCGCAGCAAGAACAAGCAGCAGACCACCGCGCCCGCCCCCCTCGCGCCCATCGAGCACGACCTCGCGCTCATACAGGCCGCCAACCGGCCCTCGCCCGACGACGACCACGAACACATCCCGCCCGTGCGCCCGGTCCAGAAGACGTACGGCAAGGTACTGGTCACCCAATGACTTTCTATGTGATAAAAATGCTATAATGTCAAACTCTACACTAAAGCGTTTTTATTATTATTCGATTACTATTTTGACATTCACTATTATTGACATTCACTATTATTGACATTCGCTATTATTGACATTTACTATTATTGACACTTACTATTATTCAGTCAATGATTTTCTAAATGAGAGTTTGACATTATAGCATTTTTATTATTATTTGATTAATATTATTGATATTCGCTATTATTGACATTTACTATTATTGACACTTACTATTATTCAGTGAATGATTTTCTAAATGAGAGTTTGAAATTATAGCATTTTTATTATTATTTGATTACTATTATTGACAATCACTATTATTGACATTCACTATTGTTGACATTTACTATTATTGACACTTACTATTATTCAGTCAATGATTTTTTAAATGAGAGTTTGACATTATAGCATTTTTATTATTTTTTTATTACTATTATTGACATTCACTATTATTGACATTTACTATTATTACATTTACTATTACTGACACTTACTATTAGTCAGTCAATGATTTCTAAATGAGAGTTTGACATTATAGCATTTTTATTATTTTTTTATTACTATTATTGACATTTACTAACTCATTGGGATTATGTCATTTTATGTACTATTATTGACATTTTATAATACTTTACTGTTTTAATTTTTTATGCCTGATGTGATATATTAACTTCTTTTTTCATGTTAATTTTTTTTATAAGAAGAGCTTACAGGATGACCTCACTCCACCTGATGGTAAGCGGTCGTGAGGTCCAAAAGTTAGGTCGACAGGCACAATAGAACAAACCCATTGCGCCTGTTGCCCTCACCCTGAATTGATTCAATGAAGTTAATATATTTACTTATGCACTAATTAATTTACCAAACATTTGTACATCGAGTTTTCGATATAATATGCTGGATTGACCTAACACAAGACCAAATTAATGTAACCATATTTTTATAAATAAATGTTTTTTTTATTAAGGCACGCTCGAAGCTAGACGACTACATCTACATAGAGAGCAGTCAGGGCCTCGACGAAACAGAGGTAGCCTTCCCGAGGAACACGAGACGCTCGCCGCCCAGGAAGCGACGGAAATTGGACCAGGAAACCACCTCGACTAGAGTGTTGAGGAATAGAAGCGTGGGTGATAAGGAGAAGCGGCCCGGCAAGGAGTCGATCGAGAACGAGACCGGGCGGGTGACGAGGAAGAGGAAGCTGGAGGGCACGCCCGTGCTCAGGGAGAAGGGACAGAACGGACGCGCGGCGAAGAGCAGCCCCGAGCCGCCCGTCAACCGAAAGGTAATATATATGTCGCAGTCATCTGGTTGAATCTCCTATTCAATACGGATGATGACAAGGTATGAAAATGAAGAAAATAATTAGTCCGTCTCTTAGATAATAAAAAAATATAAGACCCGTATTTTTTGTTTTGTCGAAATAACAAGAAAATACTTAGATATAGCGCATTAAAGTTACGGAGTGGGGGCTAACTACGTCACGTTAGAGTATATTTTGTACTCTAACGTGACGTCATGTGACATTTAAAATCAATGTATCTTCGTAAGTTTTTGAACAAGAGGCAAAATAAAAAATACGTATCCAATATTTTTCATTAATCTATCTGATGGACATTAAATTATTTTTTAGTCATCATCCCAATTGAATCGCTAGCGCGTTCATTGAATGACGATTATTCTTCATACTCCTGGGCAGGTTATAGTATACTTTTCATCACGCTACGATCAATAGGAGCAGAGCAGTGTTGGGAAAACGGGAGAAAATTTTATCTGTATGGTTTGATTGCGCATCATGCGAAAACTACTGCATGCAATTGAATGCAGTTTTCACCAACGTATTGTTAGAGGTCTAACTTACAACTTAGGCAGTAGGTATAGGTATAGATAGGTATTTTATGGAAGTCCGTTTTTTTTAAACCATCTACGCGTGCGACGCCGCCGGCACAGCTAGTATGTAATATAATTATTATGTATTTATTTGCAAAAAAAGTATCCAAGTAAGTTTATCAGTTGTCTAGTACCTACCCATAGTACAAGCTTCGGCTTAGTTTGGTACTAGGTGGCGCTGTGTGGCCCAGATTGGCATCATTATCATCAGCAGTCCACTGCTGGACATCACCTTTCTCGATTTTGGGCTTCTCGCATCCAGCGCATGATATCTTGGCTCATTTATTTACTTATAAACGATATTCCAGGTGGTGAGAGCGAGAAAGACGAAACCAAAACCAGAGGCGAAACCGGAGGTGAAACCCGAACCGTCAGAGGAAACGGGAGGGAGAATGACCAGGTCCCGGCGGAGGAGGCTGGAGGTCAGCTTGTCCCCCACGCAGGCCAAGAGCGTCGCGCCCGCGTTCTCGTTCGAGGCGGACCCGCGGCGGTCCGCGCGGACCTCGCGGACCCCCAAGGCGGACCCCAAGCAGCCGCCGCGACGCGCCCGCCGGACCCGGGCCAACCGCAGGTGAAGACAACCATAGACACACCGGACTGTTAGCATAAATTCCAGTATGGCGTCCCAACTGTGTTGTAACCTCAAATTCCAAATAGTGACGCGACCGACGCTTGCTCACGAGTGGTGATTATTTATTCGCGGCAGTATATACAGATAGACAAGGTTTTTTTTTTATTTTTTAATCCTTTTATTTAATGTTACTATTAATTTTTAAGACTTTTCCCCTTTTATTAATTACCATTAGAGTTAGTTCTTTGATGTTGGTTATTATGTATTTTTTTTGAGTAGATAAATAATTAAATGAATAGGTTTATGCGGACGTGTGAGCTGTCGGCTTTTAGTTGAAAAGTAAATTGTAATGGTTTTCATCTGTAACTGTACTCCTTCGAGGCGATCGCTTCTACCCGGTGAGGTTTCGAAAACGGACGCTAGGTGGCGCCACTTGTCATACAAATAGGTCGCGTTGATCGGTCGTATGGTATATGATAAATGCCATATGCGAAGATATGTGTGACCAGTCTAGTTATCTCACCAAATTCAGTAGAGGGTAGCCTTTCCAAATAGTTATTTAAATAAACCACAAAATAAGTTTTGCAACTAGTACCTAACGTATGCTAGTTCCCGGTTGCAAAGCACAGTCCATATATCAATATACAGATCTCTTTCCATTAAGATCATTTAGGTTGTTTGTGTGTGTATATTTGTTTGAAATCTAGAGTAATAGGTTAAATTTGTAAATGTTTTTGAATTAATAATTATGATAATGGCGGCGATGATTATCTGCAGTTTAACTTCCACATATTGCAAAAAAAATGTTATAAAAAAAATCTCTAAAAAATTATCTATGTATGGTGAAAGTGCCAAAGCATGCTTTATTGTTAAAAAAATATTAACCTACACACTTTGATCGGCATCCTATCAATTATTGTTTTAGATTTCCTAAATACTTTTTTTTCTAGCTAGAAATACTTCGTTGCTCTAAGCGCTTTTACCAAATAAATTTGTTTTGATTTATATTTTCCATGTAAATAAACTGTAATAGCATTTAGTACAAAATCGGTGGAAGAATAATTATTTATTATTATATTGAAAAGTAAATTAAAATCTCAACTGTTTAATGTGTTGATTGTGTGCGGTGATAGCGGAGTGATCGCGCGGTCTTGTCAGAGATCACAAGGAATATGGTACATGAAATATCAGTTAACGAATGAAACAAAAAAAGACCGTGATTTATTAGACGAAAATTATTTAATAAATACTCCAAGTAATTAATAAAGTGCCCAGACATAAGACAAAGTTGTTATGTTATACGTGTATATATATAAAAATATATATTATTACAAACGGTTTTTCACATTATATATAATATATATTTATAAAAGTTTGCCACATGTAATATATAGTGAAATAAAAAAAAAATGATTTTTTCAATTTCTAACGTACCACATGTTTAGTTCACGATATAAAAAGTCTAGTCTTATACCTAGATTCGATCGCTTATTATCGTGATGATAGGTCAAATTGATATGTTGATGCACTTCCCATCAATATAATTATACATTATACATTCATAAATTGTGTTTTTGCGATACATTACGCGTTTATAGGACGAATCAACAGACTGCACCGATGTTCCCAAATAGTGTTATAAGACCATTGATTTGTGATGGACATTGTTCAGTGTAAATATCATTTTGGTTATGTTATATTTTTTTTTCATGAAATTTTGTCGACGCGTTGCACACACAATGCAACTTTTGCAAGACGGATGACAATCTATTAGTGTAGTACATGTATCATCATCATTATCATCATAAGGCTTTATCAGTCCACTGCTGGACATAGGCCTCTCCCAATGTATAGTCTATATATAGCTTTACATGTATAGTCGACTTTAAATCGATACAATATACATATAAATCAGGCGGGCCGTAAGCTTGTTTGTCACCCTAGTGGTATAAAAAAACATGAATCTATAGTTATATTAAAAAAAATCAAAAAATGTTTATTTCCTTTTAAAACATTTAACAAAATCAACTATCGATAGTTTTTATCTGAATATGGCCACACTACAATTAATGGAATCACCGATTTGACAGAAGCTAATGTTGCCATGTGTGTGAAACGCATTTCTACTTTACGAATAACTGAAATGAATTTATTGAAAAATTTTGTGAGTTAGCTATCCGGATAGAACATCGCAAAATACTTAAGTTTCTAGCCTAAAACTAGCCAATACACAGAATAAATGCAATATAATAGAAATAACAATTATATTTTGTATTTGTTACATGTAACCCAAACTTATATAACTACTGATTTGCGTTTGATTGTTCGTATAAGAATGTTGTTTGCCTAACTGATGGATGTTGTATAAAGACAATGATTTAATTAATATTTTCAATATTAAAACTTGTTACATCTACGTTAATCCTTTGATCGCCGAGAAATGACACAATAGTAAATCTATAGTTATGGCGCATATAAGCGTCTACGGCGTTTAACGGGTTAAAGTTAAAATATTTTTAGTGACATTTAAACTTATGTTTGAAATCAATATTAATCCTTTGACCGCCGATATATGAGATACAATAGTAAATCTATTGTTATAGTCACATATAAGCGACTGGCGTTCAAAAGTTTAAGCATAATATTTTTAATCATACATTTCAAATACTTTTCTAGCATTGTTGGCCTATGTCCAGCAGTGGACTGAAAAGGGCTGTTGATTGATTGATTGATTGTTGATCTACCCTTTAACTTGGGGTTATACAACATCCTTCAGAAAGGCAGTAAGTACAGTACCTCTCGAAACAGTTTTATAAAACGACAAATACCACCATTTTATCGCTTTAAGCTCCTATTATCACATATCTTCCAAGCAATAACTGTAAGTAATTAAAAAAACAACGACAGCAAACTGATTGATTGAAAAAAAAAACGCCTGCCGTAACGTTTGGTAAAACTGTATTGAGATCTGTACGTTTGTTGATGTACGTTACGAAATGAGCGCTTTAGTTCAAAATCAGTTCAATAGATATATAGTGTGTGATCAGGGCGTAGGCCGCGTGTCTGCCTCTCGCTCACTCGTCTGACAGACACAGTGAGCGGGAGAGAGATAGCGTCGATTTGTACTGGCGCATAGTCGAAGCGAATCGAAGCGTCTGTCCGAAACTGAACGTTACAAATTCAACCTTAACTCGTCAGCGTAACGCTCACCAATCCGCAAGACATTTAGCTTCTCGTTCCTGCCCCGTGCCAGGGCACAGCTAGTAATCCATAAAAATGGCGGCATAACAGAACACAAGGAAGTTTGAGAAACGTTGCTCACTAACGTATTAGATGCCTTAAACAAAACATCGTAATAATTTGACAGGCTCGGTGGCTCATTTGGTAGTGACCTCTGCCCTCTGAGCCAAGGGTCGTGGGTTCGATTCCCGCACAGTACAAACATTTGTGTTCAAGAACATGTCTGTTTGTATTGGTCTGGGTGTTTTCTATGTATAATATGTATTTATTTACAAAAAAAAATGTATCTAAGTAAGTTTATCAGTTGTCTAGTATCCATAGTACAAGCTTCGGCTTAGTTTGGGGCTAGGTGGCGCTGTGTGGCCCAGCGTGGCATGTCTTGGGTTATTTATTTAATAGAATGGATTGATGCAAGGAGTTACGCTTGAATTTGTCATGTTCAGTTTCGGACGGACGCTTCGATGCGCTTCTACTTTGCACCAGTGTAGATAGACCTGTGGCGCGGTGGCCGCGCCGAAGCGAGGTCGTGGAACATCCAGATTTTGAATCTTCGCGTTAGTCTCGCGCTATGCGTGATAATGTTTGTAAAAGTGCACTTAAATGGATTGTACCAAAAGATTATATAATTTTATAATAAAGTGTTAGAGGTTTATGAGTCGGCGTTAGCAAATTTTGTATGACGTTCAACTACGGCGCCGGCCAGATATTGGATTGTAATAAATATACCATTTTAACATTATAATTGTGTTATTTTTACCCTGCGGTATGCAAATCTTCTATTACCGGCTTACCTACTAAAAGTTGGATCCTTCTGGGCTGGGTGCGAGAAGCCCAGGATCAATCAAAGTGGAGACAGTTGGAGCCTATGTGCAGTTGTGGACTGTATTGGCTGTTGATAATATGATGACAAAATAGCAATAGAGATTTTTTGGGGGTCAAAATAATTACATTAAAATTTAGTCCTTATTTTAGATCGTAAAAATGTATCGGACACGTATTTTTCATTCAAATAAAAAATAACAAAGATACAAGGCATCAAAAGTTAGGAGTGGGAGTCTTTGACGTCACTCGCTCCCGTAAAAATGCCTCACCGAGGGACGTCACGCGTAATTTCAACGGGCTGTAACTTAGTAATTTTTTGTCTAATTTACAAATAAAAAAATACGTGTCTTTTATTTTTGAATAAGCTAAAAGAAGGACTAATTACAATTTTTTGCCATAATAGCCTATTAGTACGCTTCCGAGTGCCCTTTACTTTAGTAGCCCTAAGTAGTAACTCCCAGCCAACATAATTTACGATCGATAGTAATAAATAAATAGGACTTTAATAAAATGGCTCTAAGTACTATTTATTGGCTTGGGAAATAAGAACATAAAATCTACTAATCAGCTAAAAAGCTTTACAGTGAAGCTTTAACCTTTAGGAACACAATGGGGAACTCGGCGATCGGAAAATTACGGGTTCGATTCCCGGTCATATTTATTATAGTAGGTAGTTACCTAAATACTCTAGTGCAAGAAAAACCTTAGAGAGTAGTGGAGTGCTTTCTTTATACACAAGAGACCTATCACCTTTTTATAATAGCGCAACATGGCCTCCCATCGCCAAAGATAAATATAAGCCCAAGTCGTTACAGCAACGCACAATAAACAATGAGAGTTTTCTGAAAAAAGAAATCACCAGATAGCACCACATAAAAGGTAAGTGTAAAAGGCAACTGTTACGTGATTGTTTCACTTGGACATGGCACTGACATATCTAGAAACTGACCAATCACATGATAGCTGGACCGCAGGGCTACATAACGCCATCTATCGCATATTTAATTTTGAAACACCCTCATTAATTTTTCTTCACTGATGTTTGGCCGAGTGTAAGGTGGTCGCTAAGTCAGGCGGGTAAACCGTACAGCTGAGAAACAGACATCTTAAGAAGTCTCTTAGACGACTTACAACACACCTACAGCAAGTGATGAAGTGAGGCGGTGATTGTACCTAGGTACATATTTTTTGCCACACACAAGAATGCCTACAACCCCGCCCATTTATTCTAATTTAGTTTTAAATTCTTAATTTATTAAGCAAAGTGCGATAGCTTAATGATTTGTAGGCAAGTGTTTTATAGGAATACTTATTCGAATAAAGATTTTTGATAATTGGAATAACCGTGAAGGAAGATGGTGAATCACATTTGTTCTGGCGACCGGGATCAATTGTAGAGAAGTTCGGTTTGCTAGCTTGACCGTTAAGTAATGATGTACCACAAGAACTATTGTGTAAGGGAAAAACAATTTGCCCTTACAAGACTGCGAACCGTCCTTCAAGATATTATATTTGTAATACCTAGTGAATTAAGATGCTTGTAGAGTTGGGGGCGTGTAGTGTTATAATAGGCGTGGCTCTTCTCTACATCTGGACAGTTTCGCTCTCGTCAAGGCTACATTTAAAATAAAAATGTTTTTGGGAGAATTAAAACTTATTCCCGGCATCTGTATTCTATTCGGTGGGCTGTGGTCGCAGCATAAAAATAAATTAAAAAGTCTATGAAATATCATAGAGAGAAGATTTTGGAAAGTCAGATTTCAGTGTTGTCAGGTTTCAAAATTTTCTTCTATTTAGTCAGTAATAATTTATCCTTTCTTTGGTTTAGGGAGATTTTAAACGTGGTGTTTATATGTAATAAATAACAACATTGTTATTACATATCCTATATAGGATGTTTAGGCGTATGGATGAAACAAAATTTAATTTATAACTTAGTTTCGACATTGTTGTTTGACGCTATCCCCCTCATTCATGTCAATGTCACCCACCTCAAGCATAAACAGCCTTGTAGGTATGTTCTTAAGTAGGAATACCTACTAACTATAATAGCGTCGTAACTAAAACAGCAGCGATTCTCCAATGATCCAACCGTGATAATCAACTGAAACTGAACTAAACTGAAATTCCATACGCAATACATACACATGAACTTACGCTGCTGTGTGGTCGGTTGTATACCTATATTGAACGACACAACTTGGTACATGTCTCCGAAAAATTTAGATGAGTGAGTAGACTTTACGCATTGACATTTTGTTAATTTTGAAGATATTTGACAAAGGGTGTTCAAATTCAAGTATCTCGGTCATATGCTGACTCCCGACCTCAAAGACGATGAGGATATTGAGAGGGAACGGAGGGCGTTGTCAGTGAGAGCGAACATGCTGGCTGGAAGGTTTGCACGTTGTACGTGGGAGGTTAAGATGACGTTGTTCAGAGCCTTCTGTACGTCTTTCTACACGTGCAGCCTTTGGGCTAGATATACTCAAAAATCTTACAACGCTCTCCGTATCCGGTATAATAACGCCTTCAGGATGCTGCTGCGGCTACCTCGTTTCTGTAGTGCGTCGGGGATATTTGCCGAAGCAGGCGTAGACTGCTTCTACGCAACAATGCGTAAACGGTGTGCATCCCTGGTGCGCAGTAACAGCATCCTGAACATGATCGCCGGCAGACTAGACTGCCCATATATAGGCCGTTCTTGTACCATTTCGGGGGGAGTGGTTATGTTAGTAAGGACACAACATTCTTTAATGTTGTGTCCTTACTAAGATAGTCATTAAGTATGTATTACTAACCAAAATGAGTCTTTGTTACTTTATACAAATAAATGAATTGAATTGAATTTGATAGAATCTATCTATGTGGTCTCTCTGTTCAAAAAAGGAATTTACCATTATTACGTATGTGGTTTGACTTTCAAACATTCAATACCTAGTCGAATTGTTTGACTGTTAAAATGGAATCTTTTTTGGTATTATTGAACGTTACAACTTGGAAATATTTAAAGCTAAAGTAAATAGGCTTTATTTAAGTAAACTTGCTCCATACTAGGGTACGTCATCACTTAATATTAGTCTTAGAAATAAAAAAAAACTGATTTGATGATAGGATGGAGTGGGAATATTTCTACAACTTTATTCCATACCATAATACGAGTATTATGTGCATAAAATAAATGTTGAGACATAAGCTACCATAAGATCGGACATTTTCATTTTATAATTTAGTAGAAACTACAAAATTAAATGGCAACACTTAGTGTGGCACTGTGGCAGACGTCAAACGACGATGTCGAATCTTGTGTTGGGAAAATAATTAATTTGTCGACGTTATGTGTTAATAATTATGTGAATAATGAGATGAAAGTGTAAATAAATGTTAGTTTAGTGTTCGCTAGTGATTATGGCGCATAGTGGTGGTGTATTAAGTTCGGATATATCGCGGAGAAACCCACAAGATGAGTACGAACTCATTCAGAGGATCGGATCAGGCACCTATGGCGATGTCTACAAGGTAGGGGGCCTTTCTAAAGTTTATTTTTTCCCTCATCATAATGTTGTCATAAACACGCGACGATGAATCACCCGTGAACTCAGGCGAGACTTGTTTGACCGTCGAGTTCGCAGATTTCAATGTCAGTTTACGCTGCGTAAGTGAGGTATTGAAATCACCTCTCGTGTTATCTTTTTATTCGGGCAGGTACATTTTTCGTGGCGTGCACGTGCTTGCATCGGCCTTGGGTCGCTGTGCAAGTGGTTGCATCCTGGGGATCTGTGATTGTAGTATGGTTGCTTTGTCTTTGTACCAGTATTGTTTCAATCATAGTTTATGTTCATATTCCCTTTGTAACAGCTAAAAACTGGAGTAATTCAATTATAATTAGTGTAATCATTTTCTCACTGAGATATGAGTGTATACTGTCACAAAGAAACAAAGACTCCACCTAAAAAATGAGCTATTTAGGTAATTTTTTTAGTTCAAAATTAATTCACATACCTTAGAACAATAAAAAGTATTTATTCTCAATGCTTACTAAGCTCATATCATGACCCAGTACTGGTTACTTCATCCTGTTATAAAAGCAAATATTTAGAATTAATTTAGCTGTTTGTTTGATGTTATTATGAATAATCCAGATAAATAAACTTTGTTACTTAGCTAGTATTTGTGTTATCTGTTTAGAATGAATATAATACTTAGTTGGTTCTTTTTATAAGAATTATTCTAGATGAGGTTTGTTAAACTTGTACCACATTTATGAGGACATATTAATAATAACTAGCTGCTGCCCACTGTGCCTGAATATTAGTTTAAAACATAGCCTATGTGTTAATCCAATGTATAAGCTATATCACTGTGAAGTTTCATTAAAATCTGTTCAGTAATTTTTAATATTAGTGGGAAGTATTATTATATCAATGACTTGCAGTCTTGAATCCATTTCTAAGACTGTCAGTAATTAATTTACTGCCATTGTGAGTGTTTCATTCTAGTAACAATAAAAAGTATGAGACAACATCATATACACTGTCCCAATTACATACCTTTTAGCTAATAAATACTTGTGTTAAGAAAAATAGAGGTAGGGCATAGCAAGTCATCACTTGATTTGAGCTGCCCATCCGAGGAAGCACCATCCTCCACCTTATATAGAACTCCAACTTATCTTATTCAGTTGAATGTTCACCACCTCACTCCTTCAATTCCTCCTCTACCCTAAGCTTGTCAGCAAGAGATTGTTTATAACATAGTGTTAAAATGTTTATTGGTATAGACTTGAATCACTTACTTACTTACTTACTTACTGTGGTGGCACAGCGACCCAAAGTGAGTCTTGGCCTCCGATATTATATCAGACTTGAATCAAGCACTCATAAATTGTCAGTACAATTTAAAATGATACTACAACCCAGCAAATTGTTGAACAAAATATGTCTATTATAATATCTTGTATTGTGTGTTGTGTGCAAACTACAAACTAGTTTATCAACATATATATCACAAATACAGTATTAGTCCTTAAACATAAATTATTTATTTATGATGTAGGTATAAAACCTAATTCACAGTTTAGAAAACATACTTTTAAAGTGTGTTATAAAAATAATAAATAAGACATGCTATGCTGGGCCACACATCGCCATCTAGCTCCAAACTAAGCCGAAGCTTGTACTATGGGTACTAGACAACTGATACTTAGATACTTTTTTGTAAATAAACATTTTATACATAATATAAAACTGTCAAACATAATCTTAAACAAATCATATAAAGAACATAATCTTGCATAGGAAGTTGCATGCTTGTTTGATGAACAGGATTATGTCGTAGAATAAAACGCCGTCGAACTTTGAGTAAGGTATTGTACTGGTATAAAAGTATTACAGCTAGACTTCTTAGGTTACTTATTAATCACTTCTTCGTCGAACATAGATTTTCCTAACTATCGTTGCTGCTCCGGTGCCCGAAATCGAATGGCCAGTTGTCCGTCCGTCCGCCCATCATCGCTTTCCCCCCTCCTTTTTTCCCGCCTATTTTGCCGCCAGAGAGGCGCGTTCTAGAAATTACCAGTGTTGCCACTGAATTATTACAAAAACATACTAAATCTATGGACTATTATTAGATAAATATTAAAAATCATGACATTCGGCCATCCGATAACGTGCAGTCTCCCGACGCACCAATACATAAATATTTATTTATTTAGGGTAAGCCAATCGAAACAATCACATGATTTAACAAATAGTGCTAAGTGTCATCTTAATAGCATGAGAACTTGACATTACAACAAAATGAATAACACAAAAACAGTTTGACTTATAACAAAAAAAATACTGCTATTACAACATTGCATTTCCTCGTACCATATGTACTTATACGTATCAGTTTTGATCATTAACGGGTAAATATAACATCATGACATTCGGTAGTAGTATTCTAATTGGTTAACACAGTTTTCAAAGTACCTAAGCAGATTTGAGACTTGCATGTCACAGGAACAATTGAACAAATGTCTTAAAATAAACAGCTGGATATAAATATACAAAACTAAAACTGAAATGAAAAAGAAAATAAAAGCAAATATTACATACAACGTTAAATACGTTTAGACAAGTGTACAAAGAAAAGCCGCTACTGGGTGAAGAACTAGATTTATAGAAATACTTTACTAATAACATTTTCACTAACGTGTTACAAGGGGAATGAAGAATACACATAACTTAATTTATCTTGAGATGATAACTGCAAAACTGTAGTTTACAGGTCTCCGACAGTGTGGCTCAGATATTTCCCACGCTAAATAGAATTGTCCAGTGCAGCAAAACTCAGCGGCTTCTGTCGCAAAAGGTTTTAAACAGTGATTCTGAAAAACATTAGCAAATAAATATAACCTCCAGGAAAATACTATTTCGTTAATATTGGTAGCCAATAGGGGAATATGAATAAAATTGAATACATTAATTATTTTGAAAGTTCAAGTTCTAAGTATCTAAATATGTATAATTCAAAGGTGACTGACTGACTGACATAATATCTAAATATATATAATTAAAAGGTGACTGACTGACTGACAGTGATCTATCAACGCACGCCCAAACCACGCATCGGGATGACATTTAGCATGCAGGTAGATGTTATGACGTAGTCATTCGCTAAGAAAGGTTTTTGATCAATTCTATCCCAAGGAATAAAATAGGGGATGAAACTCTTTCATGCGGATGAAGTCGCGGGCACAGCTAGTGAAATATAAAAATAGTTTTGTTTACAGTTTATCATCAAACCCTGAAAATGATTCAAGATGCAAAATAAATTTGCCTGAGTATGTATCATACTTATGATCAAAGTGGCGAACATTGGGATAGGCCATTGTCCAGCAAATGTCAAATCCAACCGAAAACCAGCCACGACGTTCAGGTTTACCAACCCCTCCAATTGCTAGTGGCACTTGGAAGTGTATCTCTCGGAAGTCAAGGGATTAAGAGTTTTGTGTACCCGATATGAATAATTAATAATAGATACAGTGTCATTATGTAAACTTTTCCGACACAACTAACTATAACTATTTGTTTATTTTATTGTAATATATATATCTATTGTAACCTGGGGTGACAAGGAATTTGAATTGAATTGATTTGATTAGATTAATGGCCAACAAGTCGCCCACTATGGAAAAAGATCAAATTGTCTTTCATCTTACCATTTAGAAAATTCATAACTGTAAAGATCTCAAGGACTATCCTTTACTATATCGATTACTTTCTATAGAAGAGCTTATTCATGAACAATCAGGAAACATCCCATATTGATTACATAACTACGTTCTCCCTTCAGGAATTAAGTTTGAAGGACCAACTTAAAACCAACTATTCACACCATTTCCTCATGTCCGCTATAATAACTAATTTAATGAGTAGATACGTAAATTCAGGTCGGCTTCCAAGCCCGATGAAGTTCAGTGGTATTGTCCCAATGTTGTAACATAACCATTAAAGTGTTTATTACTCAAATGTCTCTTCCAATTTCAGACCTATATCTACACGTCGGCCATTAAACCAAATCTCCCCTAACCTCAAATAACACTTAAAAAAAAATATATATTTGTTAACTACCTAGCAGAGTTTGGTTTCACTAGGGGCAAGTCCAATAATATTGCGGGAATAGTTCATGAAATATTTTTGACGCATGTGAAAGTAAACAATGTCACAGGTGTAGGTACTCTGCGATTTGTCACGAGCGTGGCGTAGATCATGATACAGCAATTAGATAAAGAGCTACAAATAGACTATAGTACCCAGTACCTACCCTACGTCTCAATAGTTGGAACTTTATTCTCTTTTTATTATGATTATAAAATAAAATTGTTTATCCAATAATACATACTGTATTACAAAATCCTTTAAAAATTATCGGCTGCCACTGTACTGGAGAGTGTATATGAATAAGAGTGTATTTTATATGTATGTCCGTATGTGCATGAGTTTGTGTGCGCGTTTAAATGGCCTGCTTTTGTGTGTAATGTCTTTTGTTTAGTAAAGACTTTTTACCCATTTATATGCTACCCTTGGCAACACGCCGATGGTCTATGTGACGCAGCACCGTTTGCCGACATACACATTTAAATGAATTCATTGGAGATCCTAATTATATAAAATAAAGAAATCGACGTATTAACTAACATCACATTACATATTAAACTGTACCATGATATCTTTACACAAGAAATGCCAACTGTCGTAAATCCTTACATTTAAAATAAATATAGAACCTACGTAGTTCTAAATTTAGAAATCTAATAGTAGGTATTCATTTTAACGTTGCTCACTAATTTTAACAAGATTTCTCAAGATACCGGCATAGCCCAGTTTAAATTCTCCGTAAAACTCTTTTTGTATGTATCCCTGTACTGAATGAATGTCTTACAAGAAAAATAAAATAATAATTTTGTTACCGTCAAATTAATCTGTAGAATTGCTTCATTTACATAGGTTTATAGGTTTAAGTCCCGTCTAACGTCTAATCTATATAAATAAAATTGAATTGATGTTCGTTAGTCTGATTAAAACTAGAGGACGTCTGGGCCGATTGAGCTGATTTTGGTTTTAAAATGTTTGTACAGGGTAGGTGATTTTATTTTATTTAATTTAATAATAATAAATTATAATTTAATTTAATTTAATATTGAAATAATGTAATAGTATAATAATTTGGATGGACTCATGAATTGTAACTATATGACATTAATTGTTGAAATAAATTATTCTATTCTATTAAAAGGTAAATAATGGGTGGTACGATGTCTGCCGGGCCAGCTAATAATAAATAAAATGATACTACAAAACACCAATACTTCCCTGACGACAACACCAAATGGACACGACGAGCTGCTCGATTGTACCGACTTCCACCAATTGTCCCCTCTGCTGCTTCTGCCTTAAAACCCCCTTTTTTAAATACATCTGCGGCCTTTTGGCTTGGCAATACTTCACCAGGCGGAGTCGTCATCATGTCGCCAGTTGCCACTATTTCTGCAAAAGAAAATTTACCCCGCCGACATAATCCATTTCAGAAAACATTGTGTACCTACTCTGTGCAATAAAGATTAAATTAATAACGTACAACATCCTTTACCTCCCTGTTGGAGGACTGACAAGTTCGTAAGTAGTTTAGATTTCCATTCAATGTATGTATTAATTGAAACCAAATAAAAATACAAGCTTCGGCCCAGTCTGGGACCAGAAGTCACCGTGCGGCTCACCGCGGTAGGTAGGACTCGAGTAATAAACTTATTATTTTGAATAAACTTATTATTAATAATTTAAAGACATTGCTAAATTATAATTGGTATAAAATTCATTAGAAATCCGAATCTTTGTACTTTGTTTGTAATATGTTAATGTGTGTTAATGTTTTCCTGTAACGTCTGTGTTTTTGTGCAATAAAGAGTTCCTATCACTATCTATCTATTGGCATAACATTAGTAAACATTTGCTTCTATATTCGCATCCGTAGCCTCAAATTTAATTAAACATACATAACGTACATACATACGTGTGTATAGTAATGTATATTATATTGTATATGTTTATGTTCTAACCTATGTATTTATTATATCTATATTTTACTTATGTATTTATAAAATAAAATAATCTTTATTCAGTTAAAAGGCTGTTTTGACAAATTTGTTGTTGACTTCCTCTAGCAAGTGCCAAGGCACCTGTGTCAGAGGGAGCCACTCTTCCCTAGCTTATAGGTCCTATCTAAATACCTTTTTGTGCATGTAACTAATTTACATATCTTTATATATATATATATTTACCTATTACATTTTACAAAAAGAATGAAATGAAAATATAGCCTGGTTTTGGGAATAATCCAAGTGTGCGTGTATGTGTGTGTGTGTGTTTGTGTTTTTGTGTGTGTGTGTGTGTGTGTGTGTGTGTATGTGTGTGTATGTCTCTGTGTGTGGTGTGTGTGTGTAAATAATTTGGAATTAACGTGGAAAATTATTATACTTTCTAATTATGTATTCATATATTTATTATTATGTATTTATATTTTGACTATAATCTGTTTCATCAGTCGATTGCTCACCTCACCCCTTCTGAGGTTGTCTGGAAGAGATCGCTTACTAGCGATAAGACCACCTAAATTGTACCACTAGTTGTCTGTAAGACCTTGTCTATAAATGTTTGTATTTGGTGCAATAAAGAATATCTATCTCCGACAGAGGCGTCTCGTCCTACTTAGAGACATACATGACCTTGCTTATAGGCGGCTTGCCTTCTAAGGGACGTACATAACCTCCCTTAGAGGCATCTTGTCTTACTTAGAGACATACATGACCTTCCTTATGGGCGTCTTGCCTTACTAAGAGACGTATATCTTAGAGACATACATGACCTTCCTTATAGGCGTCTTGCCTTACTAAGAGATGTACATCTTAGAGACATACATGACCCTCCTTATAGGCGTCTTGCCTTACTAAGAGACTGACATAACCTCCCTTAGAGGCGTCTTGTCTTACTTAGAGGCATACATAACCTTTTTAGGAGTCTTGTCTTAGAGACATACATAACCTAATAGGCGTCTTAACTTACTTAGAGATATACATAACCTTATAGGCGTCTTGCCTTACTAAGACATACTGTAAAAGTGCCAAACACCAACAATGCTTTTCGTAATGAGTTTATTATACTCAATCCGCACACTTCTCAATCAGAGTTACAAACTTTTCTCTTTTCGTCTAATGTAAGATTTGAAACTAACTTTCTATCTGCCATTACTTATTATTAGGTACTTAAGTGACAAACTGTACTATAACTTGTTTTTATTTTGAACAATAAAGGTTTTTATTATTTATTATTTATTTTATTGTTTAACTGTCACAATGGCACGTAGCGCACGCTGGCGCATCCAACCAGATAAAAAAAAAGAGTATAGGTAAGCGCTTAGATACAGCATATTTAGATTTTTCTAGGATCGAGTGATTTATTAATTATCATAATTTTCAAGACACTACCTTCTACTTATATAATTGGTCATAATATTACTATTTATTTTGGAAACCTTACATTACATAACCAATTCTTTTCTCATCACAGGGTACATTTTACAGGCTGTTATAAAACTCGTGACATTATGTGACGAGACCGATGCCTACCCTAGGCTATTGAATACCCGTGTTTCAGGTCATCAGGCTCTAACCGACTCAAAGCTAAATAAATTTCAATCTTTAATTCAATTTAATTTCAGGGATATTTTAAACATTTTAATTATTTCAAATATGTGTGCGAGTGTGCAAGTGTGCGAGTGTGCGAATGTGCAAGTGTGCAGGTGTATGAAGGTGTGAGTGAAAGAAGCCGCGGGCGGCAACTGTTCCAATACTAAAACAAAATCAAATCTTTAACACTCCTCTCTGCACGTACTTATCTAATTCCATGAACAAAATATGTAATGTGTTACCTTCAAATCAGTGCTACTATACTATACCCTCTCAGGGTCTATGTTGCATTATTTTCACATCTTTTACACGAGAACACAAATATAAAAAGAAATAAAAACATACATTCGTTTTATCAATACAACAAGCACAACACACGTTTAACGACTTAATGCCACATATTGAGCTAGACTACACTCTGACCAAACGTTTTTTTTTTTTATTCGAGGGTATTTTGCTAAAATGACGTGCCCTTCGTACGTGACTGGTTGGCCGTACCTTGCCCGCTACTTGCAAAACTATGACGCTTGCGCGTCAAGTGCAGATGCGCTTAACTTGTTTCCGCTCAATCAAATTGAGATCGATGCGGATTTTAATAGGATTTTACATGGTTTTGTGGATGAAAATGCAAGTGTTAAAAATATACGATTGTTTAATAACTAGGTAAGCTATCTTCGAACATAGTGCAATAAATGTATTTAAAAGTTCACCTTTCATTGTGCAATGAATATTGAATGAATAAATGTAAAAAAAAAGTAATTGGCTCCTTTTATTTTTCCTATTCCAAAGCTTACAGATAACTGAGCACACAGATAACTGGAGAGCATACTTAGCCCACCAATAACTAGTGCGCACTAATTCTGTGAGCATACATAACTCACAAATAACTGTGAGCACACTTAACTCGCTCCCTACACCTTGCTTATTGGCTTAAGTCAAATGTATATCATGCCATTATGTCAAACAAATCCAATTTTATATGAAACCAATCAATTGAACACAAACAACACGGATTGTACATATATCAAATTAATTTAGATTCAAAATGGCTAAAGGCCAAGAACTTTAGTAACTTTCTCCTCTCCTCATTCAACTCTTTTTTCCAAATGAACGGCAAAGATTCAACAATAATGTTTATCCTTTTCAAATACAGAGCGAAATCCAATGATTTGTCGTCGACCAACATTGTCAAAGAGTAGCCTTGACCAAATGGATCGTACGACAAACCCACTAGGCTTAGGTACAAGAGTAACGTTAACAAAGAGTCGCCCTGTTCGAACATTACTCAAGTTGCAGTCCGCTCTAAAAAAAATGCTTAAGCCGACAAAAAGAAATATTCTAGCACCGCCGCCTGCCAGGGAATCTGTCGCGAACTAATATCAAGGAGTTGCCTTGACCAATTAGAATGCGCGGCAAATTATTACAAGCAGACAGACAAGAATAACACTATCAAAGAGTAGCCTTGATCAAATATTACTCCAGCTGTTGTCAGTGCTAGCGTAGCCCTTTCGCCATATTATTTTAGACTTTATACTACCGCCAAGTAACATTGTTAGAGAGTAGCCCCAACCAAATGTTCGTGACGGCATTATTATGGAAAAGAAGAGGAGAAAAATAAAAGCAGGATTTAAAGAAAAATTACAGTGACGGCCTTATCTTGTCTATATTAATATCTCGTATATATTAATATTAATTATAATAATTTTAAGAGTATTTCTACTCCGTACCTTTTAGGCTGCAGGTTTCATCGCACTTCTGAGTTTTGATGAACAGGATTATGTCGTAGAATAAAACGCCGTCGAACTTTGAGTAAGGTATTGTACTGGTATAAAAGTATTACAGCTAGACTTCTTAGGTTACTTATTAATCACTTCTTCGTCGAACATAGATTTTCCTAACTATCGTTGCTGCTCCGGTGCCCGAAATCGAATGGCCAGTTGTCCGTCCGTCCGCCCATCATCGCTTTCCCCCCCTCCTTTTTTCCCGCCTATTTTGCCGCCAGAGAGGCGCGTTCTAGAAATTACCAGTGTTGCCACTGAATTATTACAAAAACATACTAAATCTATGGACTATTATTAGATAAATATTAAAAATCATGACATTTGCATAGGGAATTATAAATTTAATCCATTTAGTACTCGCCTTTATCCTTGTTACATCCAACTGCATTCATTTAATACATAATAATAATTGTTGTTCTATGTATGAATATATGGTTATTAAAAGTTAATTATCACACAATAGATTAGGTCTAAATTAAACTTATTCATAATCAGCAACATTGCCTTATTTATTTAAACAGAAGTAAGTAGCAATTATTAAACAATTTATAGTGAGGAAATGCACAATCAGTTAAAAATAACACTTATTTTAATAACTAATACAATATTACACTGGTGTAAGTTATTTCAAACATTTTTGTTTACATAACTGTGAGCTATTTCAATGGCCTTGTGTGAAAATATATATGTCTTAGGTTGTATGTAAGTAGTTTACATTTTAATAAACATCCTACCAGGCAATTAATATGAGATTTTTATTGAAATTTCAAGCAAATCTACTTGTATCACATTTCACAGGACACACAGAATTTATCCTTGTGTTTATGAATTAGACTACAGAATGAACACACCTGTGAGCCGCGATGAGTCATCAAATTGTCTTTGCATGTTTCCCCCATCTGTTGAACATCTGATGTTTTTATGTTGGTTTGTCACACTACACTATAGCATTATTTCTCAGAATGTGTGGTCACCATATCAGAACATGATAATAACAGAATGTGGGGTAATAATAACGATTTTAATCCTGTTATAAATGCGAAAGACCTCTCAAGATTCTTTTTTTACTCATCATCATCATCAGCCCACATCAGTCCACTGCTGGACGTAGGCCTCTTCCAATGCTCGCCACTTCGATCGGGCCCGATTTTTTAATAAATAAAATTATTTTGTCAGTTGATGGATAAAGAATACGTCATATCACTGCCCCATTTCTTCTTGTCAGTTAAGTCAGTTCGGAGTCAGTTAAGAGATTTCTTGAGATTTTGGCGTCTCCGGTAGTGGCTGGCTGTCAAACACCATACACTAATAAGGTAACTCTTTGTTTACCCGCCTGGCTTTCGAAACACCCTTGAAATTAACACATCAAGTACACTACTGCAAGCACAGCACTGGTGTTGGTTGAGTGTCCTGGTGTTGCTCCTGCCGCTGGTGCAAAGCTACAAGCATCAAAGCCTCAGACAAAACATACTCTATATATGTATTATTTTATAGAGGGTAACATTTCGTGATTGTAAATAAATGACATGGTCATTCATTTCACATGATAAATTTTGATAAAGTGAAATTGTTATCTTTAAATTGTAAATACAATATCATATCTGTATTACCTATATGCTAAAAACTGTGGATTCAGATCAAATTTAGGTATTTACGTTCTTTATTTATTTATATTTAGTTTTATCAAATCCATAGTTTAAGGTTGATTATATCCTATATATTTAACATTGGCTTGGTTTGAGTATGTACCAAAATGTTGCGACCAGTATTCATAGAACAAAGAAAAACTTTTTTTATATAAGTAAATGACCTCACTCCACCTGATGGTAAGCGGTTGTGAGGTCCAAAAGTTAGGTCGACACACAATAGGACTAACCCAGCCCACCGCGCCTGTCGCCTTCACCCTGAAGCCCCACTGAGATACCTAAACGGCATGAGTCCAGGTTATTAATAATTTGATTCCTCCTGCCCATTTCTATCACCTATATTTATACTGTTATATTATATAATATTCTTTGTCTATGTTATGTTATATTATTCTTATTTGACTGGCTTGGTGGCTCAATTGGTAGTGACCCCTGCCTTCTGAACCAAGGGTCGTGGGTTCGATTCCCACCCGGGACAAACATTCGTGTGATGAACACTTGTGTTTGTTCCGTGTCTGGGTGTTTATATTTGTATTTAAGTATTTATTTGTGGTAACTTCGTTGTTCTGATACCCATAACACAAGTGCTTAAGCTACTTACTTTGGGATTAGAGCAATGTATGTGATGTTGTCTGATATTTATTTATTTATCACCGGACGAGCACAGCAGGGATACGGCGAATAGGCACCGTCATATTATAGTGCAAGTTCCTAAGACTCGCATAGCGCGTTTGGACTCTACCTTCATAGTGCGAACTCCTAAACTATTGAACTCTTTGCCGGGCTCCTTGTTCCCCGAGAGATATAATCTTCCGATGTTCAAGGCGAGAGTGAACCGGTTTTTGCTGGGTGAGCGCGTTCCATCGTAGACTACGATATCGCTTACCATCAGGCGAATTGCAGTCAAGCGCAAACTCATTTTGAATAAAAAAAAACAGGTCTCCAAAATTTGAATCATAAACAATAACAAACAGCTAAAAATAGGTAAATTAACTTTTTTCTGTTCCTCTAAATGACTTAATTCAGGGCCGACATTGCATTGTTTTAGTGATTCATAACAACTTCGCTCCAAGGCTGGGCTAGATTAGTGTAATCCTTCTGATAAAACTGTCAAGAGTAAGCTAACTATTTTGTTCAGTAATTTCGGCATCATACAATATGCGTATCGCAGCATCAGCGTATTGCAGTCCACTGCTGGACATAGGCCTCTCCAGTCGTTCGTCACTTAGGGCAAACACGATATACCCATAAGCGCCATGCTGGGCAGGCAGGTTGGCGATCGCAGGGCGTAGCTTCTCGCTCCGGTGACGCTGCCACCCGATACCATATGGTCCATAGATTATATATATTTGTCCTTCATTCAATAGGGTTTATACATACCATATTTAGATAAACAAAGTACAAATATAAGTCCTAAAACCAATATCAATTTTTATGAAATTTATTTCAAAAATGACAAAGTTTCATATAAACTTTCAACCCCTATTTTACTTCGAAAAATCCCTTCTTAGCGGGCGCCTATAGGGTTGAGGGCCTTCCGCTCCCCCAACAGTCCGGTGATGATGACAAGGCCGGCCTGGCCATCATCGTAGTCATTTAGAAAAAAAAATCGTAAATGTAATCTACATGAAAAATTCCGTTGCATTCGCTTCAGCGGTTTCGGCTGTGCGTTCCTCGTTCAGTCAGGAAATGTTCTTTTATATGTGTGGAAGAAGATTATTGATTAGATATACTATATTATAACGTATTTAAAATAATAAAAAATGTCAGTACAATAAATTTCTACACTAATAACAACAGTTATTTAACGTATCAATTATACATGAGTGAATTTATTGCGTTGCGGACCGTTGGTCATATTCTGTAGCTACAAAAAAGCGAGTCGGACTCGCGCACATTTTCGCGAAACATTTTTCCGGGTAAAAAAGGGACACCGTGAGAGAATTCAGTGGCTTAAAAGGTACAGTTTACTCGCCTGGCTGTCGACTACCATGCACGTAGTAGACAAGTAAGGATTGAAACACATGTGAGAACTAGGTACTTTTTGGCGGTCGCCACAATGATTTACACATATGTTTTATTGAATTTGATTGTGGTGTTCTTGAAGTAATGAGACCAAGGTTGAATGACAGCGAAATTTCATGTAGGACTCCTATAAATTATTGATAAGATTTTTACTTAGTTTGATATGAAACGAATGCTATTACTTCGTTATCCATACTAATATTATAAATACAAAAATGTGTCTGTCTGTCTTTGTCTTTCTTTCACAGCAAAAGGGAGCGACGAATTGACTTGATTTTTTAAGTGGAGATAGTTGAAGGGATGGAGAGTAACATAGGCTACTTTTTGCACCTTTCTAACCCCCTACTTCCCTAAAAATAGGCAACGCGGGCGAATCCGCGGGCACGGCTAGTTGTAATATAAATTAGATTCTTGGAGAAATATCAACCAAGTATATTAATTGCAATTTTAATAATATTAACTTTATATCTGTCACCGGAAAATAGCAAGAATCGTAAGGTGATCAATTTCCTAGGTAGTTGATTAACTTTCGGAATATAACAAACGGTAGTTGAAATGTATTATTTTACGCAATGGATTTCAGTTAGTTGATCAATTTACGGTAGCCTGACAGTCATTTAATAATTTACGATTTTGACACAAGTAAAATCGTCCTCAAATGACATGAGGAAGGATACAGTCATTTTGACGTGCTAATATTAAAATGCCTTAATCTTCATCCGCCACTGATAGACATGTATAGCTTCATATCAAACGCATTACAAAGCTATCGGCTTTTTTATGAAAGAGGGTTGCTTGGGAAAAATGTAATTATACCCTCGCAAACTCGATTCCCGTAGTTTCGCAGTTATCCCGCATTTTTCCGTCTGGGGGTATATTGTCTGGCATGTAGGGCAGGTTAGCTCAAAAGACTGAACAACTTAGGTAGACTTTGAATCTTAACTAATATTATAAAGCTGAAGAGTTTGTTTGTTTGTTTGAACGCGCTAATCTCAGGAACTACTGGTCCGAATTGAAAAATTCTTTTTGTGTTGAATATATACCATTTATCGAGGAAGGCTTTAGGCTATATAACATCACGTTGCAACTATTAGGAGCGAAGAAATAATGGAAAATGTAAAAAAAAAACGGGGGAAAAATAATTAACCACGCGGACGAAGTCGCGAGCACAGCTAGTGCCTTATATAAGGATCCTGTTACAATGCTGGTAGTTAGTGATCCCTAGGGATTAAATGGTCCTGGGTCGGGACAAAAGGATTTAGTGGGTTTTGATGAAACTTTAAAGAAAAGTGCATCATCATCGGCCTATTGGAGTCCACTGCTGGACACAGGCCTCTCCAGTTGTTCGCCACTTAGGGCAAACATCTGGAGGATATACCCATAATCGCCACGCTGGGCAGGCGGGTTGGTGATCGCAGGGCGTAGCTCTTCGCTCCGGTGAAGCTGCTGCCCGTCATCGGCTTGTGATATTAAGCTATGCCTTCAATTATAATGGTTATACCGCCACCAGTCGGTTGCCAGCGCCTCATTTGTTCGGCAGGATGCACCACGGGCAGGTGAGGTTGGCTTGGAGCGAAATGATGATATTTCGCCCCTTACATCCCTAGTCACTTAAAAATGCCATCATGGTAGTCACTTAAAAAAAACTTCATCATCATCATCAGCCCACACCAGTCCACTGCTGGACATAGGCCTCTCCCAATGCTCGCCACTTCGATCGGTTCCGGGCCTCTCGCATCCAGCACTTGCAAAAAACTTATTGCATTTTAAATGAACAATATACATACATATTTAGTAAGATTGCATTGTTCATTTAAAATGCATACTATTACGAAAAAAAAATGCCGTTAATTACAAAATAGCCGTGTGGAGCGATGAAACGGTAACCGCGGTCGTTATAAAATAGTTGCCACATTAGTTTTGGTTCACAACACGGCTGGTGCTTTACATCGCATATGGAGGTAGTTAGGTATTCAATGTTCAGACAGTCTTTCTAATTAATTCTTTCACGAAGATTCAAGATTCAATTCAAGATTTCATCCTTATCATCTTGATAGTTGGAAGTCTTCCACGGTGCGTTTTGCGTGCTATTTTTTTCCTCGTGCATCGGTTCCGTGGGATGTAAGGGAGCGGCCTGTCATCATTTCGCTCCAAGCCATCCTCACCTGCCCGTGGTGCATCCTGCCGAACAACAAACGAGGCCCTGGCAAACCGATTGGTGGCGGTATAACCATCACGATAGAAGGCGTAGCTAATATCATAGACCGATGACGGGCAGCAGCGTCACCGGAGCAAGAAGCTACGCCCTGCGATCGCCAACCCCGCCTGCCCAGCGTGGCGATTATGGGTATATCCTTCAGATGTTTGCCCTAAGTGGCGAATAATTGGAGAGGCCTATGTCCAGCAGTGGATGCAATAGGCTGATGATGATGATGATGATGGTCTGTTCCTTGGAACCAGCTTTCGGTCACTCAAACTCTATGCACGCGGCGATATATTTCAATGATTGTATATTCAACGGTGGCGATATATTTCAATGATTGTATGTTTTTATCACTACATCTAACTTTAAATACGTTGACGCAAATAGTTATGCTGAATTGGCATCGTTCAAATGGATCGGCCATGCATTCCATTTAGCTGATTCCCGACGTATGCAACGTATATTATTCCTTTTAGGGTTCCGTAGCCAAAGGGTAAAAACTCCTTTTCTAATTAGAACTACGCGTGCAGGTTTGAGATGTCACAAAAATGCAGTCAATAGGCTGTTATGGCTAAAATTGTAATTAGTCCGTCTTTTAGCTTATTCAAAAATAAAAGACACGTATTTTTTTCATTTGTATATTAGATTAAAAATTACAAAGTTATAGCCCGTTGAAATTACGCGTGTCGTCACTCGGTGAGGCATTTTACGGGTGCGAGTGACGTCGAAAACTCCTAACTTTTGATGGCTTGTATCTTTGCTATTTTTTATTTGAATGAAAAAGGAAAAATACGTGTCATTTATTTTTGAATAAGCTAAAAGACGAACTAAAATTTTTAGCCATAATAGCCTATTAGCTCTCGTAAGCACAGTAAATCTACTGGTAAACCACGCTGGGCCACACAGCGCCACCTAGCCCAAAACTAAGCCGAAGCTTGTACTATGGGTACTAGACAACTAATAAACATACTTAGATACATTTTTTTGTAAATAAATACACATTATACATAGAAAACACCCAGACCAATACAAACAGACATGTTCATGAACACAAATGTTTGTACTGTGTGGGAATCGAACCCACGCCCCTGGGCTCAGAGGGCAGAGGTCACTACCAAATGAGCCACCGAGCCAGCCAACTATGCTTTCTTTTTCAAACCTAAACGATTTGATAGTGACAACGGAAACGAAAAATGCTTTTTTCGTATCGGAATTGAGGAGTTGTGAAGATATGTAGTGGACAAGCCAATTCGTTATGCAATCATCATCATCATAGGCTGATGATGATGATGCAGTCCACTGCTGGACATAGGCCTCTCCAGCCGTTCGCCACTTAGGCAAACATCTGGAGGATATACCCATAATAGCCATGCTGGGCAGGCGGGTTGGCGATAATAATAATTCTTTATTGCACAAAAAAAACATGATTAGGTAAGTACACATATATATAAAAAGAGTTTGTGCTTATACAGAGTGCAGCAATAGAAAATACAGGGGTTCCCAAACTAGGCAGTGCCTGTATCTTGGTGAACCTATAGATTTCAGTAAATTATTTTAAGCTGAGCATTTTAAAACTTTAGTTTAAATTAACTTAATGTATAAACAAGAACAGCACTTAAAGTAAAACATGCAATGCAAGTATTCTACAACTACCTACAATTAATATATTCATAAAAATCCTAACATCACTTTATCAAGTCTTCCGTGCCCAAATAGTCCAAAGAAAGTAGCCACATCATCACAACCCGCCTTGCCTCAGCAACAGTGCATAGTTTTATGTCACAGAAACGCAAATACTACATTATAAGTAAGAGCCCTACGATCGCAGCGCGTAGCTTCTCGCACCGATGACGCTGCTGCCCGTCATCGGTCTGTGGTATTTAGCTAAGCCTTTAATTAATTGTGATGGTTATACCGCCACCAGTCGGTTGCCAGCGCCTCGTTTGCTATTCGGCAGGATGCACCACGGGCAGGTGAGGTTGGCTTGGAGCGAAAAGATGATAGGCCGCTCCCTTACATTCCATCCCCAATAATCGTTATGCAATAGACGGCCAATAAGATTGTTTTTCTCAAACATTATCTAGACAAAGCCTACAGTCTATAGTTCCAGTAAAATCGAAGCGATCACTCTTGCAAAATGTTGGCCTCCGCCATATTTGGCCATTGTCCAGGGCGCTGTGGCGTGTAAGCCTGCTCACCCAGGCTTTATACTCGTAGTACGCGAGTGTCGGAACTTGTTAGGTAGCAAGCGACTTCCCAATGCGCCAAAAATGCACCAGGCAATAACTTAGATTACTAACTAACCATAAACACAGATTAATAAACTCTGTATCATAGTGTAGACTGTAGGCAACATACCGTTCGGTCACTCACAAAATTCGATTATTTATTTCTTGAGAGAGGTAGGGCATAGCGAATCTTCGCTCGAATTGAGCCGCCCGTCCGGGGAAGGACCTCCACCCTATAGAATACCGCAGTCAAATGACCTTTGAGTCGTGTTTCTGCCGGTGAGTAGGGTTTCCGGAGCTCGTGGGGGGTTGGGGTTGGGCCGGCATGGCGGTGGCAACTGACAGGTAACTGACCAGTTACTTGCCCGTTGTCACAGCGACTTGGGCTTCTCTTTCGCTTTCCATCAGGCGTAGGGAAGCCATTATGTCGAGCCACTATAAAAAAAATCTTGACGTTTTATTGCAATATAACCCCTAGTCAACAAAACAAAGTATCGAAATAGTTCCAAAAATTCACTAGATGGTGTTACCTGTCGTTAATTTAAGTTTACATTTTACCTTTAGGGAATTGATGGTTATACCGCCACCAATCGGGTGCCAGCGCCTCGTTTGTTGTTCGGCAGGATGCACGAAGGGCAAGTGAGGCTGGCTTGCAGCGAAAATATGATAGGCCGATCCCTTACATCCCTTATCGTTAGATAGCTTCTCTTTTGCCATCAGGCAACAGGAAGCCACAATGTTGTACCACAATAAAAAAAAACAATGTAACCCCAAGTGAACAAGTGCATACCACAAGTCTCCATCTGTTGTCTTCGCTGGTGTGAAGCAAAAAGAAACGTTGTGACGTCACGCCGATGTCTCGAAAAATGTCTGGGCCGCACGTGTGGTCTTTGACAGGCTCGGTGGCTCATTTGGTAGTGACCTCTGCCCTCTGAGCCAAGGGTCGTGGGTTCGATTCCCGCACAGTACAAACATTTGTGTTCATAAACATGTCTGTTTGTATTGGTCTGGGTGTTTTCTATGTATAATATGTATTTATTTACAAAAAAAAGTATCTAAGTAAGTTTATCAGTTGTCTAGTACCCATAGTACAAGCTTCGGCTTAGTTTGGGGCTAGGTGGCGCTGTGTGGCCCAGCGTGGCATGTCTTGGGTTATTTGGTACGCATGCTTTGTTGGTGGGGGGCGTTGTGATAAGAGCGGATTTTGGTTTCATCATCATCACCATGAGCCATCGAGCCATCAACGGCTGGCTCGATGGCTCATTTGGTAGTGACCTCTGCCTTCTGAGCCAAGGGTCGTGGGTTCGATTCCCGCACAGTACAAACATCTGTATTCGATAGCAAAGCAGATTATGCATTAGCACTTAAACCCCAGCAGACAATGACCCTCGCCGAATCCAATAAAGATCCATTTGCGCTGCGCAGACGCTTCCGCCGTCTGCGGCGCGCGTTTATGAGACAAAGGGTACGGAGTCGGCTTATAAAGTACGCCCATTGTGCTAAATGGTCACTTGATTAAGTACTGACTGTATTAACACCCGTATTACCTACAAACAATACTTCTTTAATGGGATGTAAGGGAGCGACCTATCACCTTTTCGCTCTAAGCCATCCTCACCTGCCCGTGGTGCATCCTGCCGAACAACAAACGAGGCGCTGGCAACCGACTGGTGGCGGTAAAACCATCACGATAAAAGGCGTAGCTAAATACCAAAGGCCGATGACGGGCAGCAGCGTCACTGGAGCAAGAAGCTACGCCCTGCGATCGCCAACCCGCCTGCCCAGCGTGGCGATTATGGGTATATCCTCCAGAAGTTTGCCTTAGGTGGCGAACAACTGGAGAGGCCTGTGTCCAGCAGTGGACTGCAATAGGCTGATGATGATGATGAATACTTCTTTTTATCGTAGCTCGACATAATGGCTTCCCTACGCTTGATGGAAAGCGAAAGAGAAGCCCTAGTTGCTGTGACAACGGGCAAGAAACTGGTCAGTTACCTGTCTGTTGTTAGCGACATGCCGGCCCAACCCTAACCCCCCACGAGCTCCGGAAACCCTACTCACCGGCAGAAACACGACCCGGAAGTCATTTGGCTGCGGTATTCTATAGGGTGGAGGTCCTTCCGCGGACGGGCGGCTCAATTCGAGCGAATATTCGCTTTGCCCTACCTCTCTTAAGAAGTTACTTAGTTTTCATAGACAAGTATAATATTATCAAGAGAGGTAGGACATAGCGAATCTTTGCTCGAATGACCTCCGGGTCGTGTTTCTGCCGGTGAGTAGGGTTTCCGGAGCTCGTGGGGGGTTAGGGTTGGGCCGGCGTAGCGGTGGCAACCGACAGGTAACTGATCAGTTAATTGCCCGTTGTCGCAACGACTTGAGGTTCTCTTTCGCTTTCCATCAGGCGTAGGGAAGCCATTATGTCGAGCTACTATGAAAATAAATACTTTGTACATCACTTGTATCCCTTTTGGTGTCCGGTACCTCTAAACGTGACCTCATTACTGCGTCTAATTGCCTGCGCGAACGCAGCTCACGCACCAAACAGTAATTCGGCCAATAACGACACAACACTACATAATGTCATTGCACCGGTACCGTTTGTCGTATTTATATTACCGAAAACGATGACAACATTGATTTGACCGGTGAAGCGAACCCGGCATTATCCATATTATCATTATTGGATTTGCTAGTCAGCACAACAGAAAGAAAAGAAACACCTGTCAATATTAAAAAAAAAAAACACCTAAAAATGGACAGACAGCAACACAGGCTACTCCTGTCGATAGGCTTGTTGCAATAAAAATTGAATTACTGAGTCTTTTATTAATGAAAGTAAATGACACGTATTTTTTTTTTCATTTTTAAATTACACCAAAAATTACAACGATACTAAAAACAATTATTACGTCCCGTTAAAATCACGCGTCACGTCACGCCGTGTGGCATGTCGTCGCACGGAGTGACGTCAAAGACTCCCACTTCTAAATTTTGATGCCTTGTATCTTTGTTTTCTTTTTTGTTTAAATGAAAAAAGGAAATACGTGTCCAATATAATATTGTTATAATCTAAAATACGGACTAAATAATACTGTAATTACGAGATGGATGTAGTCTTCTATTTATCCGGATACCCACGTCTAGGCGTGGTGACTTGGAAAATCCCATAAATGACAATTGAAGTTGAGGGAGGCTTCGGAGTAAGGCGCCCTGCGGTATGGGGCGTAGAATACTACCGAGGTATCCCTGCCTGTCGTAGGAGGCGACTAAAAGGGCCTTCGGGGCCCCTTGCGCTCCGGTTAGCGGCCTCGAGGAAGACGACGACACGTGCCTCCAGACATAGTGGTCAGTGGCGTCGTGCATCGCAAGATGCAGGGAGGACACCACACCGTCCGAGCGAGGTGTGCCGTTCGGGCATCCTCCGGGCATCCCGACCCTCCTCTGTGCCCTCCTCAGACAGAGTGCTCGTAGCGGACCACCGTCGGGTTTAGCGGGTATTCTCCGCTAAATAGGAGTGAGCCCCACATAACCCAGGTGTGTCCCGTACCCAGGGCCCTGGTGTATGCGTAAAGACACTCCCGACGCATAAAAGGCTTCGGAGCGGACATGTGCAGATTATGCAGCCTGATGTTGATTCAACATAAGAAATATCATTAAAAATAGTTATGCCGCAGCCACACATTGGACTCAACTTTGCGTCCAATCGCTGTCCAATGCCCAATACTAACGCGCTCAATGTCTTCATTGTGTCAAAGTACCGACACACACATTGGTGCATTGGGCGCAAAACGTTACGTTGGTGCAAATATCTCTAACGTGTGGTTATAGTTATAGTCATATCATTGCGTCATGTAATCTTTTTCCACTTATGGGAATAATCTTGGGGGCTTGTTATTTGTAAGAATTAGCGGCAAATCCATGGCGGATTGGGCCCAATCATAGACACGCACCATTTTCTTTACGAGGTATTAAATTGTAATTTACTTGTAGTAATGGATGAAATATGCTAGCTATATTGTTATAGTGGTATTTATTTTGTTCATATTCATTTATTCAACGTAATTTGTAACAAAAATAGGTAATGTACAACAATAAATGGTGTAGTGTGGAATTAACAGACTGGTTTAAATCTTTTATTTATTTTGGTCTTTTATTCTTATCTATATTAAAATGGAGGAAACCAAAAACCAAACCATCAGGTGGAGTGAGGTCATCCTGAAAGCTCTTCTTATAAAAAAAAATCCCTATGGAAAGATTTGTATTCTTGTGTCTCTCAGTGTGGCATGTCTTGGGTTATTTATTTTTTGCTAGAAAAGATTAGGGATCCTTACCAAAACGCTAATAATGTAACCCAATGAAATGTTTATCTGGAATACCCGAAGCGAAGCGAGGCAGGTCGCTATTTCATTATAATAATTCGTATGTTCATTATACTTACATCTGTTTCGGCTTCGCCGTTTGACTGGTAGAGAATGCCTATTCGGCATTATGTCCGCCTCTTGTACACTATTGTGCAATAAAGATTAAATAAATAGTTATGAAGCATAAATTCAAATTTGAAAAAGATATTCAACTGCCGTGTTTGGAAAGTGGATTCTACCGAGAAGAACCGGCAACTCTGTAGTTACTCTTGTTATCGCCAAATTTTCTTATAATGAACAAATGAATATTATTATGAACTACGTATAATATGTATTTAACATTCTTGAACCGGACCAAATCCGGAATGAAACTGTATTTCTTGAAGTGATCCGAAATGTGGTGTATTCCGGTTTTGCCAAATTGGACCGTCAAGTGAGCGAACCTTTCTTTTTATTATCAGGCTACATCGGTTGAACAGGCTGCTGAAGGAACTTCGATACATAGATATTTATTAGCTTTTTCGTGGCCGATAAAATGCGGTACATCTACTTTGCTCCACCAAATCGCCCCACCAGTGCAAAGTAGACCGCATAAAAATTGAGTGTGTGATTCGCCCCACTGCTACTATTTAGTGGGGCACCGTACACAGATTTATATTCATGTGTATTCTGCCCCACTAGGGCACTAGGACCTTAGAGTATAGGTGGGTTTTCACTTAATACAAACACGCACACACGTTTACACAAGTGCTTAAGCTACTTATTTTGGGGTCGGAGTAATGTATGTGATGTTGTCTGATATTTATTTCTTGTATTTGTCTTTCAAAAGTACCAGGAGCGCATAGCAATATGGGAAGTAGAAAACATCCGAAGGAGAAATAGTTAGGGTGTTAATAACTAAAACACCTAATTAGCTTGCCCGAAAACACTAGTTTCGTCGCAATTACGTCGGATTCGGTATGAGCGCTCAACGCTACGGTCCTCGGACCTTACCTATCCCGTTTTTTACTTTCAACATTGCTTTGCGCTCCTGGTACTTTTGAAAGGGGCATTTTCAATTTTATTATTTTTTTATAGTTCGTCATAATGGCTTTCCTACGCCTGATGGAAAGTGAAAGAGAAGCCCAAGTCGCTGTGACGACGGGCAAGGAACTGGTCAGTTACCTGTCAGTTGCCACCGCCATGCTGGCCCTACCCTAACCACCCACGAGCTCCGTAAATCCTACTCACCGGCAAAAACACGACCCGGGGGTCATTTGGCTGCGGTATTCCATTGAGTCCTTCCCCGGACGGGCAGCTCAGTTCGAGCGAAGTTTCGCTATGCCCTACCTATCTTATTCCCACCTTTTAAGCTCTTATTCACTTGTTCCAGGCGAAAAGGCTCAACGGCAACGGCGAGCTTGCCGCCATCAAGGTGATAAAGCTGGAGCCGGGCGACGACTTCGCGATCATCCAGCAGGAGATCCTGATGATGAAGGACTGCCGGCACCCGAACGTCGTCGCCTACTACGGCTCGTACCTGCGCCGGGACAAGCTGTGGATATCCATGGAGTACTGCGGCGGAGGCAGCTTGCAGGTGCTGGACTGTTCTTGTACTTGTAGAGACCCCAGGACTTAACGCAACCCCCCACAGACTAATGACAGCAACAAAGACAAGCTGTGGATATCTTGGAGTACTGCGGCGATATGGCAGCTTGCAGGTGCTGGACAGTTGTTGTACTTCTAGAGACCCTAGGACTCAACGCAATCCCCCACAGAGTAATGGCAGCAACAAAGACAAGCTGTGGTTATCATGAAGTACTACGGTGGAGGCAGCTTGCAGGTGCTGCACAGATGTTGTACTTCTAGAGGCAAAGCCTACCTCATCCTCAGCCTGTCGCAGTCCTCTGCTGGACAAACGCCTCTCCAGTTCCCACTTTGGGAAAACATCTAGGCGTCTGCCTAGCATGGCTGAGTAGCGCAGGGCGTAGCTTCCCACTCCGGTAACGCTGCTGCCCATCATCGGCCTGTGGTTTTTTACCGCGCCTTCAATCGTGATGGTTATACCGCTAGTTGGTTACCAGAGCCTCGTCTCTTATTCAGCAGGATGCACCACGGGCAGGTGAGGGCGAAAATATAATGGATAGCTTCCCTTACAGCCCAGCTCGCTCTCTTACATTAGAGTCACAAAGGCTTTTTTTTTGTCGGGATTGCCTTTCCACATATATCAGGGCCCTGGGCACGGGAGATGTGGGTTACACATCTATCTAGCGGTAAATATCCACTAAAACCGCCGAGCGCTCTGTCTGAGATGGTTCGGATGTCCGGAGGGACTCGACGCAACCCCCCACAGCACAATGGCAGCAACAAGAACAAGCTGTGGTTATCATGGACTACTGCGGTGGAGGCAGCTTGCAGGTGCTGCACAGTTCTTGTACTTGCAGAGACCCTAAGACTCAACGCAATCCCCCACAGAGTAATGGCAGCGACAAGGACAAGCTGTGGATATCCATGGAGTACTGCGGTGGAGGCAGCTTGCAGGTGCTGGACTGTTCTTGTACTTGTAGAGACCCTAGGACTCAACGCAACCCCCCACAGCCCAATGGAACTTTGGATAACACTACACTACACAACGCAGACGAAAAGATTTTAGAACAAATTCGCACAATAATTTAGGCGCGTATAAGCGAGGTCGTTACGCACACGTCCTTTCATCATGAATGTTACCGGAAGACTGATGCTATAACACGTATATTTGTTAACGTCAATTTTAGGGTAGGTGAGAATTGCCAGTCGACAAATTTTTTTTTCTTCTATAGTCCATAAAATATATGACTAGAATGGCAGCTGTCAGTAAAACTTTTAATAGGACACTACACTGTTAGGACGGTTCGAATTTATTTGAATTGAACATACGAAAAATCATCAATTTTTAAGAAGTGGAAATATTTGAAGTGCAGTGTTTTCGTTGTATAAAAAAAAGCAGGTTTAATCATTTTACATTTTATGGACTTTAGTTGCCGGTAAAGAATAAAAATTCTTTTTTTTTACAATCGGTAGCTAGTACTTGTAGAGACCCCAGGACTCAACGCAACCCCCCACAGAGTAATGGCAGCAACAAGGACAAGCTGTGGATATCTTGGAGTACTGCGGTGATGGCAGTTTGCAGGTGCTGCACAGTTCTTGTACCTGTAGAGACCCTAAGACTCAACGCAATCCCCTATAGAGTAATGGCAGCAACAAGGACAAGCTGTGGATATCTTGGAGTACTGCGGTGATGGCAGTTTGCAGGTGCTGCACAGTTCTTGTACCTGTAGAGACCCTAAGACTCAACGCAATCCCCTATAGAGTAATGGCAGCAACAAGGACAAGCTGTGGTTATCATGAAGTACTACGGTGGAGGCAGCTTGCAGGTGCTGCACAGTTGTTGTACTTCTAGAGCCATTCATCATCAGTCTATTGCAGTCCACTGCTGGACAAAGGCCTCTCAAACATCTGGAGGCCTTACCCATTGTCGCCACGCTAGGCAGACGGGTTGAGTATCGCAGCGCGTAGCTTCTCGCACCGGTGACGCTAGTCGTCATCGGCCTGTGGTATTTAGCTGCGCCTTCAATCGTGATGGTCGTGTCGTCCAAAAAAAGGCCTCACTCACTCACTCAACCTTTGGGCACAATGGTCTCTGGCATTTGACTGGTTCGGTGGCTCAATTGGTAGTGACCTCTGCCTTCTGAGCCAAGGGTCGTGGGTTCGATCCCCACAAATTACAAACATTTGTGTGCATGAACATGTCTGTTTGTATTGGTCTGGGTGTTTTCTATGTATAATATGTATTTATTTACAAAAAAAAATATCTATGTAAGTTTATCAGTTGTCTAGTATATAGTACAAGCTTCGGCTTAGTTTGGGGCTAGATGGCGCTGTGTGGCCCAGTGTGGCATGTCTTGGGTTATTTATTTATTTGTTTTGGGTTATCACACGTGCTGACGTGCCGTATCCCCCATTTCACCAAATTAGGCCCTGCTCTGGTCTTAACTTGCTCTAAATGAATCCTATGAAGGTTTGGACTCGATACAATGCTTCAACATCCAATGTAACTTGTTTCAGGACATCTACCACGTGACAGGGCCGCTAACAGAACTGCAGATCGCGTATATGTGCCGGGAGACGCTCACGGGGCTTTCGTATCTGCACAGCATGGGGAAGATGCATCGGTGAATATTATTTTGGTTACATTACCTTACGAGCTCCAGAAACCCTACACAGTGGGCCTTCAAGGTGAGGGCGACAAGCGCAATAGGTTTGTTCTATTGTGCCTGTCGACCTGACTTTTGGACCTCACGACCGCTTACCATCAGGTGGAGTGAGGTCATCCTGAAAGCTCTTCTTATAAAAAAAAACACCGGCAGAAACACGACCCGGGGGTCATTGGTTGCGGTATTCTATAGGGTAGAGGTCCTTTCTCAATTCGAGCAAAGATTCGCTATGCCCCACCTCTCTTAAATTTGCTTATTGCTTCCAGTGACATCAAAGGGGCAAATATTCTTCTAACGGAATGCGGTGATGTCAAGTTGGCGGATTTTGGCGTGTCCGCACAGATAACTGCCACTATAAATAAGAGGAAATCATTCATTGGCACTCCGTACTGGATGGCGCCTGAGGTAAAATAACTGGTTTATTTTTTTGGGTAATAAAATGGGGTTTTTCATTTTATTTTTGGTAACATCCATTTTATTTTCGGTAACATTGGGTAACACCCAAAGTAAAAAGGTGTTATGGGCTTTATTTTGGGTAACAATATCAACCGTTTTATATTGGGTAAAACGCGTTCCATATTGTGTAAAATCCATTTTATGTAAGGTAACACGCGTTCCATATTGTGTAAAATCCATTTTATGTAGGGTATCACGTGTTCCATATTGTGTAAAATCGTTTACCATTTTACGTAGGATAACATGCGCATTATTTTTGAGTAAAATGTTTACAATTTACTATGTTTTATTGAAGTTTTATAATAATAATAGTATAAATTAACGTATTTAGTGTAAAGTTTTAACATTTTCTATTATTTTCAGGTGGCAGCGGTGGAGAGAAAGGGTGGATACAACCAACTCTGTGATATTTGGGCATGTGGCATTACAGCAATAGGTAACATTTGTTTTTTTTTTGGAAATTCAGTGCTTAAAATATTTTCTACAATTTTTTAAAATAGGTGGTATGTGTGCATTCCGGAGGTTTGAATAAAATCTAGACAGTAGTTTTTTTAAACGTCGTAAATCAAATTACCTAATTTTTTTCATTCAATCAGTGGTACGGAACCCTACGTGCGCGAGTCCGACACGCACGAGTCGCACTTGGCCGGTTCTTTTCATTTAAGCAAATGAAAAGAACCGGCAACAGATAACAGGCATCAGTCTTTGACGTCACTCAGTGGCGAAAAATCTCCCACTCTTTGACGTTACGCGTAATTTTGACGGGCTATATCTTTGTCATTTATGGTCTAATTTACAAATGAAAAAATACGTGTCTTTTATTTTTGAACAATCTAAAAGACGGATTAATTAATATTTTTACCGCAACAGGCCTATTGTATTAAAAATTAAATAAATAACCCAAGACATGCCACGCTGGGCCACACAGCCACCTAGCCCCAAACTAAGCCGAAGCTTGTACTATGGGTACTAGACAACTGATAAACTTACTTAGATACATTTTTTTTTGTAAATAAATACATATTATACATAGAAAACACCCAGACCAATACAAACAGACATGTTCATGAACACAAATGTTTGCACTGTGCGGGAATCGAACCCACGACCCTTGGCTCAGAGGGCAGAGGTCACTACCAAATGAGCCACCGAGCCTGTCACTTTTATTTGGGGGGGACCTATGAGTTTCACAGTATGTAGACCTTGGATGTTTCGAGTGACATATGCTATACTAAAAAAAACCTTTCTCCCACAGAGCTAGCAGAACTCCAACCCCCCATGTTCGAGCTGCACCCAATGAGGGTGTTGTTTCTGATGTCCAAGTCGGGGTTCAAGCCGCCCCAGCTAAAGGAGAGGGAGCGCTGGTCGCAGCTGTTCCACGCCTTCCTGAAGCTGGCTCTCACCAAGAATCCTAAGAAGAGGCCCACAGCTGATAAGTTGTTGCAGGTAACTTGAAATTTTAGGGTAACTTGAAGTATCATCATCATCATCCTAGCCTTTTTCCCGATCGTCTCAGGGTCGGCTTCCCAAACTGAGAGATTTGGCGAGGGCTAAGCTTTTACACAGAGCGACTGCCATCAGACCTCCGCACACTAAGCTATACCCATTCCCAGTTGGGCGTCAGAGTTATCATCATCTTAACTAATATTATAAAGCTGAAGAGTTTGTTTGTTAGAACGCGCTAATCTCAGGAACTACTGGCCCGAATTGAAAAATTCTTTTTGCGTTGAATAGACCATTTATCGAGGAAGGCTTTAGGCTATATAATATTACGCTGCAACTATAAGGAGCGAAGAAATAATGGAAAATGTAAAAAAAACGGGGGAAAAATAACTATTCCACGCAGACGAAGTCGCGACCACAGCTATCTCTGATATGATGTAACGACCGCTATCTGAGTTGGTAAAGATAGCACTCGGGGTAACTAAGATTTTTGTTGGGTAATTTGGAATAATGTCTGTTTATTTTGGGTAACTTCAGTTTTAGTTGAGGCAATTAAGCACAGGAGAGCAGAAATCTTGTATTTTGTTATATCCTTTTTTTCATTAGACACGACTTAATATGTGATTTAACCTTATTTAATAAGGTTCTATGTATGATAAAAACTAAAAATTAATGTTAATTTTTTTTCCAGCATGCGTTCTTCCATCAGGACATGAACAAGCGGCTGGCGATAGAACTGTTACAAAAGTACTCCAACCCGGCCAGCCATTGCAATAATCAGGAGCCGGACGAGGATGGGGTATGTAGCCTCCCACTAATGTAACCCGTATTCATAAACGTTTCTGTGCGCTGCGCTGGCGCACAGGTACCCAAAGACTTATTTATAGACAACATTTAAGTGGGATGTAAGGGAGTGGTCTCAGTAGCCAACTCAGTAGCAGAAATTTCTATTTTCTGCCGGTGAGTAGGGTTTCTGGAGCTGGTGGGGGGTTAGGGTTGGGCCGGCATGGCGGTGGCAACCGGCAGGTAATTGACCAGTTAGTAGTTCGCTTTCCTTTAGGTATAGAGGACATAATGTCGAGCTGCTGTATAAAAAAACATTGTTTCATTTGCCATTGGCTCCTGAGCAGGGAGACGACAAATGAAACAGCCAGTAGGTAGTGTAATAATCAAGAGCGATGTTTATTACTAATTATTCGCTTATATAGTAATGTGTATGCGCGTCAGCTGTGTATTAAGTCCCTGATTGAGTGATTGATTAAGTGATTGAGACCCCCTATTAAGTATTCACACATACTTGTATCAGGAGGTCCTGCTTTTCCTCTAACTAGGTTCGTATTTTATATTATGAAATATAAATATTGTATAGTTCATTCGCGTTAAGAAAATAGTGACTCATCACCGACTGCCGGCCAAGCCACACCCCCTAGCCAATTAAAACGCTAGAAATTATAATTTCTAGCGTTTTAATTGGCTAGTTTAATTGGATAGTTACAAATAAGAATAATACTGGTAATAATATACTTATATACGGTCATATAAGTTACTTATGGTTCTATATTGTTGCACACAGGCCGTGTCAAACGTGCCGCAGCGCATCGCGTCCAAACACACGGGCCGCGCGCGCCGCCCGCCCGCCGACGCGTCTGCGCACGCGCACACACCTGCGCACGCGCCGCCCGCGCGCCCGCGCAGCCTATTGGCCGAGCGACCGCCGCCGCCCGCCGCGCCTGCGCAGCCGCACACAGCTAGAATGCATGTAGATGGTAAGTCTTTCTCAGTCCACTGCTGAACATAGGCTTCTCCAACTATTCGCC
The DNA here is from genome assembly GCA_031163375.1 of Conogethes punctiferalis. NCBI lineage: Eukaryota > Metazoa > Arthropoda > Insecta > Lepidoptera > Crambidae > Conogethes > Conogethes punctiferalis. Next base: position 7,614,445 of record CM062103.1, read on the forward strand.
ACTTACAGAAAACTGATAAAGCATTCGGTAAGTCGAGTATCTGGGGAGTAACTTAAAAATTATAAATAGGACCGGCTTCGCATCTGCAACCGCCAGGATAAATGGTGAATCGAGGATCTGGTGGCTGTTTAAAAAAAAGATGACGTCATAAAATGGAAATTAAGGTGCATACTAACCTAAAAATTAAAAATGAAAGTTAAATAGCGCTCTCGCCCCGTTAGGATGGACATAAAAGGTAAGTTACAGAAGAATCTGACATAAGTAGGACATTTGACCCGCTCGGTGGCTTAATTGGTAGTGACCACTGATCGACATCTGACAATAACCAAAGCTAAATAACGAGCCGCCCGCCGATAACGCACCCGCGCACGCGCCGCCCGCGCAGCCACCACGCAGACACATACAGCCAGGCTGCATGTAGATGGTAAGTCTTATATCATCAGCCTCCGAGTCATGTGTCTGGTCGCTATTTAAAAAAGCTGACGTCATGACCTGAGAATGAAGAAACTGACCCAAAAAAAGCGCACACGCTAGATTATGGGTGAGTCACAGATGAACCTGACGTCGGAAACTAAGAATGAAAGATCTCTTTGATCAGTATGTGGGGAACCCACATATCATATTTGCATGTATATATATTTATGTCTATAAAATATTTAAATTCATATTAATATATATTTACATTTATTAATATTATTTACAACTAAAACTAAATAAACACTAAAACTAACTATTTACACTTACACACTAATCACAATAACTATAATAAATAAAAACAATAAAACCTTTACAAATATTACGTCGAACGTCAATATTATTCGTAGTTCCGCCGAGCGTGTGCATTGGAGCCGCGCAGTCGATACATCGGTAAACCTATCTGTTGTCCTGCGCGGACCCGTGCGCCGGCGCATCTCCCGGCTCGCTTACGCACACGCGTCACACCTGTGACGGTGATTGACAGGCAGACAGTTTTGCAATAGCTACACGCACGCGCGATTAGCTCATAAACAATTTGGTGAATCTATTCGTAATTACTGTGTATCTGAACTTTCTATCTGTTTTCTTCCGTACTCCTTCTTTTCTGTGGACGTTTGTGCTGTGATTAGTGTGACGATTGTATTTGGTGTTGATTAAAAACTATCAAGTGTGCGTCGAGTTTATTTCTACCTCCGCACACGAAACCCCGACATCAACATCATCAGGTACCTTCTCATCTATACCTACTACACACCATCACCAAACTCGCCACCCCCACAGTAACATATACACACTATAAAAAAAGATCTTTAGTATTAACTTTTAGTTATATGAATATTGTCTATCCATGGCAGGTCGGCTCGTGTCCCGAGGGGCGTACGACGACTCCCCCATCATCGACCTGGACGCCGATGATGACACCAGCTTCGGGTCCCACCCCCCAGCTCGGGATACGCTCAAGAGAACTGGTAAGTATTTTTTGCTGCCGCCCGACACCGGTCTGTGGTATTTATTTCTTGTGTACCTAACTCATCATCATCAGCCTATTACAGTCCACTGCTGGACATAGGCCTCTCCAGTTGTTCGCCACTTAGAGCAAACATCTGGAGGATATACCCATAATCGCCACGCTGGGCAGGCGGGTTGGCGATCGCAGGGCGTAGCTTCTTGCTCCGGTGACGCTGCTGCCCGTCACCGGTCTTTAGTATTTAGCTACGCCTTCAATTGTGATGGTTATACCGCCACCAGTCGGTTGCCAGCGCCTCGTTTGTTATTCGGCAGGATGCACCACGGGCAGGTGAGGTTGGCTTGGAGCGGAAAGATGATAGGCCGCTCCCTTACATCCCTGTACCTAACTCATCGTTGGGCAAAGGCGATTGAGACAAAGGGGGAGGCACTGGCGGTTAGTTTGGACGTAGCGAAGGCCTTTGATCGGGTGTGGCATAAAGCGTTGCTCAAAAAGCTGCCTTCCTATGGGCTTCCCGAGAAATTGTGTGACTGGTTCACCAGTTAATTTGAGAAGCGTCTAAAGGTCAACAAAAAGAAAACACCTACTACAAAAAAATCATACAAAAATTGGAGCTTTCATTATTGCGAACTTAATATAATGTTGATATTATATTGATAAACCATGTAACATGTGCTTTTGATAATGATCAGCTAAAATACAGGTAACACGAAATAAAAACATCGCGTTTAGCCGTAACATAACTCCGATTATTGTGCTTATTTTTTGTTGGTAGCTCTTATACTAATACATATTTCGGGGTTGCCCTTTTGGTGATATTTACTATATTTTATTGTTAATCCATTGGTGCACATTTCATAAATTTTCTAAATGACTACGATGATGGCCAGGGCGGCCTTGTATACATATTTCGGGGTTGCCCTTTTGGTGATATTTACTATATTTTATTGTTAATCCATCGGTGCACATTTCATTCCTGTCGATTCTGGTTTTTTTTTGGCCATCTCCTTTGTATTTGTATAAATGTAATTTCTTCTCTCCCCAGGATACCGGCCGAACCATGAAGAGTGGAGCGTGGCGTCGCTCATGACGTGCCCCAAACACAACCCCCTGGACGCCACAGACACCATGCCCAGCTCCGAGAAGTGAGTACACACCAACAGGTCATATGGGGGTAGCTTGGCGGTATTGATTGGTAGGGGTGTGATGGTTATATAGTAAAGACGGTCACCCTCCCTATAAAATGGGATTCTTTAATCATTTGACCGCTGAGGAATAATACTCAATAGAAAATCTATTGTTATGACACTGGCGTTCAAATGGTTAACCAACGCTAGAAATTATAATTTCTAGCGTTTTAATTGGCTAGGGGGTGTGGCTTAGCCGGCAGTCGGTGATGAGTCACTATTTTCTTAACGCGAATGAACTATAGTGTAGCCGAGATATGTTTAACCATCGCACTTCGCCCTAATTTTATGTTTACGTAAGTTTTATTTATTTATTTATTTACTCCTAATGTGTCCTTTATTTATTATTATTATTTTGTAGCAAGTGGTGTCGGGTGATCACGGGTGATGATATTATGAGAATGAGTCTGAGGTATTTCTTGATTTTTTTGAAAACTTTTTGGTTCTCAAAAAAGAAAAAAATCAAAATTTTTTTTTTAACAAAATTATTTGACGCTGAAGCTTTTTTGTTCTAACATCGTTGTTATATTGGAAGTAAAAAAAAAAGATTTTTCGAAATTTTTTGTGTGTTTTTTGGGTGGAGGTTATTTTTTTTTGTAATAGTTGTAGATTTTTTTAAAAATATATTTTATTGTGTGTATGGCATTTTAAATGGTATTTGGAGTGTTGGAAGACTGCACATTTTGTGAATAGTATATAGCCGTCACTTTGAAATGACGTTTTTGTAAGGACTGTACGTACACTCAAGCGGAGAATCGTTAATTTAAAGATAAATTGTTTTTATTAATTCGTAAACTGCACAACTAGTCGCTGCACAAATTGATAAATAACCCAAATATTGATCCATCCAATGTAATGTTAGTTGTATAATTTTGAAATAAATAGATGTAACAAAAAAAACATATGAGAAACCACATTTATATTAGCAAAATTATTTTAAATAAATTTATAGGTATAAAATTATTACGAATGTTCTTTTAAAAAATTACAAGTGTATTCAATATTCGCGACATTTGTTATCAAATGATAAGATTTTTGACATTTTACTATCTTTTACTAAGGAATAGAAAAATGAAAGAAACAAATTAAAACAAGCATGATAAATTTAAACCCGTTCTATCTCCGTTTTGAGTGTACTAGACTTGTTTTTCGAGCGCATGCCTTTTCATCTGTTTGGCTTTTGATATATCGACCGAAACGGTCGTCGTCGGTTTAATTTGAACAAAAAAAAATACATATTTTTGTATTGAAAAGGCTGTTTGGAGAAGGTAAGATGTATGTACAATGGATGATTTTTTCGAAAATGTTTCGTCTTATTTTAAAAGCTTTGATGTGATATCAAATCATTGAATTTTAGATGTAAATACGATCTCAAGTTACCTGTGTGAAATTGTGTCCAAGTACAATCGAATATAAAAGTGAATCGAGTTTAATGCAAAATTCTTTATTTTCTTAAGTGAACTAAATCATGAAGAGGTTTGAACAAATTAATACTATTTAACTAAGTCTAAACAGCATGCAAATTGCGGCATGTTATTATGTCGAAAAATTGGCTGTACTTTAAAAATATTAGCTTTATAATCACATTTTCAAATAAGTTGTCATGGTTACATATAGTGCAGGGTCCCGAAACTATTATATTTCATGGCGCACTTATACATTTAGGATTTTTCTGACGACCAAGCAACTTAACTGATATGATATTCAGCTACAACACCAAAAGCTTGGTATTGTAAGTTAAAGTTCCTTATGCTATCGCGGCACCCCTGCCACTACGGGACCCCTATTAAAGTGTATTATTTTCCTGCCCATCGCTGGTAAAAGATAGATGACAGAGTGAAATACTATGATGTCGTCCCTTTCTATCGATGCTGTTCGCTTTCATATCTTCACGTCAAAATAATTACATTATATTTAGTCCGTATTAAAGATTATAAAAATATATTGGACAAGTGCTTTACCTTTTTCCATTTAAACAAAAAATAACAAATATACAAGGCATCAAAATTTACGAGTAGGGGTCTTTGACGTCACTCAGTGGCGAAAAAGCTCCCACTCTTTGACGTCACGCGTACTTTAACAGGCCACATCTTTGTCATTTTTGGTCTAAATTACAAATGAAAAAATACGTGTCTTTTATTTTTGAACAATCTAAAAAAAAGGACTAATTACATTTTTTACGGCAACAGGCCTTTACTACAGTTGCCAAGTAACTTGAGACCGTATCCCCATACACATTAAGTGTCCAGTGCGTTGTGCCGGCACATGTTTGTAAGCTGTCTCTCTTTGTTTTAGGAGCCTCTTGCAATATATAGACGAAGAATTAATGCTCAGGTAAACGGAGAGAGCTCAATGCATGTGTACATATTATTTTGTACGGTCGCGTGGCAATTATTTTATGACGTATGATATATTTGCAAGCCTTTTTTAATGCGTCTCTTGTTTGAGGAACAATTTTTCATCATAATGCGATATGAAAAATAGATTATCTTTTATACTCTAACAGTTTTCATTTAATTATTAAATCTTAGTAAATTCCTAAGTTTTCCGAACTTATAAAACGTATAAAAACTTATCTTTGGTAAGTTACTTGCTGCCACAGAGACCCAGGCATCTCTTTCGCTTAACATAGCGTATAGGTAGTGTCTCATGATGAAGCTCTAAAAAATATCTGATATTTTTCATGCAGTGGTTCTAGCCTTTAAACGTGGCAGTCATAATTTGAATAAATACTTTAAAAATTAGTCCTAAATCGCATATCTGGTTTTTAAATTGTGATTTTATGAACCTTGGGCTTTATTTTTCATACATCCCTTTAAATATTTGTGCACGCGACTGTACGTACGGTATCATTATTTGTGTAGATAACTTATTATGTGTGTTTGAAGTTTTGCCGCTGTAGCTAAATGCAGTGTCGCAGGCCTCCTGACTACGGTAACCGCTTACCATCAGGCGGGCCATTTTTTCATTAAAAAAAAACAAAGCAAATCTGTTCACAGTATTTTTTTTGTAACATACAATTTTGACTTTAGATTACTGCGGCAAAATTACAGTAATAGACGCTGTTCGGAATAAAAATAATTTTTATGTTAATTTGTCAAGAGTAGCCATTTTGTTTTTTAGTTTAATTTTACTATTAGTATATTTAGGTATTTTTTTTGTATAGTTTGGTTAAGTAACCGAAGTATTCTTATTATTTTAATTGTTGAAGTAGTTCCGTGGATCTGTAGAAAAAAAATGTAGATATATTATTTATTCCGAACAGATGTAGGTAGATTTTTGGTATTTTTATGGCGAATATTATGTTTGGTGATGTTTTTATGTGTATAATAGTAGCTATTTATTTGAGCTCATTTGTCACAGATTAATTAAGGATTAAATTATATGTAAACATGACATGTAATTTGCCTATAAGCATGTGGCATGCATATTTTTGGTATTAGTAGTATATAAAAATAAAATAAAATATATAAATAAATAAATATAAAATGAGAATTAAATTAAAATAACACATTTCAGTTTTATCGAGCCCTTTTCATCTGTATTTTTGAAATTACATCCCACCAGCACCACTTGTTATTAATTAACAAACAAATTAAATAAATAAAAACCGCTTGAAATTTAAAACTAACGTTGACATAAATCCCCATTTGTCTCTAACAGCACAACCCCAGCTTAAAAAAAAATAACAGCACCGCATCCACCCAAACAGCTTCTACTAAAAACCTCCCAAAAACTACCAAAATGGTAACTTTAGCTACTTTGACAGGGCAACACTGCCGCTCACGGCGGACACGGCGGCGATGGCCCAAGCTGGCAACACCGGCCTCTCTACCCACGTGCATGACCAACACCTATCCCAATGTATTCAACTAAAGCAGAACTTCCTCAATAACTCAACGACGAACATCTATCAGAATTTGGCGTCTAACTTCCAGAGTCCCATAGGAGCGTCTATGGTTTCCATAGACGATCCTTTGTGCAGGAAAATGGGCGATGATATTATGTACGTTGACCAAGCGGAGAGCGATGCCATAGTCGATTCGCCTATGAGGAACGCCAACTGCGAATGCGGGCTCTGCCCCAAGCCGGAGAGAAGAGACGACAACACTCTGAGCGACTTACAACGTTCCGTAGTATCAAAATGTTCGTGCGATGCTTGCAATTCAAACGGAGACATACTGAGCTACTACAGAAACTGTTCTAAACAGAACTCCGATTCGGGAATAGTATATTGTGATAATTGTAAAAAGCAAAAGATATCTGTGTCAAATTTTCGAGCTCTGCAAATCGCGAACCGTCTGCGAATCGCCGACGATAAAATTGAAAATGGTGGGACGTCGGACGACGATCTGTGCAGAAAGATCGATATGAGTATGAACATGGATGACAAATACGAACATAGGAAGAGGCATAACAGGCATAATTCCGATTCTGTCACTGCCGGCATAGATCTAAGTCAGTTCTGTCAGTGTGAGCTGGAGAGTAATAAGAGGAAGACGTCGTCTGTGGACGAGATCTTCAATATGGTGGATGAAAGTGAGGGTAAGGAGGTGACTGAGGACGAGCTGAAGGTCAGCCAGAGGCAGAGGAGTCTGTCGGACAGTCAGAGGGATAAGGCGAAAGTGGAGAGTAAGGGTAAGTTAATTTATTTAATAAACACTTTTAGCGTAGAGATTGCTTCAAAAAGCTAACAAGTTCTTAAAATGTGAAGTGATTAGATTGAAATTAAATAATTACAAAACGGCTAAACTATGGAACTCTTTGCCGGGCTCTTTGTTCCCCGAGAGATATAACCTTTCGATGTTCGAGGCGAGAGTGAACCGGTTTTTGCTGGGTGAGCGCGTTCCATCGTAGACTACGATATCGCTTACCATCAGGCAAACACATACGCAGTCAAGCGTAAACACATTTTGAATAAAAAAAAACAATGAACATGAATAGGAAAACACGAGACTATTTACAAAATGTCAAATTAGGTAAAAATGTCAAATTGGGTAAAAATATCAAATTAGGAAAATATGTCAAGTTAGGTACAAATGTCTTAAGAGAGGTAGGGCATAGCGAATCTTCGCTCGAATTGAGCTGCCCGTCCGGGGAAGGACCTCCACCCTATAGAATACCTCAGCCAAATGACCTCCAGGTCGTGTTTCTGCTGGTGAGTAGGGTCTCGTGGGGGGTTAGGGTTGGGCCGGCATGGCAGTGGCAACTGACAGGTAACTAACAAGTTACTTGCCAGTTGTCACAGTGACTTGGGCTTCTCTTTCGCTTTCCATCAGGCGTAGGGAAGCCATTATGTCGAGCTACTATAAAAAAAAAAAAAAAAAATGTCAATATCAACTTAGGTCTGTACTGAGACTATATCGAAGGGCTGTTTTAATGACGGGTTGTGTGGCACCCACCACACCGTTACGCCCCTATGAGTGGATCGCGCCCCCGCACTCACCACTCGGGGCACGAAGGAGAGGCTCAGAGGGCATACGATGCGTTGTATGCCCTCCGGCGACGCCCGGGCCGGGGGCGGCGTAGAGCGGGCAGGTCTACCGCAGCCTCACGCTCTCTTTCCGCCGCCTCCTTCTGCGAGATCACCGTCTCAGCCACAGGGTATCCTTATTTAAGTACCGGCAGTGACATTTTATGTGATTCAACATGGCTCACAGTTGGTTTAGCATTAAGTTAAAATAAATCTTTGGTGGCAAACAAGCTTACGACCCGCCTGATGTTAAGCGGTTACCGCAGCCTATGGCACTTGCAACACCAGTGGTACACACTTGGTGTATATACTAAAAGGACCCTCGACACCACCTTTAAGGCGCATGACGAAGGGGCCGGGGGTTTTAGTGGGTATTTCCTGCCTCACTTCCATTTTCGAGGCGGGATGAGTCCCACATACCCCGCTGCTCCCCCAAGCAGCGGGAATGCATAAATGCATTTTCCTCGGCAAAAAAAAAAAAAGGGGTACACACTTGTATCACAGGTGCGTTGCCGACCCTTTAAAAACCTCTTCACAACCTTTTTGAAGGACCCGATACTGTAGTCTCGGGGGAGAGCCTCGGCCGGGAGCTCATTCCACAGCCTGAGTGTGCGCGGCAAAAAGTTTTATTTATTAAGTGATTTGTCTCCCAGTGTGTGTGGAGCCGTCCACCGCTGGGGCTGCTCCCGACACGGCGGCGGGGGCGGTGGCGGTGGGTGCGGGGGCGGGGGACACGCCCGTGGTGCCGCCGCGGCGCGGGCGCACGCGGCGCGCGCACACGCCGCCGCGCCCCGCGCCCAACGGACTACCCCCCACCCCTAAAGTGCATATGGGGGCGTGCTTCTCGAAGGTATGTGGTCATACGCTTAGGTTATCATTTATAGTAGCACGACATAGATAGATAGATATTCTTTATTTGTACTCCAAACAGATTACTTAAAGCTAGGTACAATGACAACTCGACGCACAAATAAGTCGGCCTTATCGCTTTCAGCGATCTCTTCCAGACAACCTTTGGGAAGAGGATAGTTGGAAGAAGGGGTAAGGTGTCAATTGACAAATAGAATCTAATAAATTACTGGGGCTATGGGATATGATATATAAATATATTAATAGGTATATATTAAATTGAAAATAAGGAAGAAAAAAAATGCAAGAATAAAGTTTTTAATAAATTAAAATTTACATAATCATTTACGTTAATTAATTACAAACAGAAAAATACAAATCATTCCTCTTTATAATATTAGTGTAAACTAGCTGTGCCAGCGGCGTCGCACGCGTGGATTTTGGATTTCAAAAATAACGGACTTCAATGGTTATGCCTATGTTTTAAGTTAGACCTCTAGCCATACATTAGTGATCCAATTCCATGCAGTTGTTTTTGCGTGATGCGCGTTCAAACATACAGATAAAAATTTCTCCCGTTTTCCCAACACTTTCCATTACTGCTCTGCTCGTATTGATTGTAGCGTGATGAAAAGTGTACTATAACCTGCTCAGGAGTATAAAGAATAATTATACCAAGTTTCTTCAAAATCCGCCCAGTAGATTTTGTTTCTATAACGAACATACAGACAGACAAAAATTTTACTGTTTGCATTTTTGGCATCAGTATCGATCACTAATCACCCCCTGATAGTTATTTTGAAAATATATTTCATGTACAGAGTTGATTTCTCTACAGATTTATTATAAGTATAGATATAGAAGATAAGTGTGGTTTAAGAACTTTTTTACTCATCTACACTAATATTATAAAGAGGAAAACTTTGTTTGTTTGGTTGTAATGAATAGGCTCAAAAACTACTGGACCGTTTTTAAAAATTCTTTCACCATTCGAAAGCTACATTATCCACGAGTAACATAGGCACAATTTTATTTTGGAAAAAAATAGGGTTCCTTAAAATATTATGGAAAAAAAAACTTTACGCGGACGAAGTCGCGGGCGGAAAGCTAGTAATAACTATACATGTTCACTTTGAATGAATGACATTATAAATGTTTATAGGTGTTCAACGGCTGCCCGCTCAGGATAAACTGCACGGCATCGTGGATACACCCCGATACGAGGGATCAACACATACTCATTGGTAAGGAACAAAATAATAAATAATTCAAGACATGCCACGCTGGGCCAGACAGCGCCATCTAGCCCCAAACTAAGCCGAAGCTTGTACTATGGGTACTAAGACAACTGATAAACTTACTTATATATTTTTTTTGTTGTAAATAAATACATACATATTATACATAGAAAACAGCCAGACCAATACAAACAGACACACAAATGTTTGTAATGTGTGGGGATCGAACCCACGACCCTTGGCTCAGAAGGCAGAGGTCACTACCAATTGAGTTACCGAGCTAGTCAAGTGTAGAATAGAGTTGAGGTTCGTTTAGTTGTGTGCCGAGTCTGCATTCAGCAGTGGATATTTATTTAAGTCGATACAGGGCTCCATCGATATTGTGTCCCAAAAATGTAACGAGGATTAATAAAAAAGAAACACTAAGTTCTTTATAAAGAAACATTATTTCATTACCGTATAATATTATTTTACATCGCGATGTAACTATGCACAGCGACATCTATTTATGTTAATCGGAACCAAAAATATTTTTTACAATATACACCAATGACTTTCGACGTCACATCCTACGAGTTCTATGACATCCAATGAATAACGTTTTAAAAATAGCTATAATATTAAACATTATGCACGGCTGAGTGTAGACTCATAATTAGTGGGGGGGCTGGTATGATGCTGATGATGATGCAGATGATGATGATAATGTAGTTGATGATGATAATGCAGATGATGATGATAATGTAGATGATGATAATGTTGATGATGTAGATGATGATGCAGATGATGATGATAATGTAGATAATGATGATAATGTTGATGAAGATGATGATGCAGATGATGATGTAAATGCAGATGATGATGATAATGTAGTTGATGATGATAATGCAGATGATGATGATAATGTAGATGATGATGATAATGCAGATGATGATGATAATGTAGATGATGATGATAATGCAGATGATGATGATGATAATGCAGATGATGATGATAATGTTGATGATGCAGATGATGATGTAAATGCAGATGATGATGATGATGTAGATGATGATGATAATGTTGATGATGATGATGTAGATGATGATGCAGATGATGATGTAAATGCAGATGATGATGATAATGTAGATGATGATGATGCAGATGATGATGATAATGTTGATGATGATGTAGATGCTGATGATGATGATCGTTGCTCCAGGTGCTGAAGAGGGTATCTACACGCTGAACCTGAACGAGCTGCACGAGACGGCGATGGACCAGCTCTGTCCGCGCCGCACGATATGGATGCACGTCATCAAGGACGTACTCATGTCGCTCTCTGGTAAGTCGGCTAGTTCATTGTCTATGGATGTGCTTTATTTTTTGGAACAGCGGAATGGAACAGAACTGCCAAGTGCTCGAAGTTGTCTGGTTAGTTTATGGTCTACTACTTTTTTTTGTACTTTTTTTTTTGAACAGGATACATTTAAAGAATACAACAGGACCTGGGCACAGGACACAAATAAGCGGCGTGTGCAGACAAGTTTATGTACTTCCCCTTATTTTTTTAATATTCTATGTACAAATATTTTTATTTACTGTTTTAATGTGTTTTTTATGCTATATGTGTCAGTCTGATTAAGCTATTTTGAAATTGTTTCATTAGAATCCGTGCAGTAGTTTTTGCGTAAACCAGTAATAAACATCAAACCCACCGAAAGAGACTTACGCACTTATTAATTTTATAATAAGTGTTCAAGTAAGCAAGTTGTATAGTTTCTTTTTAAATATGTATTATTAATTGTACCTATGATTTCGGCTCTAAAGGCCAGATTCCAAGCCATGTTTCAGTAAAAAAAATGTTTGAAAAAAACTTTATGGGGGCGATCCCAAACAAACTTTATTAAAAAAATATGTCAATGGCTTCCTCTTTATCATCAGGCAAGACCCCATCGTTGTACCGTCACGAGTTGCTCGCGCTGATCGGCAGCGCGCGCGGCGGCCGCTCCCTGCGCGTCCTGCCGCCGCGGCTGCTGCCGAGACGGTTCGCGCTCACCACGCGCGTGCCCGACACCAGAGGTCAGTACACACGCAGGTCACAGGTCAGTGCACAAGCAGGTCACAGGTCAGTGCACACGCAGGTCACAGGTCAGTGCGCACGCAGGTCACAGGTCAGTGCACACGCAGGTCACAGGTCAGTGCGCACGCAGGTCACAGGTCAGTGCGCACGCAGGTCACAGGTCAGTGCGCATGCAGGTCACAGGTCAGTCCGCACGCAGGTTACTGGTCAGTGCGCACGCAGGTCACAGGTCAGTGCGCACGCAGGTCACAGGTCAGTGCGCACGCAGGTCACAGGTCAGTGCGCACGCAGGTCACAGGTCAGTGCGCACGCAGGTCACAGGTCAGTGCGCATGCAGGTCACAAGTCAGTGCGCACGCAGGTCACAGGTCAGTGCGCAAGCAGGTCACTGGTCAGTGCACACGCAGGTGCACACGCAGGTGCACTGACCAGTGCTGCCGCGACGAAGTCCGCCACTTTGGGCAAACATCTGGAGGATTTACCCATAATCGCCACGTTGGACAGGCGGGTTGTCGATAGCAAGGCGTAGCTCCTCGCTCCGGTGACGCTGCTGTCCGTCATCGGCCCGTGGTAGTTAGGTACGCATTCAATCCTGATGGTTATACCGCCACCAGTCGGTTGCCAGCGCCTCGTTTGTTATTCAGCATGATGCACCACGGGCAGGTGGAGCGAGGATATGATTGGTCGCTCCCTTACATCCTATACTATGTGAACGTGCTCTTGTTAACCGACCTGTATGTATAGCAGGGTATACTAATGAAGCGGTTGCTCGGTTGCTCGGTTGCAGGTTGCATGCGCTGCGCGGTGGCGCGCAACCCGTACAACGGGTACAAGTATCTGTGCGGCGCGTGCCCCGCCGGCCTCTTCCTCATGCAGTGGTACGACCCGCTCAGGAAGTTCATGCTGCTCAAGGTATGTGCACACCAGTCGTACTTTTACTTACTCTTGACCCTAGGGGTGAGAGACTTTCGTTAGGGGTGTGCCTTCGGCTAGGGGTGAGAACCTTCCGCTAGGCGCGAGTCTTCCGCTATGGGTGACCTAGGCGCGAAAGTCTTCCGCTAGGGGTGAGCTAGGGGCGAGAGCCTTCTGCTAGGGGTGAGGGCCTGCCGCTAGGCGCGAGAGTCTTCCACTAGGGGTGAGCTAGGGGCGAGAGCCTTCCGCTAGGGGCGAGAGTCTTTCGCTAGGGATGTGAGCCTTCCGCTAAGGGTGAGAGCCTTCAGTTAAGGGTGGAGCCTTCCGGTAAGAGTGAGAGCCTTCGGCTAACACACTGACCGTTACTTGTGTCTGAGACTTCCATTGTCTGACTTCCGTTAGTCTCGCTGAATCTTGAGAAAGGCTAGACCGATTTGACTAATTTGGGTCTTGAATTATTTGTGAAGTCCAGGAATGGTTTCAAGGTGAATAGAAGAGCTAATTGAGTGAGCTAGTATCTTAATTAATCTTAACTAATATTATAAAGCTGAAGAGTTTGTTTGTTTGTTTGAACGCGCTAATCTCAGGAACTACTGGTCCGAATTAAAAAAATCTTTTTGTGTTAAATAGACCATTTATCGAGGAAGGATTTAGGCAATATAACATCACGCTGCAACTATAAGGAGCGAAGGAATAATGGAAAATTAAAAAAAAAAAACGGGGAAAAAATTACTATTCCACGCGGACGAAGTCGCGAGCACAGCTAGTAAAATAATAATGCCAAAATTTTCTCCGTTTCCAGAACATTGAATGCACCCTCCCCTCCCCGCTGGTTGCATTCGAGCTCATCATCACCCCGGAACTGGAGTACCCCCTACTCTGCGTGGGCGCCACCCGCAACCCGCTCCGGCTGTCGCTCATCAACATCAACTCCGGCGCGTCCTGGCTGCACTCCGACGAGCTGCTGCCGGCCGGCGCCTCTGCCACTGTCCTGCCGAGGCCGGAGCGCCTGCACACGCTGAGAGCGGTGCACCAGCTCACCAAGGACAACGTGAGTATACACACACACACACACACACACACACACTGCCGGCCGGCGCCTCCGCCACCGTCCTGCCGCGGCCGGAGCGGCTACACACGCTGAGAGCGGTGCACCAGCTCACCAAGGACAACGTGAGTATACACACACACACACACATACACACACACACACTGCCGGCCGGCGCCTCCGCCACCGTCCTGCCGCGGCCCGAGCGGCTGCACACGCTGAGAGCGGTGCACCAGCTCACCAAGGACAACGTGAGTATACACACACACACACACACACACACTTACACACATACACACACACACACTGCCGGCCGGCGCCTCCGCCACCGTCCTGCCGCGGCCCGAGCGGCTGCACACGCTGCGAGCGGTGCACCAGCTCACCAAGGACAACGTGAGTATACACACACACACACACACACACACACACACACACACACACATATATACACACACCAACGCGCGCGCGCGCACGCTGACTCACACACATACACGCACACACACACACACCGCCGGCGAGGGCCTCCGCTACCGTCCTGCCGAGGCCGGAAAGGCTGCACACGTTGATGGTGGTGCACCAGCTCACTAAGGACAATGTGAGTATATACACACACATACATTCACATACACACACACGCGCGCGTTCTATCCGATATGTTCGGAAATGTCCTATCTGCGTTTACGTGGATTATTTTATCGGATGTTTTCTTAATATGTCCCAGGTGCTGGTCTGCCACGAGAACGTGGTGGACATCATCCCGGTCCTCCCCCCTTCCTTGGAGACGCGCTGGCGCGAGCGGGACGACGACACGCGGCGGAGGAACAAGCTCGTCAACCGGATACAGTTCGACTTCAACATCGACAGCATCCGTGAGTAGACCACCAGCTCAGACTGATGATGATGATGATATATCATTCCGGTTCTCCCCCCTAGCTGGAGGCGAGCTGGCGCGATTGAGAGGAACAAACTGGTGCCAAGGATACAGGTCTTCAACATCGACAGCATCCGTGAGTAGACCACCAGCTCAGACTGATGATGATGATCTGGACATCATTGAGGA
Organism: Conogethes punctiferalis; assembly: GCA_031163375.1. Lineage (NCBI taxonomy): Eukaryota > Metazoa > Arthropoda > Insecta > Lepidoptera > Crambidae > Conogethes > Conogethes punctiferalis. The sequence goes on from CM062103.1 coordinate 7,629,717, forward strand.
ACAAATTCGTGAACCGGATACAGTTCGACTTCAACATCGACAGCATCCGTGAGTAGACCACCAGCTCAGACTGATGATGATGATCTGGACATCATCCCGGTCCTCCCTCTTGCTGGAGGCTGGCGCGATTGAGAGGAACAAACTGGTGCCAAGGATACAGGGCTTCAACATTGACAGCATCCGTGAGTAGACCACCAGCTCAGACTGATGATGATGATGATCTGGACATCGTTGAGGAACAAACTCGTGAACCGGATACAGTTCGACTTCAACATCGACAGCATCCGTGAGTAGACCACCAGCTCAGACTGATGATGATGATGATACATCATTCCGGTCCTCCCTCTAGCTGGAGGCTGGCGAAATGAGGGCTATCGCGTGTGAATTCGCCACCAGAGGTGCTAGTGTAGCGTGAGGTATCCCAAATGTAAATTTTCAATGTATAATATGTATTTATTTACAAAAAAAATGTATCTAAGTAAGTTTATCAGTTGTCTAGTACCCATAGTAGATAGAACAAGCTTCGGCTTAGTTTGGGGCATATTTTGGTTATTTATTTATTTATTAAGCTTAACAATGATCGCAACGTTGTGCAACCATTGGCGCGGTCAATCCGATGATGGGTGACCAAAATTTGACACCGATTTCCTCCGTGCTTCGGAAGGCACGTTAAGCTGTTGGTCCCGGGTGCTATCTTTACCAACTCAGATAGCAGTCGTTACATCATATCAGAGATGATGGTAACTCTGACGCCTAAACTGGGAATGGGTATAGCTTACCCTAAGTGTTGCGAAGGTCTGATGGCAGTCGCTCTGTGTAAGCTTAGCCCTCGCCAAATCTCTCAGTTTGGGAAGCCGACGCTGAGACAATCGGGAAAAAGGCTAGGATGATGATGATGGTTAAGCCGATTTCTGTAAAATGAACTGTGTTCCGTTGTATCCCCAGTGTGTCTCCAAGACTCCGTGCTGGCCTTCCACCGTCACGGCGTGCAGGGCCGGTCGCTGCGCCACGCCGACGTCACGCAGGAGATCAGCGACCAGTCGCGGGCCTACAGGCTGCTGGGGCACGACAAGTTAGTATATCACATGACATGAGGTTCTTTAGAAAGATTTTAAACCATCATCATCAATAGCCTATTGCAGTCCACTGCTGGACATAGGCCTCTCCAGTTGTTCGCCACTTAGGGCAAACATCTGGAGGATATACCCATAATCGCCACGCTGGGCAGGCGGGTTGGCGATCGCAGGGCGTAGCTTCTTGCTCCGGTGACGCTGCTGCCCATCACCGGTCTTTAGTATTTAGCTACGCCTACAATTGTGATCGTTATACCGCCACCAGTCGGTTGCCAGCGCCTCGTTCGTTATTCGGCAGGATGCACCACGGGCAGGTGAGGTTGACTTGGAGCGAAGAGATGATAGGCCGCTCTCTTATTAGAAACATTTTAATTTTTTTTTTTATTGTAGCTCGACATAATGGCTTCCCTACGCCTGATGGAAAACCAAAGAGAAGCCCAAGTCGCTGTGACAACTGGCAAGTAACTGGTTAGTTACCTGTCAGTTGCCACCGCCATGCCGGCCCAACCCTAACCCCCCACGAGCTCCGGAGACCCTACTCACCAGCAGAAACACGACCCGGAGGTCATTTGGCTGCGGTATTCTATAGGGTGGAGGTCCTTCCCCGGACGGGCAGCTATAACAAGCGCTTATTAAAATTTGAAGTAACAAGTGCTTATTTAACAAATAGCTGTGCCAGCGGTGTCGCACGCCTCATCATCATCATCAGCCCGTGTCAGTCCACTGCTGGACATAGGCCTCTCCTAATGTTCGCCACTTAGGTCGATTTTGGGCTTCTCGCATCCAGCACTTGCCAGCCGTTTTGCGCAAATCGCCACTCCACCTGGCCTGAGGGCGTCCTACATTACATTTCCCGATATGCGGTCTCCACTCCAGAACTCGTTTACCCCAAAATCGCACGCCTGGATTTCGGGTTTCAAAAAAAACGGACTTCCATAAAGTAGTGCCTAAATTTTAATTTAGACCTCTAGCAATACATTGGTGAAAACAGCATTCAAATCCATGCAGTAGTTTAGCAAACATACAGATGAAATTTTTTACTCGTTTTCCCAACACTTCCCTTCACTGCTCTGCTCCTATTGATTGTAGCGTGATGAAAGTATACTATAACCTGCCCAGGAGTATGAAGCAAATTTGTACTAAGTTTCGTTAAAATCCATCGAGTAGTTTTTGTTTCTATAACGAACAAACAGACAGACAAAATTTTTACTGATTGCCTAATAGTTATTTTGAAAATATATTTCATGTACAGAATTGACCTCTCTACAGATCTACACTGTAAAGAGGAAAGATTTGTACCTGTTTTTGTATGTTTGTTATGAATAGGCTCAAAAAGTACTGGGCCGATTTAAAAATTCTTTCACCAATAGAATGCTACATTCTTCCAATTTGACATAGGCTACATTTCATTTTGAAAAAAATTAGGGATCCTTGGTAAAATTTGAACAATGTAACCGAAGGTGTAGAAACATGAGTCCCGTGCGAAGCCGGGACGGGCTGCTAATGAGTATAGAAGATAGATAATATTAATAAATCTTACTATTGTTCCAGAGTTGTAGTCCTGGAGTCTCACACTCTACATAACAACACGTTATCTAGCGAAGACGGTAACGACCTCTACATACTGGCAGGACACGAGGCTTCTTACTGAGGACACAGCCCAGTCTCAGTGAAATCTGTGAGGTGGCAAACAGTCTCGAAGGAATATTGGACGCTATTGTGAATGTGGTATAAGTTGGGAGTCGAAAGTATGGAGAGATTTGGATATGTCTTCGAATTTATGTTGGGTTTGTATGTTGGTTCCACATAGGAGTTGTGTAATGTTGTAGAATACTGTTTAACATTTATTTTCTGCGTTTTGTACGTAGAATACAGTATAGTTTTCTTAATCACTATTTATTTAAACAAGGTACATACACAAAGAATTAAAATAAATAGTAAAAAAATAGTGCAAGCTGTGTTTTTATAGCCGAAACGGAATCGTTATATCAAAATGTACAACATTATGTAACTGCTATGTGGAAACTATACATAAGTGCTGACATTTAAATTTCATTATAAAGTCTAAAACGTGAATGCATTTGTGGAACGAAGAGTTTCATATAGAAATATCTTTATGCTCATATTGAATTGGATTCTTTATAAAAATAGATCTCCAAGGTGTGAGACAGATTAAAAAGTTAACTTTATTATACAGAGATAGTAAGGGGCTATTTCTGCTGGGAAACTAGTCTACTATTTGGCTGTAATTTTTTTAATTCGTGGGTACAGTCGGCTTCTGTAAGAGGTACACACGTCCACACGTCTGTCAAAATGGCTCGATAAATAATGGAAAAGTTCGGGAAGTTTACTTTTGGTTCGGGAAGTTTGACAGAAGAGAGTAGGTTGATGTGTCGTCGTCTGTACATTGAAACTGTATTAACGTTTGTTCGTACTAGCGTTGTGTAGCGTTCTTGTCTAATGCGTGGAAGGCGCGAAAGTTCGGGGTGCGATACCCGGTCGGGTCAATTTGAGAACTTTATAAAATTGGGCCTGGGTGTGCAGGGATACGCGCTGAGCCAATAATAACCCTGCATCCGGAATAGTCCCCCTTACAATATGATTACAAATGAAATAAAATTAATAAAGTAATACGATATTGACAGATCTGTCATAATTAATACAGATTTCAAAGTTGCATTATTTTGATCAAATATTTCATTAATTTTTAAAAGGATTGTTTTAAATGATTCTCGGATTTTGTCTTAATCATTACACCATTTTATTTTATATTTTATCAAGTATATGAATGATAAGCGATCCAATTATTCACATCATCCAAAAAAATTACATATATTTTTACGAACAATTATTAAAATTGAAATAATATGTAAAGTTCTTTTTTATAGACATATAGCGTTAAAATAATGCAACTATTATATCTTGTATGTTAATAACATTAATGGAATACCTAGACTTCCATATTACTAAAAGATAAATTTATCCTATTATAATCCCTTACAAATTATGATCGAATTACCTGTAACAATACTATGTCATATTATAAAAATATTTGGTCAGTAATATTAAAATAGTAACTATAGTTATGTACAGTCAAAAGCAGTAATAATTTTTAGAAACTTGTCACAATAATAAATGACATGTGAACATGACATGAAGCGGGAAATATTGACAGGCTCAATGTGACAAAGTTATAAATGTACAATAATATTATTGTTTCTGATTGTACCTCTATTGTCGATGAGTGAGATTATTATATGACGTCATAGTTCATTATACCGTGGTTTCCAATCATTTTAATAACTAAAAAAAAAACAAGTCGTCGGATTAATAAAATCATTAACAACAATATTTGTGGTACCTTCGTTGTTCTGATACCCATAACACAAGTGCTGAAGCTACTTACGTTGGGAACGGAGCAATGTATGTGATGTTGTCTGATATTTAATCATTTAACCTAAACAGTTAGACATTGACACAGCATAGATATCGAAATTCTTAGTATTTTGTATAGGTATATTGTTCCACGAGTAAGAAATCTTTTCAGAACTGAGTTTTCCATACAAAAATTTAGCAATTTGTATGACTCCATCTTTACTTGATTTTATATATATTTTGGTGCTATATAAGTCCGCAAGTGGTATCTACTTGTGTTTGCTTTCAATGATTCCCTCAAGTTTCTATGTGAAAGTAACATTAGATGATGTTGATCTCGAAAAGTGAACCTTATGGTAATATAATAGAGTCGTTAACGAAAAATCTCGATTTTGATGTATGTAGAAACTGTAGCTACGCTTACCTCCGTAGTTATCATCAACACAAGTCCTTCGCAGTCCACTGCTGGACATAGGCCTCTCCCAATGTTCGCCACTTTGATCGATCCTGGGCTTCTCGCATCCAGCACTTGCCTCCTATCTTGCGCAATACGTCACTCCACCTGGCCTGAGGGCGTCCTACACTACGTTTGCCGAGACGCGGTCTCTACTCCGGAACTCGTTTATCCCAACGGTTATCGGTTCTGCGACTGGTATATCAGATAATAAACGATACATGTTAATTAACTAGTTCTGAGGAATAAAAACAGATGGCGTTAAAACTGCAACCTCAGCGATTTCCATTGCTTATTTTACCGGTAGCTTACTTGCCCGTCGTCAGTTGCCACCGCGTTGCCTATATGATGCTTCCTCGTTTGTTTAAAGAATTCTATATCCTTTTTGGCGGTGCGGCAAAGAGAAAATTTAGATTGTGACAACAGTACCTAACACGTGTGGTCATAGGTTAACCCTAGTGGTAGATCAGCTTAAATCAACTTCCATAATCATCAGCCTATCGCAGTCCACTGCTGGACATAGGTCTCTCCAGTTGTTCGCCACTTTGGGTAAACATCTGGAGACATTACCCATAATACTTGGGTATCGCAAGGCGTAGCTCCTCGTTCGGGTGACGCTGCTGCCCGTCATCGGCCTGTGGTATTTAGCTACTACGCCTTCAATTTATAATTTTTATACCGCCACAGTCTGTTGCCATAACTTCCATAATACCCTCCACGTATTGATATATCCATTTTATCACTGCCATTTTAAAATGTTATTCCAGTAAATCGTACGACCAGAAAAAGCAATAATTACGTGAAATAAATAGCTGTTGTAATGACGCTAGGGTATGAGTTGTATGAATATTGTTCGAGATTATGAAATTGGGAGAAAATTAAGTTATTAGGGTGTATTCCCACTGAATTTTATTTGGGACTAAAAATGTTATGGTGAAATTGTGGGACCGCGTGTTATGACGTTTTGTAAAGGACGAAAGGTCCCGGGTTCGAGTCAGATATGAGTTTGTGGCATGGCAACAGACTAGTAACCAAATCGAATACTTGTTAGTTGCCACCGATATGTTGGCCTGTAGGATACTGGTTACCGAGTGACGCCGAAACGCGAACGAGGTCACTTTGCCGATGTTTCGTCGAGTGCACGGTGGTTGCCAGGCAGGCGTGCAAACCCTACCTGGCAACCTATTATTCGGAAGAATTTGGGCCAGTTGCAGTGGGAAGGCACCCTAAATCTAGTGCGCCAGTGACATAGGCTCTGTGATTTTAATTTGGTTTTGAAAATTTTATTTCAATGAAATCAAATTTTCTCTTACATTTACGTAACATATACTCGATGAGATCTTTATTTTAATTACATGCATTAAAATGTAGTGGAAGATGTATTTAATATTTATTAATAAATAACCCTGTAATTATTCAAATAAACCAAATAATTGTGATTACTAATAAAAATAAACAAGAAAGTTGAGTAACATTTTACGACTTGTTAAAAATAATAAAATGAAAAAGACATTTTTTCGGTACGTTACAATTATTATAGATTATAAATATTATAAAATAGAAGTTTTAAAATCGATTAAACGCTCGCTTATATTAAATGTATGTTTTTGTAAATATTATTACAAATATTCCAATTAGTTTTTAGTCAATTGTATAATATCACTAGCATAGATTGTAATTTTAATGTATTTAATTTTTTTTAATGGCATCCTCATGTTTCGGAGTCTTATTTAAAGGTACGCATAGAATGCAGGATATTCTCACTAAAGGGTATTCTATCCATACAGAGAGTTAATTTTAATCATTTCCTGTATAAAATGAAATATTTTCCCGTTGAAAATTACCGAGTGTATTTATTTCCATAGTTATCTTGTTTTCTGTGTGTGCCAAGCCCAATGGCAATTTATTTTACTTCCTGCCACAGTATATAACCACAAAAAATATTTTTATTTAAATGTATAAATGTAAGTATGGACAAACTAACAGTGACTTATTGGCATTTAAGTGTTCGAAACGTCGTAACATAATGAGATTATTACAGATTTATTTATGTCCTTATTATGAGCAGAAAACGGGTTATGTACGATAATTTATTGTTTTTAATTATTTACTTTTTTTTTGTTAAGTAGATAGATAGGACAATTCTTAATTTTAACGGCTTTTTATCTCAGTTTTAAAACAAAAATCTTGAAATGACTTGAGTGTTTGCTTTTTTATTCAGTTTTGTCAATAATAGTTTTAAACCTACATTTGAATTTGTCAGCTGTAAATAAAACATGTCTATAACAATCTAAATGGTTGGATATTTGAAATGTAACACAAGTTACATATAGTAAATAAAATTTTCATTTATAGACTTGAAGCAAAAAATCTTATTTATTTAAAGAAGAGTCAATACAACCTGTACATACGAAACGATACGAAAAAATGCTAAATAAAATAATGCTTTTGGATTGAACTTAAGTAATACCTACAGACAATTTTAAAGTGTATATCAATAATGATACATTTTGTCTTTTAAGAAATTATCATGTGATATCATCAAACTCAGCGTGGCTATTCACAAATTCGTTCGGAAAGATTACTACATTTTCGATTGTTTAATTGTCAAAAGATTTCGCCAGCGCAGAGTCCAAGAAATGCCAAATTTGAATAAACGGTTAAAAATATTTCCGCTCGCAGCCCTAGTTTCCGAGTGACATCTGTCCATTTGTGCATTTGTGAATAGTCCCGCAGTTTACCCAAAGTTGCGATTTGTTAAAAACATAAAATGGTTGCAAATTGCAATATGCTAAGATTAGCGTGCCCAGTTAAGTAACCATTTTGCATTTCCCATGTTTTCTGCTCGGCAGTATCCGCAATACTGTCCAGTACCCCGAATGTGTCTTGCTTTTATAATCCTGTTTATCTATTCCCCGCAATAAACATTTTATTTTATACACTTTTTGTTTTTGTTATTACCTACCTCCTATTAATTTGCAATTTTATTTAGGTATCTGTTCTATCCATTTTGAGTTTTTATTCCGGAGTAAATGTGTGGTAATTTGAGTTAGTATTGGTATACTTACCATTCAAACCATAGATTTAGCTAGAATTTTCACTATAAATAGGTAATTTCCTTATTTTGCAATATTTACACACAAAATTAGGTTTAATTATGTACAAGTATAATATAATGTATGTAGAGCATTAATTTGCCATAAATTAGTTATATCTAGGTTTATTTTACATTTTGTTAATTAGTTTGTGGCATTATGTGATGTGATATAAATAGTTATACATAGTACTATAATTACGATGAATTTATCTACTTGTATTCATAGCCGTTTTATTGAAAGCATGAATAACACTGAAATATCGTCTCTTCTTTCCTTCTTTCGTAAATGCCAAAAGAGCTAAAGTTAGGGAGACGAGTCGACAAAGGCTGTAATATATAACCAAGTTTATTAATTTTAAATTCGACGTATACATAGGCCCCGAATAGTGTTTTAGATGTAATTTTTAGATAAGGTTATAAATTATTATGTCTTGAGATTTGTCGAAAGGATTATAACACCAGGATTCTAATGTACCGTTATTCATAAACGCTTGTCTGCTGTACGAGTTTCGTTCGATAAAGTTATCGAATTGAATGGATTGGTTTAGAATGATAGTCTATAGAAGAAATTAGCACCTATTGGGGTCAATTTATAAGTGCAAAAGAGCGTCGATTTTAAAGCTTACCTACATATAATACCTAGTATTTTCCGCTTTCAAAAGTATTCTGAGGGCCTACTTCGAAGTTTTATCACTGAAGTTTCGGGGCCATTTCGACACCCTAAAACTTATTCTATAGTTACGTAAACCTTTTGTATGGATCTTTGACTGTAGGTATATGACAGTCACTTTCGATCCTTTGTTCCCAACGTGTCACACTGTAACCTGTAACACAGTGTCTGGTTGGGAGCACTTTGTAAAATGATTCCAACCAGTCACACTGTAACACCTTGTGAGAACTTTCTTATAATCATTCCCAACAAGCCACACTGTCAATTGTTAGACCGACCTACTCTTAGGTATATTTTCTGTTTCTGCGGGTACATTTATATTGATTACTGTTTGACAGCATCGCCAACAAGGTGCAGCGCAGACGGCACACTTTTTGTGCGATAGAGTCTGCGTCTGAGACATTTGCAAAGAGCGTCTAGGTCTGCCTACAGAATATTTGAAGATGTGCGTCGTGTGCATTGAGTCTGATATCCGCGACAGATTGTTGCGCGTCGTGTGCGTCACGGATAGTCTGTCGTCTGCGCTGCCCCCAAGTCGCACTGTCAACCTGCTGACTTAGGTATAATAGGTACTAATTTTTACGCATAATAAACAAATAAGCGTCATGCATTTATGAATAATGTTGTATGACGTAATACGCTTCTGCAGGACCGTGAACTATGGCGTGAGAGCTTTAAAGTTGCTAGTTGTTTATAAAATGTACCTTTAGAGGTGGTATATCACCTCTATAGGTACACTTTATAGGTACATTTTATAGCCAAGGTGCGCCTCAGTATACAAAAATAATATAAAGGCAAACTGTAAACGATGGATTTGGTAGAAATGGTCCAATAAACAGAAATGTAGAGGCATGTTGAAGAATCCATTACTGATGTTTATTATTAAAATATTACTGCGACACGGCAGTCATTTAAATATTTTACACAATAAAAATTTAAACACATTTGGCGTAGGTAGGCTAAATGGTGGTCAGCATCGGTGTTAACAAAATAAAACAAATTGTATAAGTAACACCTTAAATAAACGTAAGGCATGTAAATAAAGGCAGAAAATTGCAGGTGATTAAATTAAACTAATTTTATTTACAGTCGACTTTAATCGAGGTGATTTAATTCCACTTTTTTATTAAGTGCCTCGGTGCTTAAGCCCAGGTGATAAAAGTGGAACAATTCTTTATGTTGGGATAAGAAAAAAGCTTGTTCAAGTTTAACACCCACATTTAAGTTACATCATTCAAACACCAAGGTCATTGAGATTGAGAGTCGTCACTTCTAGGGCAAGTTTTATTCATGTAAAATAAGAGAAAAATAAATTTAATGTCTGTGAGTAAAAATTCAATAAATTATTAGATTATGAACAATATTCAAAGTCTGGCGTTAAAAAGTCTATTAAAAGTGAAATATAAAGTTAGATGTTAAAAATAAGTGGCATTAAATGCTTAGGTATCTTTTGAATTCAACAAAATTTATGCCATTTGAAAAATGACCACAATTTAGATTTGGTTGAGATTTTTAATTTCTCTGTAGCTAGATCTGTAAACAATTGCAGATCCATTGTTTTGATGTTGTAGCGGTAACATTTTAGTTAGCCATTTAGATTCCTGAAAATAGGACATATTGAAATTGATTGTATAATTTTGGATAGTAAATAAGTCTTTCCATATTTCTCTATTTATGAAATTAATAGTATTCACTTTAACAATAAAATAAAAAGTTTGAATTATAATCAAATGAAAATTATAAAATTAGCTATTAGCGTTTGACAGGATTTTAGAGATATGGATATTTATTTTCGTTATCTCGGAGAGTAGTGTGGGGATCTCGGTGAGTGTAAATAAGATGCAATAGCTAGATGTAGTTTACCTGATGAAAGAGTTTAAATGTTAACATTCGAGATTGTTCCAGAGCAGATTCTATTCCTGAATAAAGTGACAAACAATATAAAAGTGTTTTATTTATGAGACTGGAAGAATTTTTTTTATTCAAAATGTGTTTGCACTTGACTGCAATTTGTCTGATGGTAAGTGAGGGATGAAATGCGTCTAACTCTGGGCCCATACTGGACCAGGGTGGCGGAGGACAGAGTCCAATGGAGGAGGCCTATGTAAAAAGGCATGCCAAGCGAAGGAACACACTTTAGTCTCGGAATAAAAGGGCTATCATCAGCATCATCAAGTGATATTGTAGTCTATGATGGAATGCACTCACCCAGCAAATACCAGTTCACTCTCGCCTCGCCACAAACATACTGTTTTTGACTGGTGATTAACTGACTATTGTCACAGCGACTTGGGCTTTCTCTCGCTTTCCATCAGGCGAGAGAGAAGCCCAATCACTTCATTCATCACTTTTCTATAAGTAGCTAGTAATAGATTGGGGCCTAATTACTTGAACAAGTTATCAACCACAAGGTTGATGGAATGGATAATAAATTAGTCATTTTGAACACTTATTTATTTTAAACTTATCAAATACAGGAAGTACACTAAAATATCACATCAATCATCTTCAATAGTCTCTATTTCGTCTCCCTCATCTTTCTTCTTTCCCGCGCCGGATTTCCTTGCTGAAGCCAACTGTTTGTATTGTTCAAAAGCTTCGCCCAACGGCTCCACAAATCTATCGAATTCAATGTCTCTCATCGCGTCCAGCACATCCTGACCAGTCAACGCTTTCCTCTTCTTATTCTTTACAATATTCGTTGCTGCAGAGGTTACGTATAACACAAAAACTGATGCCGCTTTGGCCAAACCGGTCCTCGCTTCTTTTGATATGGATACGCCTTCTGGCAGAGACTCCTTAACTATCCTGGTCACGACGGTAAGTGGCAAGTTTAAGTCTTCTAGTTTCTCAGCCATTGTAGGGGGTTTTGTAGATTATTACGATAAAAACATGGGGAAAAGAAGCACGTAAAATAAGCCGCGAAATAGTTGTTTTTTTAATTAATCGATTGTCAAAATTGACAATTGTGAATTGTCGGCTGTCAAATGCGGACGTTTAACTATTCGTTTAGAAATCGCTTATAAAGTGTTTTTGGGTCCATCAAATGCTTTGTTTTTTTTTTTCATTTAATCGTTTATTAGTATTTAGAAAAGTAATTAAATGCATAGGTACATAACTCGAGCCAAATGATAATATTACAGTAGTACATATTTTACTGATCATATAATTAGGGAAAAGTTGCAGTAAACAAAATATGCTCATACATTTTTCGCAGGCGTTACATATCCTGTAATTCAGTCTGTCTGTGCGATTGGATCGGGGTTCAGAGTTTGACTGAGTCATTGGATCCAGGTATACATTATAAATTAACAAACTCCGTGAATAATATACATTGTCACCATGGCATGGATTTCTATTCTTCTAAAGGCTTAATTAGCCCTACTTATTATGTATGACATAAAGGCCTATTTATTATGTTGTGATAACTATTGAATCAAATCATGTACATAATTTAGTTTTTTACTTTTTGAACTTTTATTTGCTATCTTTACCTATAGGTATAGTATGTTTTTCCTTCATTCTATAAAAGCAAGGAAGGAAGGAAAGGATAAAATAACGTCAAGTGTTTTCCTGTTCTATATCTATTTGTACACAAACGTTAGTTACCTTTACCTATGTATCATATTTGTGACGATGTCATCGTGTGTCACATACGATACATTACTTCGAATGTGCCATGCGTGGTGCCATGTGACTCTGATAACCGGTTATGTTTAAATCACAGTAACCTGGTTGTATTAAGCAGGGTGGCTAAGAGGTAGGTAATGCTATAAGTAACTTACCTAGTTTGAATTTAGGTAACGTAATAATAAAAACGTACAAAGGTTGTTATTTTTGATTGCTTTCATAGAGACATTAGCTCACCATTAGATAAACCAGTCTAAAACATAATGTCAGGGTCTCTAATGATCCCGAACATGTATTATCAAAAGAGTAAGACCGGACGCCTTTCCTCAGAGGGCGCCAACTTCATAAAGGCCTGCCGCTGTGTGTATACATTTTAATAGATGACGAAGTTGAATTCACGCTTTGACTGGCAGACAGTTCAATTGAATTAAGATACCATGTCTGCGTCTACATTGCGCAAACTCCAAGCACACGCCATTTTGTAACTTATTTGTTAGTGCGGCATAAGCATCGCGCGCCGGGGGACGTCGCCGCGCCGTGTCTTATCGATCCCGTGTATTGAAACCGCGTTATTATGTTGTTTTTATTGAAAAACACATGTAATACCCCATTACCGTGCCCTTAGACGCTACTGTTCATGTACAGACGCAGTTTCGAGCCTGTTCCTGGTTTAGTTACCTAAACTGTGTTTAAAAACAATAGTGTTGTGTTAATTTGATTTTTTTTTGTGAATTTATAGTTTTATTTACGTGAGGTGAGTTGTTTTTTACTAATATTTTGATGGACCCTCTATAAAAGTTACCTGTGCCCACATTTTTTTTAATTAGGTCATTTTATAGGTCACGACGACAATTATGTCAGTGACACGAATTAAACGCCTTTGCCTTTTTCTAATACTTAAGTTTTTTTAGGTAAACAATATAATATTGAAACTAAATCGTTACTCAATACCATTGGCAACAAGTTTAATAACAAAAGGGGTGAAATCTAATAGCATGTTCAGTCTACCAAGTGCATAATGTGGCTACTTAAGCGCATCGATAAAATTCTCATTACCTCTACAGTGAGATACTTATTTCTTTGCCATTCATCCAGTGAATTAAAAATTCGATTATTGTTTTAATTTCGTACCGAGTTCAACACAGGAATCTAATCGTAATCTAGCATTGTTGATTCATGATAAATTAAAACAATAGATAAAATGTACTTCATAAAATGTAATGAAAAAATGACAAAATTTGTTATGTTTACAAACAATTACAATTTTATTATTTTAATACAGTTTAAATAACGCAGTTACATACTGAAGAAAAGCATCCTAGATTCGATTCGAACCCGCAACGTTCGTATCGTCCGCACTATGTGTGAAAGCGCCACTGAGCCATCGAGGTCGTTAGTGCTAGATAGACTTTCTTGGTTGATACCAAAAAGCATTACAGACTTATTGCAGCGGGAGAAAATTAAATAAAGAAGAACTTAATAAACTCAATAGGATCGACTTATAAAAAAAAACCGGCCAAGTGCGAGTCGGACTCGCGCACGTAGGGTTCCGTACCACTGGTTGAATGAAAAAATTAGGTTAGGTAATTTGATTTATGACGTTTAAAAAAAAACTACTGTCTAGATTTCATTCAAACCAAATTTCGTTAGTAGTTTTTGTAGTAATACACATCATATATTTTTTTCAGTTTTATCATGCCCATATTTTAGAAGTTACGGGGGGGGGGGGACACACATTTTACCACTTTGGAAGAGTCTCTCGCGCAAACTATTCAGTTTAGAAAAAAATGATGTTAGGAGCCTCAACATCATTTTCAAATACCTATCCATAGATACCCCACATGTATAGGTCTGATGAAAAAAAAAATTTTGAGTTTCAGTTCTATGTATGGGGAACCCTAAAAATTTTGGATTTTTTTCTGATTTTATTTTCACATCTTAATGCGGTTAACAGAATACATCTACGTACCAAATTTCAATAATGTAGCTCTTATAGTTTCGGAATAAACTAGCTGTGACATACGGACGGACAGACAGACAGACAGACAGACAGACAGACATGACGAATCTATAAGGGTCCCGTTTTTGCCATTTTGGCTACGGAACCCTAAAAATACACATATCTATCGATCAAATACTATAATCTTAATCTTAACTAATATTATAAAGCTGAAGAGTTTGTTTGTTTGTTTGTTTGTTTGTTTGAACGCGCTAATCTCAGGAACTACTGGTCCGAATTGAAAAATTCTTTTTGTGTTGAATAGACCATTTATCGAGGAAGGCTTTAGGCTATATAACATCACGCTGCAGCTATTAGAAGCGAAGAAATAATGGAAAATGTAAAAAAAAAACGGGGAAAAAAAAAACTATTCCACGCGGACGAAGTCGCGAGCACAGCTAGTACCTAATAAGGTAGGTACTTACACGAAATAAACTTTTCCAATACTGTCAAAAGATGCATAATGCGCTCTATATGGATCGTCTAAGACATTTAGTGGAAAATTTATTGGGAAATTTGACAGAGACTGATTTGTGGCCGTCTGTACCTACGTCGAGAAATTCAATACTTAAATTGACGCCTCGAGATAAGATAGACCGCGGTCGAGTTTATAAATATATCGGAAAGCATTTAATCGAATACACACTTCGTTTGCAAACTGAATCACCTTTTCAAACTAAAATACGACTTGTATCTTGAATAAGGAATTTATTTATTTACTAGCGAACCACCTTTGCATCGCTTCAAGTATTTCAGATAAACATTTCATTGGGTTACAATTATTGGCGTTTTAGTAAGGATCCGGGATCCCTAATAAGTTTTAGCAATATTAGCCCATGTTACTCAGTGATGGAATGTAGGTACATGCCTTTACATGATGATAATTATAAGCCCGGGGTATGGGACACCCAGGTGTCCATATCCCGGGTGTCCCATACCCAGACAGAATCACCTTTTCAAACTAAAAGACGACGTTTGTATCTTGAATAAGGAATTTATTTATTGCCTTTGCATCGCTTCAAGTATTTCAGATAAACATTTCATTGGGCTACAATTATTGGCGTTTTAGTAAGGATCCACGATCATTTCTTGTAATAAATATAGCCCATGTTACTTAGTGCTGGGATGTAGGTACATGCCTTTACATGATAATTATAAGCCCGGGGTATGGGACACCCGGGGTATGGACACCTGGGTGTCCCATACCCCGGACTTAGATTATGTGGGCTTCACTCCTATCTACCGGAGAATACCCTGTCGGAGACTGTAGCTTTTGGTTTCATGCAATTAAAGGCTGGCGTTGAAGATATATCTCGATTTATTTTGGATAAGCTTCTTATGATGCGTGTGGCTATTACAAATGCTAAACCGGAAGAGGAAGTTGCAGGTACATAAATATTTTTTTAAAATAAGTTTAAAGTTTTAAACATACCCACTAAACCTGACAGTGGTGCGCTACGACTCGTAGACAGAACGCTCGTAGCCCACGAACGCTCGGTCTAAGAACGCTCGTAGCCCATGAGCGCTCGGTCTAAGAACGCTCGTAACTCACGAGAGCTCGGTCTAAGAACGCTCGTAGCTCACGAGCGCTCGGTCTAAGAACGTTCGTAGCTCACGAGCGCTCGGTCTAAGAACGCTCGTAGCCCACGAGCGCTCTGTCTAAGGAGGGTTGTGATGTCCGGATGGTCTCGACGCAACCCCCCACAACGCCGTCTTATAACTCTAATTGTTATTAGAACACTGTTGTGTTCGTGTGCTTTTAGCAAATTTTAATTAGAGTGTATATAAAACCTTTTTTTGATGTGAAAGGCTTGGCGACATCGTACGTGAACGTGTTTAATAAAAACGCTCTTCAATAAAGACGATATTTCCTCAGTACATACATTTCCTGTAAGGATAGTTTAACAATTCCATTCTCTGTGGAGTCAGTTTTTTTTTTATCGAAAACAAGCGAATGGTATAAGCACAAAGCGCCAAGTCAACGGAGCGATCGTAAAACTTATCGCGAACATTATTATCGCTGGTATGGTCAATAAAACCTGAGTTTCTGGTTTCCACGACACGAATTGTGCCTCGCCACGTAATGGTTATTTTTCGACGGCCTTCTGTCTAAGGCCGTGACTTTTATAAAGTTAATTTGATTTGATTATTATTTTTATGGTTACACAGGTGAGAGGTTGCGGTAAGGTTGATTCGCTAAAAATTTCCAGAAATTACCGATTTTATTCGAAAAAATGTTTACCAATTTAACTTGGAATAGTCTTGCAAGTTGCAACTTAACTTTTAGTTTTAGTACTCGGGGTGCATGACAGTCAAAACTAATAAAAAGCATTGTAAGGAGAATCGTGATTTATTTATTTAGGAGACAATAACTATGTTGTCATAAGATTTCCCATAAATAGCAACATTATTCTAGAATTACTATAGCATTTTCATCGTTTCCAAAGTGGCGAACAACTAGAGAGGCCTATAGGTCCAGCAGTGGACTGCAATAGGCTGGTCCTATAAGCAAAGAAAAATAATCATGCCTTATTCTACTTGGGTTTTGTCCATCAAATTACAAGTAGAAAAAAGAAATAAACTGTCAAACAGTAATGGCCTCTGCAAGGCAATTTTTGCCAGTCCATTTAATAGATTGGATTGAGACGGTCCTTCGCTCACCTATGATTAGGCCCGTAATTGCATTATGAAGACACGCAGGTCACAAATGACACTTAATAGCTACCTAAAGAGTACCTAACTACATAAATAAGATAAGGGGTACCTTATGAGATTATGGTGACATTGAAATGTGTATGAGTATTTAACAATATTGTTACACCGAGTTTTGTTATTTTCCGCGTTTAATAAATTGATAAAGTTGTTAAGTTAATTAGTTGTATATTTGACTCGTTTCCGCTCAAAGACGAAATGAGGGTCAATAGGTAATGAGGTAAAACCTCTGCATTTAGTCATCATTATTATTGTGCGATTGTTTGGTGTGTAAAAATGTCGAGAGGTTTGTAGGTAAAATGTGTATTATGGAATGAGCCTCCCGTCCGGAGAAGGACCTCCACCCTATAGATTACCGCAGCTAAATGACCTCCGGGTCTTGTTTCTGCCGGTGAGTAGGTTTCCGGAGCCCTGTGGTAATCGCTGGATCTGCAGCCGGGGGTTACGGTTGAAATTATATGTCTGTAGTAAGTGGTAGTAGCTTTTGATTGACGGGCAGCAGCGTCACCGGAGCGAGAAGCTACGCCCACCGATCGCCAACCCGCCTGCCCCAGCGTGGCGATTATGGGTATATCCTCCAGATGTTGGCCCTAAGTGGCGAGCAACTGGAGAGGTCTATGTCCAGCAGTGGACTGTGATAAGCTAATGATGATGATTTATATTATATCTATGAAAAGGCATAACAAGCGATTTGCCGAATTATAAGCGGAAATGTTTACGAGTTACGCTTGATCAGTACGAATATGGACAATGAAAAAGTTGTACGAAAAAATGTTTGAAGATCGAGCTTAACTGAACTTAAAAACAATGTACAAAAAATTCTGCCACAGTATGTAGAATTATTCAGTAACCTGAATGTACAAAGTGCTATTAAAATGTCAAAATGGACATATTTTTTATTTATAAGTTTCCTTTAATTTTGTTTTGTTACTTTTAATGTCTAACATCTTATTAAATGTCAAAATGGAATATTTATTTTATTGTAATAGTACAGCACTTCTTCACACTAAGTGGCATAGGAAAATCGCAGTCGCTTGACTCATTTATAACAAAAAAAAGTGTTGTTCAACATCTCACCACAACTTTTTATCTATCCTCTACTCAAAGGTCCTCTGTAGATCTTTAATAACGACATTACCGACTAAATTGAACAATAGAGATGTTTATCCAGTTTTAAGTCAACTGTATGATGTGCAAAAAATATATCTATCTATTAATAGGTATTAACGCGTCGGAAAGGAGTTATTATCAAAAAACTGCTTTTAAGCGCCATTGTTACCATTGGCAAAATACGAGGTGATAAAAGTTGAAATTCGGAAGAACAGTTCAAAATCTGTAAAATTTGCGATACCTACTCGAAACTCCCGGAACTACTTTCTGGGTAGGTAACTTATTTTTCAACCAAATGACTGGACTAAGGTAGATAAGCCAATGAAAACAATACGAAGTTCTAAGTTACTGCTACGTATTCTACTATTGGTCACCATCTACGAAAAGCGTATGATTGCGTAACCGGCTAGTCGCGGTGTGACATCACCGGTCGCACAAAAACCTTCGCGTGACGTCACCGCGCCGCAAAATGGCGCCGAAGGTCACTGACCCGCCTTTCTGGTCTGCTGGGCTAGACTAACTGGGATACTATCTTTGTGCCCATAAAATGGGAAGTACAATGTTACGAGATATAAGTACTTATTTGTTGTATTATTTTAGTTTTTTTTATTGGTCTGATGGCTTTTCTTCGTAATGATTCTGCCTTGTGAACCAAAGGTTGTGGATTTGATCTCTACACAAGACAATCAAATAACAGAAGTTTTTGTTGTTTATGTGTTGCATTATACTTATTATAGTAAACAACGTGTTACGGTTTTAATGAAAAAGCTGAAAACCTGAAACAATTATGTTCAGAATCAGAATTGAGATTAGAACCGATTGAACTACTTATCATCTTTTAACTCCAAGCCACCCTCACCTGCCCGTGGTGCATCCTGCCGAATGACAAAAGAGGCTCTGGCAACCGACTGGTGGCGATATAACCACCACGATTGAAGGCGTAGTGAAATGGCCACAAGCCGATGTCGGCAGGCGTCATCTGCGATCGCCAACCCGCCTGCCCAGCCACGTAAAGCCTCTAGATGCCTGCCCAAAGTGGCGAACAACTGGCGACGCCTATGTGCAGTGACTGCAATAGGCTGTAAAGATGATGAGGTGACATAAAAACCGTTTTTTGACGTGAAAGGCTAGGTCGTGCGTTACCATAGACGAATTTATTTATTTATTTATTTAAACTTTATTGCACAAAATGGTACAAAAGGCGAACTTAATGCTAGGAGCATTCTCTACCAGTCAACCCTTGGGTCATGCAGAGAGTAGATTTGTTGTGCGGTGAGTGTAGGTACAAAAGGAAACACGATAAAAGAAAATACATTATTTATATAAAAAACTAATATGTGGAAATATGCTAAATAAAGTAGGTATAATATACATATACATATAAGAGACATATACTATACATATCGAATTCGAATCGTAGTTACGCGTTCAGACCCTAAGTGTTCAACTGCAACGCTTTACTGCCAATATTTATTTACAACACAGAGTGCTAATAGATGAAATGCAGGCCGTATCAGCGTCGATTTATAACGTTTGTATAATCTGTTATCGTCATTAACATTTATTAGTCCTATTGTTAGCACTTGTGAATCACACTTGAATCAAGTCTACTTTGTAGCCTTGATTTTCCGTTATCACTGTTTAGAGAGCTGGATTAACTAAGTTACAGTCAACATCAAAAGTTTATGTTCACATTTAGATTTTCATAATCTCTGTCGGTACACCGTCGCCATCATTATCATCAGCCTATCGCAGTCCACTGCTGGACATAGGCCCCTCCAGGTATTCGCCACTTTGGGATAACACTGATATTATACCCAAAATCGCGACGCTGGGCAGGCGGGGTGGCGATCTCAGGGCGTGGCTTCTCGCTCCTTTGACGCTGCTGCCCGATATCGGACTGTGGTATTTGACTACGCCTTCTATTGTAATGGTTACACCTTCACAATGTGCCGCCTCATTAAGAAAACTACACAGTTGTTGTTTTCTAGGTTTTACGCTAACTTTATCAGTGAAAACTTAGCGTAAAACCTTTTGATGTCAAAAGAATTTACGCCAAACGAGTTTCAGACCTTATAATATTAACATAATACAATGGTAAATAGGTCCTTATCAAGTCAACACCTACAATATAGTAACTTACATTGTTTTACCTCTAAAAACTGCACTTAATTAACACTGCATTCAGCATCCGATGATATCACCGGCCAGTCTTTACGCGTATCTCGCGAAATGCGCGCGCGCACCCCGCGTTCTTGCCGAAATAACAGCAGTCACTTACGGATAGTGGAGGTCAGGCATAATTTGTTACGGATCTCTCAGTGTAATGGCGTGTGATTTTTATTGGATACGAATTTGTTGTGTGGTCCAAAAATTATCATAAAAAACTGTTTCTTTTTTATTGGCACAACCTTTCTGTTCCAGACAACCCTAAGATTGTTGGAAAACACTAAGGTTATCTGAAACAGATTGCTTGCAGCAATAAGACCGCCTAATTTATACAACAAATGTTTATTATGACTAGTTTTATGTCAATTGTGTGGCTTCTTATCCCCTGGATGGATGAAACTCTAAAAAAAATTATTATACATACAGACGAATTGAGAACCTCCTCCTTTTTAAAAGTCGGTTAAAAAGGGACCTCATGTCATTCTGACAACAGTCTGTCGAGCCTCAGTTACCACAGCCTAGCCTCAAGTTATAGTTCCAAGTTTCTAGCTCTAAAATTATGATAATTTTACACAATTTTTTATACCCTTTTCAACCCCTTACAATCCTTTTATCACATTATAAAGTAGCCCTTTAGCTAGCTAGACTATCTGCGCACTAAATTTCACTTCAAACCGTTAAGTAGTTTTAAACTGAAAGCATGGCAGATTACTTTCGCATTTTTATCAGTAAGGATAAATGTTATTTTTGTATGCTTAATCGCATTTAGGTATATTTTCCTGGACACGGTACTTAATTATCTGGATAATGATACATATTTTCCTGTTTGTGAACATTCATAATTAAATTATTACCTACGCTTGATTTATTCAGTTTTCGGATTCTAAAATAGTTTTGCTAATCAGTTGCATTTATTTATATTCTTTATAGTTTCCGGAATCTGTATGGTTTTAAGAGAGGTAGGGCATGGCGAATCTTCGCTCGAATTGAGCTGCCCGTCCGGGGAAGGACCTCCACCCTATAGAATACCGCAGCCAAATGACCTCCGCGTCATGTTCCTGTCGGTGAGTAGGGTTTCCGGAGCTCGTAGGGGTTGGGGTTGGGCCGACATGGCGGTGGCAACTGACAGGTAACTAAACAGTTACTTGCCCGTTGTCACAGCTACTTGGGCTTCTCTCTCGCTTTCCATCAGGCGTAGGGAAGCCATTATGTCGAGCCACTATGATGACTAACTAAGGGTATATCAGGAAACGGGCAGCAGCGTTTACCTGGGTACAAATAAAACCTGCTGCGGTCACCAACCCGCCTGCCAAGCGTGGCGACTAATTTAAATCCTAAATGACGAGTGTCATTGAGGCAGGAATAAATAAAAGAAAAAAAAGCAGTCGCAGTAATAAACCCTTTTTGTATAGAAATACTAAGAGGGCATAGCGAATCTTCGCTCGAATTGGGCCGCACCCGTCCGGGGAAGGACCTCCACCCTATCGAATACCGCAGCCAAATGACCTCCGGGTCGTGTTTCTGTCGGTGAGTAGGGTTTCCTGAGCTCGCGGGGGTTAGGGTTGGGCCGACATGGCGGTGGCAACTGACAGGTAACTGACTAGTTACTCGGCCGTTGTCATTGCGACTTGGGCTTCTCTTTCGCTTTCCATCAGGTGTAGGGAAGCCATTATTTCGTGCTACAATAAAAATACAAATTGTTCGCTATGGAGGTTGCTAGAATAAAAAAAACCAAATACTTCGTCGTCATATATTATTAATAGATAGGAGTCATTTTTGTAAACACTTGATGACACTAATGCAATATCTATGTTGTTGTCATGTACATAAATATGTTTAAATATTTTCACACTAATGCATATATTAGCTCATGCATATAAGTTAAATAAGACTATGGTTTAAAGTCAACTGTACTTAATAATAGATAGATAGATATTCTTTATTGCGCACCATACAGACTTAAAAACTAGGTATTACAGACACTTGTTGCACAGTTTAGGCGGCCTTATCGCAGGTATTATTTTATATAATACTAGCTGTGCTCGCGACTTCGTCCGCGTGGAATAGTTATTTTGT
Organism: Conogethes punctiferalis; assembly: GCA_031163375.1. Lineage (NCBI taxonomy): Eukaryota > Metazoa > Arthropoda > Insecta > Lepidoptera > Crambidae > Conogethes > Conogethes punctiferalis. The sequence continues at coordinate 7,652,082 of CM062103.1, forward strand.
CCCCGTTTTTTTTACATTTTCCATTATTTCTTCGCTCCTAATAGTTGCAGCGTGATGTTATATAGCCTAAAGCCTTCCTCGATAAATGGTCTATTCAACACAAAAAGAATTTTTCAATTCGGACCAGTAATTCCTGAGATTAGCGCGTTCAAACAAACAAACTTTCAGCTTTATAATATTAAGTTATACTAGCTGTGCTCGCGACTTCGTCCGCGTGGAATAGTTATTTTTTCCCCGTTTTTTTTTACATTTTCCATTATTTCTTCGCTCCTAATAGTTGCAGCGTGATGTTATAAAGCCTAAAGCCTTCCTCGATAAATGGTCTATTCAACACAAAAAGAATTTTTCAATTCGGACCAGTAGTTCCTGAGATTAGCGCGTTCAAACAAACAAACAAACAAACTCTTCAGCTTTATAATATTAGTTAAGATTATGATGTACTATAAAATAATACCTGTAAACTTAATGCCAATCAGATTGGTATATTTTTATAGTGGCACGGCATAATGGCCTTTCTGCACCTGATGGAAAGCGAGAGAGAAGCCCAAGTCACTACGACAACGGGCAGGTAACCAAACCAGTCACCTGTCCACCACCACCTTCTTCCCGCCCCGTTTAAAGGATCCAATAACGAAGGAAAGCGGAAACACATGTACTGACAAAGAATTCCACATTTTAACAACACGGCAAAAATATTAATTGCCCAACTTTTTGTATTTAAAGAATTGGGAAATAACGAACACGCCTAGATTTAATTTATTATGCCAATATAGGTAATACATTATATGAGTCATCATCATCAGCCTATTGTAGTCCACTGCTGGACATAGGCCTCTCCAGCGGTTCGCCACTTTGCGCAAACGTCTGGAGGTTTTAGCCATAATCGCCACTCGAGACAAACGGTTTGTCGATGACAGGGCGTAGCTCCTCGCTCCGGTGACGCTGCTGCCCGTCATCGGCCTGTGGTATTTAGCTACGCCTTCAATAGCGATTCGACAGATTACGTAAATTAGTGTAGGAATCTAATTATCGTGTAGATTTTAAAAAACACGCTAAAATGTAAAGCCCTCGATTCATCATCGAAACTACTGATTGTTAGTCATCGATTATGGTGTTTGCTATGTAGTCATAGTAGCTGGAACATTTAACCGCATAGACTCGAAATAGCGTTGTCCTTACATATTCGGTACGGTATTTGTTTTGACCTACGCTGCAGGGTTGCCAGATCAAAATGTTGACTTTTCGAGAGGTGTATAATCAAAATCCGGGAGATTTAGGACAATACTGGTGAAAAAATCGGGAGATGTTCTTTTTGCCTGAGAATGACGATTACTAACAAAAAACTTTCCCATTCAATTGCTTGAAGAGCAAAGAGAGGTCATCCGTCTATGAGATTTTGCTCCGTTCGGTCATATTTATACAATACTAGCTGTGCTCCCGACTTTGTCCGCGTGGAATAGTTATTTTTTCCCCGTTTTTTTTTTACATTTTCCATTATTTCTTCGCTCCTAATAGTTGCAGCGTGATGTTATATAGCCTAAAGCCTTCCTCGATAAATGGTCTATTCAACACAAAAAGAATTTTTCAATTCGGACCCGTAGTTCCTGAGATTAGCGCGTTCAAACAAACAAACAAACAAACTCTTCAGCTTTATAATATTAGTTAAAGATTAAAGATGGGAGGTAAAAAATATCGGGAGTTTTGGACGGAATCCGGGACATCGGGAGATATTGACCAAAATCGGGAGATCTGGCAACCCTGCTACGCTGTGAAACGTCACAAAGTCACTCCCTCGCTTAGAAGATCATATTTTCTATGTTATATAATTATATTAATCCATGTTTATTTATGTATATGTATACAAGGCAGAAAAGTATAACCTCAGTTTACCGGCCAACTGCGTTTTGACGTGTCTCTCTAAACACTTGACATTGGCGAATTATCCGCGTAAACTCTACACGCGTGATAGAGTCCATTCCAACAAAAAAAAAAAAAGATCATATTTGTTGTTTGTTGATTTTTTGCTGTCACACTTATTTAGTCTATCGGTTAAAACATCCCACAAAAATAGTTTCTAAGTAGGCGTAGTACTTCAAGTAATTGTGTACGTAATTACGTAAAGAGGAAGCGTTGATTAGATACGGTTTGTTAGAAACCGATGGGAATTCGAGCACCTACCGAGGTCAAATTACCACATACTAATTGTTTTTATTCGTTACTAATGCATTTACAAGGTGAAGGAAGGAGTATATGTTCTTGTGGCTAAAACTGGAAAGTACATAGCACCTAGTAGGTAATAGTAATACATAATAGCGCCCTGCTCCCACCCGGCAAAAACAATAAAATTCAAATAATAATTGTGTAAGATCTGGTCTAGGAAGTGGGCTGGTCACATGAGGAGGTCAAGAGTGGAGACCGTGTCTCGGCAAACGTAGTGTAGGACGCCCTCAGGCAAGAGTGACGATTTGCGCAGGGCGGCTGGCAAGTGCTGGATGCGAGAGGCCCGGGACCGATCGAAGTGGCGAGCATTGGGAGAGGCCTATGTCCAGCAGTGGACTGATGTGGGCTGATGATGATGATGATGATGATCTATCATTAATACTGTAAACTGTAAGCATTTAGGTTAGGTACAGTTCACAATCTTTCGACAGTTTAATCTCGCAAGGTACATTAATATAATGTAACGTTATTTACAATTTTCATCATCATCATTATCATAGTCATCCTATCGTAGTCCACTGCTGGACATAGGCCTCTCATGTCGCGTTTACACGCTCGCGTTTAATACGACATTCAACGGGCACAAACACAAGCACAAGCATGTGAACGGGCTGTTCGTCTGTTTGAGTGTGCACGTGCGTGCGCAGTGTGTAGGGCAGGGCTGCTCGCCGAGCTGCTTGCCAGGCTGCTTGCCGGGCTGCGTGGCACGCGTGTAAACCTAGCATTATGATTATACCGCCATATGGCCACCAGTCGCTGGCCACGGGCGGGAAACCTTCGATTCCAGTCAGTCGCCACAGCCATGCCGGCCCATAATCGCCACAGCCATGCCGGCCCATATTCAGCAGCATGCACCACGGGCAGGTGAGGTTGGCTTGGAGCGGAAAGATGTAGGGTCGCTCCCTTACATCCATACATACATACAATTTGACGGTGACGCTTAAGTAGTATCTGTAGATTTAGCATTCAAAAGCCCCGTTATTCCACTGCCGGATGCGTGATTCAACTTTATTCTACATTAACAAAAACAAAACAAATTGTCTTCACCCCTGACCCCACACGGATGTGAATCGTGTCCACCTTGTACCAAATACTAAATGTAGCAAGTGTCAGATAAGTTACGGATAACGCGAGTGTAAAGGGCACTGTGTCTAGAACAATGTATCAAATAGCAGACAGTGGTGACTCAATGGAACGCCAATATCAGAACGATTATGTAATTGATAGAATCTAGATAGAGATTGTTGAGTGTAATTGCTATCGTTATGGAGATACGAACGTTAAACTCTATCATCATTAGCCTGTCGCAGTCCTCTTGGTGGACATAGGCCTCTCCAGCTGTTCGCCACCTTAGGCAAACACCTGGAGGCTTTGCCGATAATCACCATACTTGGCAGGCGGGTTGACGATTTGAGGGCGTAGCTCCTCGCTCTGGAGGTGCTGCCCATCATAGACTTGTGGTATTTAGATACACCTTCAGTCGTGATTATTACACCAGCTGTCTGTTGCTAGAGCCTCGTTTGGTATTAGGCAGGAATCAGGATGCACAAATAAGAATGAAAAATAAATGGTGTTTACTGATCTTTAAATAAAGTAATATTTAAGAGAGGTAGGGCATAGCGAATCTTCGCTCTAATTGAGCTGCCCGTCCGGGGAAGGACCTCCACCCTATAGAATACCGCACCCAAATGACCTCCGGGTCGTGTTTCTGCTGGTGAGTAGGGTTTCCGGAGCTCCTAGGGGGTTAGGGTTGGGCCGGCATGGCAGTGGCAACTGACAGATACTGACCAGTTACTTGCCAGTTGTCACAGCGACTTGGGCTTCTCTTTCGCTTTCCATGAGGGGCGTAGGGAAGCCACTATATAAAAAAACGCAAACAGTAACACATCTAGCTTTATTGTTAACGACACCATAAAACGAATAGGAGAAACAAGGTGTAGATACCCGAAAATTCTATTGATTGCCTGTTTGGCAGTTCCCATGGAGATTCCATTAAATATTTATTGAAACAAATAGTCCTGGACTAAAATACTTCGACTAATATTATCGCCTATGTATACGAGTAGAACAACATTTGGGGTATAATGTTTGGTAGAAAATATACGTAGGTAGTATTTTTATAAATTAGCAGGTGAAAATGCGGTAATGATAATTAAATATCAATCACGATAAAAATGTGTGTGTGTGTACAGTCCTTTCATCTACGAGTAATTCTTTTTATTTGAAGTCGGAGGTTATAGGGACACAAAAGTGATCAACTTTCAATAAAAATCGCCGTGTTGGACAGATAATTTAATAAAAGTCTGTAAATAAGTATAAGAATAAAAAAAACACGCTTATTTTTAAAAAACAACGAGCCTGATAGCGACCGCTTCCAATCGTGCGTCTGTTATAGCAATTAAATTGCCTTCAGTCGCTATCAGTGCACGCGGTAGTAGCCGCCACAATGTCCTTGCGGTGATGTCATCGGGGTCGGCCGATAGCTCCAAACGAATTTAAATATTCACATTATGCGATTAATTAAAACACACAAGCGCGTTTTGACATTTACTCGACCTGGGAACGACTTGTTTCAAAGTCGTTTTTAATGTAAGCGTTCAGGAAAATTACTGGTTTTGTGGAATCGGCACATTCATTTTTTGTTCGTTGTGTAAAAGCGTTGAATAAAGCTCAGGTGACCTTGGCTTGTTATCAGGTGGTGTTGAGATTCAGGGGGATTCATTGAGGGAGAAATTGATCGCTGTGACCCAAACTCAGCCAGAATTATAATAAATAGCCCAAGAATAATAAACTTTATCTAGTCTCAAACTAAGCCGAAGGAGTTTGTACCTACTATGGGTACTAGACAGCTGACCAAACTGGTCTTTAAAAGGTACTATTAAAGTTAAATAGGTTACGGTACGAGGACCTAAGTACAAGAAATAGGTCATAGAGTACAAGAATTTGGTCACCGTGTCTTTCCATTGTTTTAGGTCACCGGTCTTTTGTTCATGACTGTTACGCTCTATTTGTAGAATGACATAGAGTAATGTTCAATCCCTACAATAATTCCTATATCCGGTCGTGTTACGAGAGCAATCGGTATCAGAGATATCTATTAAGCGAGCACCGCCGTAACAACTGACAGTGTAGAACTGAGAAATTAATGAATAAATAACCCAAGACATGCCACGTTGGGCCACACATCGCTACCTAGCTCCAAACTAAGCCGAAGCTTGCCTGGGTACAATTGATAAACTTACTTAAATACTTTTTTAACTGATTATAGAAAAGGTTCGACATTTCCTTTTGATGTACGGAACCTTAGAATTTATTATTCTAAGTACGGAACCCTGAAAATGAACTTAGCTAGTCAAAACATAGAGAAAAGGCTATTAAATAAATATTATGGCTAAAAATTGTAATTAGTCCGTCTTTTAGCTTATTCAAAAATAAATCTTTTATTTTTGAATTTGTAAATTAGACTAAAAATTACAAAGTTATAACCCGTTGAAATTACGCGTGACGTCATTTGGTGAGGCATTTTTACGGGAGCGAGTGACGTCAAAGACTCTCACTCCTAACTTTTGATGCCTTGTGTCTTTGCTATTGTTTATTTGAATGAAAAAAGGAAAAATACGTGTCTTTTATTTTTGAATAAGCTAAAAGACAGACTAATTACAATTTTTAGCCATAACCTTTTAACTAATGATTTAGTATACCTTAAGCGGCATATTACATATTTCCAACCCGGTTTCAAATAAACATGTGACATTACGAACTTGCCCTATTGACTCTCATACAAAGATAACTTAAGTAATTATGAGTCAAACGTGTTTTGAATGAGTTGTATTCATGAGATGAACAAGATTGTATGGAAAATGGTGTGTTGTTGTAAATATTGTAAAGAGGCTTGTTTGAATGACAATAGATAGGTATTCTTTGCACGCCGTACTTAACTACAGTTGAGATAAACTATGTAACGTTTTTTTTAATAGGCCTGTAAAAAAATGTACTAATTACTTAGTCCGTATTTTAGATTGTTCAAAAATAAAAGACATGTATTTTTTATTTGTAAATTAGACTAAAAATTACAAAGTTATAGCCCAGTTGAAATTACGCGTGACGTCAAAGAGTGGGAGTTTTTTCGCCACTGAGTGATGTCAAAGACGCCCACTCCTACATTTTGATGCCTTGTATCTTTGTTATTTGTTTGAATGAAAAATACGTGTCCAATATATTTTTATAATCTAAAATACGGACTAAATACGATGTAATTATTTTGACCCTGGAAACAACATTTTGCTACAACAGTTCTTAACAGTTAAAATAATATTTAAAGAATCTTTTTAATTTGTTTCAGGATTTACCAACACGATGCTGATAACGAAACACATACCAAAACGAAACTGCGACACGTTACCGAACGAATTGTAACATAAAAACAATTATGTGTTCAATATACACTAACGTGATAATAAAGGTCTAACTATTTTATCGAAATAACGTTATAATAACGTAACGTTGAAAACGCAGCGCGCGAAAGAGACAGAGCTAAGTTCCGAAAATAGTTCGGGCGAAAATAGAAAAAAAATGGCCAGCTCTGATTCAGTGACGGGCGGTGCGGCGGATGGTGACCACGCCACCGCCTCATGGAAACCATGGAAAACTATGGCTGATCTAGCCGAGGCGGTTGATGACTTTATATGCAGTTTCGATTATATGGACACAGCCATGGACAACTTAGTAATGCTGATTTTCATATGGATGCTTTTCTCGATCGTCCTGCTCGCGATAGCCAAGTGGGCCTACGGAAAGTACGGGAAGAAACAGCAGGAGGCCGAGGCGAAACCACCACCAAAAACGAACGATGAACCGAAGAAATCTACAGCGAACGAAATCATTAATATTTCTGACAGTGTTCTCGCAACTAGTGCTAAAATTAAGAGTGGAACGTTCAAGCCAGCCAGCGGCCCCACTAGACCCACGGGATTCGTCCCCGCCACTCCCCCTAATAAGAAGAGACTCGGCCGTATGTCCCCAGGGCCTGAGCAGCTGACATTAAAAAAACACCAAAGCATCATAGTGCCTACTTGCACGGGACCCGACCAGCCAAGTGTCCAATGGGTGAACGAACTGTTGACGTGGTTATATAATGATCTTGTTATTGTGAATGAACTAGTGCAGCAATGGATTGTATCCATGAACGAGTTCTCCAAAAAGTCGGTGGAGGAGGTAAGAATAGTTATATTAAACCTTATCTTTATTAGCGTAACGTCTCAAATTGTTTGGTGGCTGAAACTTTTTTGAACTGCATGCCAGCATTTCCTGTTGGGAAAACAAAAATGTTTGCAGCTGTCAAAAGTTCCGTCAAGCGAATGTGGACCTTATTGCTACTAGTGTAAATACGCATTCTTCACGTTGGTTATTGAAGGCGTATTGATTTGAAAATTAATAGGTCAATGCAAATATAAAATTTGGTTCAAGTACGTTGTGCATCGCTGTGGGAATCGCCACAGTAAGGATTGAAACCTTGAGCGAATGAGATCATATGCCGTGAAAACAGTTACCAGAGCAAAAATATAAAAGCATAATATTTACATTTAAATTCGGAATGTCTTATACACTTCTAGTCGCGTGCGAACTTGCTGAAACTTTTTTATAACTTGTTATTTCAACAGTAGGTACTCACTTTTACCGAATGTAAATATACATTCCGTTCAAATGTAAACGGTTTACATATACAACATTATTTTTAGTTTATCTATTTACCCGACTTTTTTTGATTTATGTTTAGGTACTTTTATTTACTTCACCATTGAAAAACATGATGAATGAGTAGGCTTTCTCACAGAGTTTAACAAACAATGTGATTTGGTGATTAGTGGAATAAATTCTGACAAGCCAATCTAGAAAACTGATAGACTGTTTAACAATAAGCCTTTGTAATAAATAATTAACTAAACTATATGCGCAACTTCATTAAATTCAATGAACACCATCAGTATTCAGTCGCATCATCAATCAAAAACGACTAGTAAAATTTGTGAAGCCAATACATACAAAATTCATGAAAAATGTTTTGATCATGTTTTGACAGGTACCAAATGATTTCAGTCAATAAGCGTCCTGACTGGAAACTTGGTTTGTTTTTTGTCCGTTGTCATAGGAACTTGGCCATTTTTGTCTTTAAATTTTACGCAAAAAAGGTCACATTTGTGGTTAGAGGTTAATTTTTTTAATATATAAAATAGGCGTTGTGATCAAGGTCAATTTAAACTATGCTAGGGCCCATAGACACAAAAAATAAACTAGCTGTACCGGCGGCGTCGCACGCGTGGATATCGGGCTTCTAAAATAACGGACTTCCATAAAATGGTACTTAAATTTTAAAATAGACTTCTAGCAATACGTTGGTGATAACCGCTTTTAATTCAATGCAGTAGTTTGTTTACGCATGATGCGCGATCAAACATACAGATAAAAAATTCTCCCGTTTTTCCAACACTTCCCTTCACTGCTCTTCTCCTATTGATTGTAGCGTGATGAAAAAATACTATAACCTGCCTAGGAGTATTATTCACACTATAATTGTACCAAGTTTCGTCATAATCCGTCCAGTAGTTTTTGTTTCTATAACGAACATACAGACAGACAGACAAAAATTTTACTGATTGCATTTTTGGCATCAGTATCGTTCACTAATCACCCCCTGATAGTTATTTCGGAATTATATTTCATGTACAGAATTGACTTCGCTACAGATTTATTATAAATATAGATAGAAGATAAGTATAGATATGTCTGTAAACAATCAGTAATGTCTATGAACATTGGATCCAACGCGAGTGGTTGCTCAGCTGTCGAGGCGCGCAATGTCAATAGCGATCTGTTTACGTTGCGACCTTGACTGCTGTGTTTCATAGTTATGTGGCAGCCCTACGTTAGTAGTTTTTGTAAACGTTAGTATTTTTTGTTGCGTACGCATTTCGAACAATGTGTCCCCGAATCTCCAGTCGTTCTCCGCCGCGCATTCCTACCGCACACTTGTACCGCATCTAACTATAATTGTATTTCGTGTATAACTAAATAATATACACATATATTTTTATAAGACTACGGACTATTATTTACTATCTCATCAATTTAGTAATACCAACCATAAAAAGTCTTAAAGTGGTGACCCCGTACGTTTGTGTTTGAACAGTTTTTTAAATTCATCAAAGTTTTTAATTAACGTAAAGTGAAATGAATCCGATCCAGCAACAGCCAGGATCTGCAGCGGTCTTCGAGCAGGCAATCCAATCACCCAGCGACATCATGTCCGTATCCGTACTTTCACGGATACCTGATTTCTGGGAAGACCAGCCACGCGTTTGGTTCTACAGAACGGAAGCCATATTAGCGCCACAGAAACTGGGAGACGACTCACGATTCGACCTGGTTGTATCAAAGTTACCTAAAGAGGTAATATTACAAATCAGTGACTTCTTAGCCAGACCACCCGAATCAAAAAAATATGACGCCTTAAAAGTCAAACTACTCACTCTATACGAGGAATCAAAGACTAGGCAAATAGAAAAGCTTATTGGTGAGATGGAGCTCGGAAATCAAAAACCTTCACAGTTGCTCCATCGCATGAGAAATCTGGCTAGGGATAATATACCTGACGACACTCTTTGCGTGCTCTGGCAAAGTCATTTGCCTGCAACAGTACGAGCAGTCCTCGCCGTCACCGACACTACCGACCTGGACCGTTTGGCAGCCGTGGCAGACAAGGTCGCGGACGTAGCCCGTCCAGCCCATGTATCCGAAGTGTCGCGGACCTCCACTAGCACAAACGACACTGCACTCATAATGGCTGAAATCGCTAAATTAAGCACCCGCATGATGAATTTGGAGCGTGGCAGACCGAGACAGCAGAATGGGAGACAACATCTTCGTCACCGCTCGCCATCGGCAAGCTCGAGCCGAAGTTCCTCGGCGCATCGCTCACGTCTGGACAGCAGTACAGAAGGTATTTGTTTTTACCACCGAAAATTCAAAAACAAGGCATACAAATGCCTGCAGCCGTGCGCTTGGAAGCAGCCCTTATTCCAGCCGGAAAACTAAAGGGCGAGGCACAGCCGTCGGCGGAGGTTAGTGCCGTCTCGCCTTGCAACCGCCTTTGTGTTACAGACATCAACAGTGGTCTACGATTTTTAGTAGATACAGGTGCCAATGTGTCAGTGTTACCCGTTACGCGTAAAAAGTGTTTTCCTCAGTGCGATAATTATAAATTGTACGCCGCGAACGGTACTGAAATTAAAACATTCGGTATAAAGACACTAGAACTTAATTTAAAGTTACGTAGACCTTACCGTTGGGATTTTGTAATAGCCGACGTAAAACAACCCATCTTAGGTGCAGACTTTCTTACGCATCATAAGTTAATTGTGGATCTCAGTGCACGTAAACTTCGAGATCAGGTGACAGATTTAAATATAATTGGTTCATTAGTCAGTACTAATATGTCTAGCATTAAAACAATTAGTAACGTACATCCTTATAGCGAATTATTAAATAAGTATAAGGAGATTACGAAACCAATGTCATTCCAGGAAAATACAACACCTCATAATATATTTCATTACATTGAAACATATGGTCCGCCGGTGCATGCTCGGGCGCGCCCTTTGCCGCCCGATAGATACAAAAAAGCCAAAGAAGAATTTCGTATTATCCAGGACGCTGGTATATGTCGACCATCTAATAGCGCTTGGGCAAGTCCACTTCACATAGTACCTAAGAAAAATGGCGATATTAGGCCATGTGGAGACTATCGACAATTAAATTCAATCACCAAGCCCGACCGATACCCAATCCCGCGTTTGCATGATTTCACATATATCTTGGCAGGCAAAAAAGTATTTTCAAAAATCGACATTAATAGAGCTTATCATTGTATCCCTATTGCACCCGAGGACATATCGAAAACAGCTATTATTACGCCCTTTGGCCTTTTTGAGTTTCCTAGAATGACCTTCGGTTTACGTAATGCAGCACAAACATTCCAAAGATTCATGAATATCGTGCTACAAGGCTTAGATTTTGTGTATTGTTATCTTGATGATTTAATTACAGCCAGTATTGATGAGGCCCAAGACAAAATACATTTAGAACTAGTTTTTCAACGTTTTAAACAATTTGGCTTAACCATCAACCTTGCAAAATGTTCGTTTGGACAAAGTAAAATTGATTTCTTAGGTCATGAAGTCAGTGCTGAGGGTATAAAACCCTTGCAAGACAAAGTAGACGCTATTGTAAATTATCCAAAGCCTAAAACAGTGCAGGATTTACGACGATTCTTAGGCATGGTTAACTTTTATCGCTCACATTTGCCTAACACTATGTACTATCAGTCAGAACTTAATAAATATTTAGTAAATACTAAAAAGAAAGACAAATCTCTTATCGCATGGAACGAAAAAGCTGTCCACGCATTTGAGCAGTGTAAAACAGCGTTACAAAACGCTACTACACTTTCTCATCCGCACTTAAACGCGACATTAGCTTTAATGACAGACGCATCCAATAATTGCGTAGGAGCAGTCTTACAACAAAGAGCAGGTAACTCATGGCAACCGCTAGGTTACTTTTCGAAAAAAATGACTCAGTCTCAGCAGAAATACAGCACTTACGATCGTGAATTATTAGCCATTTACATGTCTATAAAACACTTTCGCAAATTGTTTGAAGGTCGACCTCTGACGGTATATACAGACCACAAACCATTATGTCACGCCTTTACTAAATCTGGCAAAGATGATAAGGAAACTCCTAGACGTACAAGGCAATTGCTTTTTGTCAGCGAATTCACAACTGACATACAGCATATTAACGGTTCGGATAACATAGTAGCCGATACGTTATCACGTGTCGAAACAGTTTACTGCCCGACTACTTTTGATTACAATCAGCTTGCCGAGGATCAAGAAAAAGATGAATATTTGCTACAATCAAACAATAATTACAACAGCAATATACATCTAAAGAAATGTTTTGTTCCCACGAGTAACAAATCAATTTATTGTGAAGTTTCCACTAATCAAATTAGACCGTACTTAACAGAAAAATTTAGAAAACTTGCATTTACTTCTATTCATAACTTAAGTCATCCTGGAGTACGCGTCACGCGAAAATTAATTTCCAAAAAATTCTTTTGGCCTGGTATGAACAAAGACATAGGACAATGGGCTAGGGCATGCATACAATGTCAAAAGTCTAAAATCAGTAGACACACCGTTTCACAACTCGGACAATTCCCGGCAGTAAACCGTTTTGAGCACATCCATGTAGATATAGTTGGACCGCTACCAACTTCTCCACAAGGGTATAGATATTGCTTAACTATCATAGATAGATGCACACGGTGGCCGGAAGCATTTCCGCTAAAAGAAATTTCAGCTGAGGTTGTCGCTAAAACAATTTATGATGAATGGATATCGCGCTATGGTTGCCCAGTGAAGCTTACTAGCGACCAAGGACGTCAGTTCGAAAGCAATCTGTTTAGTAACCTAATGAAATTATTAGGGGTTGATAAAATTCGTACTACGCCATATCACCCCCAAAGCAATGGCGCAATCGAACGATGGCACAGATCGCTGAAAGCATCACTGATGGCACGCTTGGATAATAATTGTTGGATTGACGAATTGTCCACCGCGATGTTAGGATTGCGCGCCGCTTGTCGCAGCGACAGCGGAGTGAGCGCGGCAGAGTTAACTTTTGGTCGAACAATAAGATTACCAGGAGAATTCTATGATGTTACACTAGAACGTGACTCCACTGATCCGCTCACTCTAGTTAGCAAAATTCGCGACACAATAGGCAAATATACTCCATGTAATCAAAATGCCCGCAGTTCGAAAAAAATTTTTGTCCATCCTAATTTAGATAAATGCAACTATGTTTTTATTAGGGACGACACGGTGCACAAATCATTAAAGCCACCGTACGATGGTCCATTTAAGGTCCTAGAACGAGACCCTAAAGTATTTTTAATTCAGTTACCTAATCGCCAAGTTCGCATTTCAATTGATAGATTGAAGCCAGCTTACGTATTAGACAACCAATTTAACGATGATATTCACCAAAATAAGGAAAATTCTCCTCTCGAGAAATTAACATCAAACAATAACCGTAAAGTGATTGACAACACTAGCGATTACCATACAAAAAATGTCGTAACACGTCATGGTCGTGTAATCAAACCACCAGTACGATTTATGTAAATAAACTAGGAAGATGAGTTGACTTGGTAACCTTTTTGGTGACACCAACCCTCGACAGACACATTTACCCGTACTCGTTACAACTCATACAAAATGTATTCGTGGAATGTTATGCTATAACTATAAGTACCTACCTACTTAGAATAAGGATTTTTTGTTTCCTATTTTCAATTTTGCTTGTGACATTTTTAGTGTACTTAACTGCCTAAATTTATTATACTCAAACGATTTTTTGTTAGAATTCTCAGGATGCTAAAATGTGTTTCTCAAAAATGTTTATTTAAAGTGTATACTTAGAATTGTTATCCCACGAAATGTAACTTAAGCGAACACATGTGGACACAGCGCCACGCCAGACAACGACTGCAAAAAAGCAATATTTATTACTAGGAACAATGTCAAAATTTATTATACCCAAATGCTGAAAGGGGCAGCATTTTTTTGTTTTTTTAAATTTATTGCCAGTTGTCACAGTACAACCAATGAATGTAAAATGTAACTTTGTATTTGTAACAACCTTGTACAAATTTTTACTATTTTATGGTTTTATGTACCTAATTATTTTTCTTTCAAAGGGGAGGAATGATGTGGCAGCCCTACGTTAGTAGTTTTTGTAAACGTTAGTATTTTTTGTTGCGTACGCATTTCGAACAATGTGTCCCCGAATCTCCAGTCGTTCTCCGCCGCGCATTCCTACCGCACACTTGTACCGCATCTAACTATAATTGTATTTCGTGTATAACTAAATAATATACACATATATTTTTATAAGACTACGGACTATTATTTACTATCTCATCAATTTAGTAATACCAACCATAAAAAGTCTTAAAGTTAGATAATAATGAAGATTACTGTTGCTTTGGTTTGTGGTGTAAGGAAAAGACGTGGTCGGTGTGTTTAATTCCTTTCTTTTGAAGTAAAATCGCGACTTAATAAACGAAAGAGCTTTTAAGAAATAGAATAAGAGAGGTAGGGCGTAGCGAATCTTCGCTCGAATTGAGCCGGTTTCTGCCGGTGAGTAGGGTTTCCGGAGCTCGTGGGGGGTTAGGGTTGGGCCGGCATGGCGGTGGCAACTGACTTGTAACTGACCAGTTACTTGCCCGTTGTCACAGCGACTTGGGCTTCTCTTTCGCTTTCCATCAGGCGTGGGGAAGCTATTATGTCGAATGTATAAAAAAATGATAGTTAGATATTTTTATTATACCTAACACCATACAATTGTTATTATTCTAAGCTTAAAACTACCTAAGTGTAATAGACATAATAGTATACAATTTAGGCGGTCTTATCGTTAAAAGCGTTCTCTTGATAACCATAGGGTAGAGAGTAGAAATAATAGTTTAACAGAGAGGGTGAAATGAACTATTAACTGAATCAGAATTCTTCCGGCGAAAATCTTCAATTCATTTTGGTGTAGCTCTTTTCAACCTCCGACGCAAAAATAGGGGTGTTATAAGTAATATAAGTTTGATGTGTTTGTTTGTCTCTCTGTGTGTACCTGTCTGTGGCATCATAACTCCCGAACAGGTGTAGCTATTTTAATTTTGTTTTTTTTTTATTGTTTGAAAGGTCTTTTTGTCGAAGTATGTTAGATCCATATCGGTACAGCCGTTTACTAGAAGATGTAGGGAATTGGTCGCGGATTTTTATTCTTTAGGTCATTTATACAGCTAACTTTTTACGATGACTAATCAAAATCAATGTCTAATCTATGGATTAATTAACGTGCTTAGTAAAATGCCCAAATATTTTGCTTTCTAATGTTAAAACAATCGAAATATTCAAGAAATTCTATTGTGTATAATCGTATTTTGCGTCCGTTGTTCGAGCGGCTAGTAACAATTGCGATAACGCGAGCTTTGGCAACCACGCAAGTTACGTAACGCATTAGACGAGTTACCGGCGACATTGCCGGCTGACGAGACGCGCCGTGACAGACGGCTGCAGGGCTATTCGCTGTCGGGAGTTGGATTCGGATTCGAAAACTTTCACGAACTTCTTTTTTATTTTTAAAGCCCTACCTACCTGTATTTTTATTGGTATAATGTGCAATTATTTTCTTGATCTTTATTTCAGTTTCTTGATAGTCATAGAATCACTGCAACGGGATCCATGAATTAATCTGAATCCTTCGTCGGCTATCTTTATTTTTAGGATTTGATATTAGCTTTTCGGTAAATGTGACATTTGTGACAGTTTGCCTCGAAATTTTTATGAAAACCGGCAACAACATTGACAATATTTGTGATTGTCAAACTGTTTCGGCTAGAAAAAGTCAAAGCATATTAAGTATTATGTCGAATTTGGTATATTTCCATAGAATTCTGAATAGGTTTACTAAGTAATAACTACTTAGTATACCTATTATTTATTACTTAGTACCTATATCTATTCAGATTTCTATGGAAATAGGGGGGAGACAGATAAATGAACAAGATGTTGTCTGATATTCATATATTTATTTACTAAAAATTGGCGTGGCGCGAAGCTTTACTTATAGAATCGACAGATTTTTTATCAATCTAATTGACTCAGTATTTATTTGAGACGTCGACCACAGATGATAAATAAATAAATCTCTAAAAGGTCAATGTAAGCAACACTTTTAGACATGGCAGCTACTACCAGTCACGTGATCATTTTGTGCGTATAAATCTGTTATTCAGATAATAAATAAACATCTAATCGTCTGACTGAATTGATACACATTAATTATAAATGCATAATTAATTTTATCAAATTCGATTTTGTTTTTCTTTGGTGCTTGTTGAATATACATATAATCTTTTTACGTAAAATTGTAAATACCGTTAGATTATGCTCTATCTCGCTAGATTGTAATATCGAAATATTGTGAACTGTAAACTAATGCTTAAATTTTAACTATTATTCGGTCACAGACTGTAATCGATAAATGTGAAACTCATAAATTAAAATCTGTCACGCGTTAAATTATCAACAGTTCCACTTTGATCGACCAAAATCTACAGAAAAATAATAGTTAATAAGTAATAGTTAAAATGTAAGAATTATTTATGTTACAGTTCACAATATTTCGACAGATTACAATTTCGCAGGGTGGATTATAATCTAACGGTGTTTACAATTTCACGGTGACGATATCTACCGAATTATTATAAGTGCTTGATTCATATCTATGTGAATACAGATCTTTTAATTCATACATAAGTTTATGTACAGTTAATTTTCAAGTTCAGTAAAGCGGGTGATTGCATCTCACAGCCGACGCACCGTGATGCTTTTCGCGCGTCACTTGACCGTTTGACAGTTGACACTGACAAGTGTGGCATAAATTTAAACTAACGTGTTCAGTAATTTTTGCATCAAGATGTAACAAACATTCATCTATCTAAACCATGGAAGTAATAAGTACTATGATCTAAACAAACTTTCGCATTTATTATTATTTATTATACAAATACTAATGGAACTTGGTTGATACACTTCTGTACTGTGTACCCAAAGGCGCGAAACCGCCAGCAAACGCTTTTTTTTAAATATATGTATTGGTATAGGGCGCAGGACAAGGAAAATAAAAAGCATGTTAGTTTTAGATGAGACCGTTTGTATTGATGTAAACCAAGTTATTGACAAATCAATGACAGATAGATTAAAAGAATAAACGATTTAGGAAGAAGGTAGAACTGGATTTTTGTAATATTCCAACAATATGGAACGCTGATAGTCACAGCGCCATCTAGTTCCAAACTAACCCGAAGCTTGTGCTATGGGTACTAGACTACTGAAAAACTTGCTTAAAGATAGGTACTTTGTTTGTTGGTTTCTTTATAATACACTAGCAAACCGCCCTCGCTTCGCTTCGGGTATTTTAGATAAGCTCCAATTAATACGTATTTATAATTTAGTAACAGTAAAAGTTATTTATTTACATGATATAACAGTTTAGGTTGCTATGGTAACGTTTTCAATACACGTCAGTTTGAAAGAAAGCTTTTTGGTAATTTTTTACACCTTGGGTTACATTATTAAACTTTTAGCAAGGATCCCTAACGTTTTTATAAATATAATATAACCTATATTCATAGGGATAGTGTAACTTTCCGACAGTGAAAGAATTATTCAAATCGGTCCAGTAGTTTCGGAGCCTATTCGTGTCAAACAAACAATCAAATCTTTCCTCTTTATAATCTAGATATTGTTGTACATAGCAAACACCCAGATCAACACAAACAGACATGTTTATGCACACAAATGTTTGTACCTACTTACTGAGTGGGGTCGCTCCCCCCACAGTACAACCTTCCACCAGGGCCGTCTTTAAACTATTTGAGGCCCTGGGCACATTAGGATCATGGGGCCCCTATGACCTAAATATCAGTTATCATTTGGTAATCTGGCAGGAACTAGGGGGCCCCATTCGATCACGGGGCCCTGGGCAAGGGCACGTGCCCATAGTGCCCAGTGGGAAAGAGGGGCCTGCCTCCCACTGCAACCTACTGCACCCACGTCAACTGTTTCAGAAGCAGCGTTGACTGAACCAAACTGTTCGTCGTGAAACAAACACTAAAATACAAAATTGCATTTGCTTTAAATGCCGACACAGCTTTTTTATTGTCGCCTCGAATAACGCAAAGGAAATAGCATCTTTAAGCCGTAAATAAATACACCTTAACCGCCTCACCTATTTATCTGGCAGTTCTTCAGTACGTTTATTTTTACAAATGGCCGCCGTGACGTCATGCATGACGTAACGGTGACGTCAGAGGTCGAGTTTTGGGTGTTACCTTGAGATGTGACGTCATCGCGGCTTATTTTAGATTGAAAACAATGGATTTTTGTGTTTATGGTTTCGTTTTTGGGTGGGAAATCTGTTTTGTTGGTAATAATTTATGTATAACGAGCTGTGCCGGCGGCGACGCACGCGTGTAAATCGGGTTTTAAAAATAACGGACTTCCATAAAATAGAAAATCTACGTATAAATTTAAGTTAGACCTCTAGCAATACATTAGTTAAAACCGCATTCAATTCCATGCAGTAGTTTTCACATGATGAGCGATCAAATAAGCAGATAAAAATTTCTCCCGTTTTCCCAACACTGCTCTGCTCCTATTGATTCTAGCGTGATGAAAAGTATACTATAACCTGCCCAGGAGTATGAAGAATAATCGTACCAAGTTTCGTTAAAATCCGTCCAGTAGTTTTTTTTCTATAACGAACATACAGACGGACGGACAGACAAAGACTGGCTCCGTGGCTCAATTGGTAGTGACCTCTGCCTTCTGAGCCAAGGGTCGTGGGTTCGATCCCCACACATTACAAACATTTGTGTGCATGAACATGTCTGTTTATTTGTATTGGTCTGGGTGTTTACTATGTAATGTATTTATTTACAAAAAAAATATCTAAGTAAGTTTATCAGTTGTCTAGTACCCATAGTACAAGCTTCGGCTTAGTTTGGGGCTAGATGGCGCTGTGTGACCCAGCGTGACATGTCTTGGGTTATTTATTTATTTCCTTGTCTCATGTAATTATTATCCATAAAACGAGTATTTAACTATTATTCTGTTATAATGACATCAATAAAACTTGCTTTATTACGAAATAATGTAGTGATGTGAATAATATTATATTTTCTATTGTTATAAATTTATATACTGAGGAAGTGAGAGTTTATCTATTAAAAGGAACAATGAAATATGTCTCGTAAACAAATTAGCAAAGTACAAATCGCAATTAAGTACCCTTAATTAAACCTTAACAATTTCCAATAGTTTTTTTTTATAGTAGCTCGAAATAATGGCTTCCCTACGCCTGATGGAAAGCCAAAGAGAAGCCCAAGTCGCTGTGACAACTAGCAAGTAACTGGTTAGTTACCTGTCAGTTGCCACTGCCATGCCGGCCCGATCCTAACCCCCCACGAGCTCCGAAGACCCTACTCACCAGCAGAAACACGACCCGGAGGTCATTTGGCTGCGGTATTCTAGGACTGCGGGGGTCATTTGGCTGCGGAAGGACCTATAGGTGGAGGTCCTTCCCCGGACGCGCAGCTCAATACGAGAGAAGATTCGCTATGCCCTACCTCTCTTATGCCGCGTTTACACGCTCGCGTTCAATACGACATTCAACGGGCACGAACACAAGCACAAGCATGTGAACGGGCTGTTCGTCTGTTTGAATGTGCACGTGCGTGCGCAGTGTGTAGGGCAGGGCTGCTCGCCGAGCTGCTTGCCAGGCTGCTTGCCGGGCTGCGTGGCACGCGTGTAAACCTAGCATTAGAAGTTGGTAACTATGAAACCCCTGCGAATTCCTCTATATATATATATATATCTATCGATGAGATCTCTCTCACCATAGTAAATGGAGTTAAGATCGTAGAGCGCAGTTCCCTATAACACGACCGATGTTTGTTGAAACTTTGCCAACGCGCCCCGACAATGTGACTCAGACATTTGTCAAAACAGTAATTTACTAGAATCTTTTGGCCCTGGATGAATCTTTCGGCCAATGACTTTCCATAAATGAAATTGTTATATTTAAGTAGGTACTCATAAAGTGCAAGCAGTAACTTTTGGTAATAAATAATATACCTACTTATGTCGTGTTTCTGCTGGTGAGTAGGGTCTCCGGAGCTCGTGGGGGGTTAGGGTTGGGCCGGCATGGCAGTGGCAACTGACAGGTTACTAACTAGTTACTTGCCAGTTGTCACAGCGACTTGGCCTTCTCTTTCGCTTTCCATCAGGCGTAGGGAAGCCATTATGTCGAGCTACTATAGAAAAAAAATGATCTCGTTGGTCCCTACCAATCGCAAGATTTTAAAGCATTCATGAAACGTATTTTGTGGCCCGCGGACCACTGGTTATGATTTAAAATTACTACGTCCGACGTAGACATACATGAATGCAATTTGCTCCGGATTCCTACAGATAATATTGTCTAATTTGTCTGACATGTGACGGCTGATTAGATTAGCAGAGATACTCTGTGGAATTTTGAAAGTAGGTACTTGTATTGTGCAAGTTGAGTATAACCTCAAGAATCAAGATGTCTGTTGCAGCAATACGACTACTGGTGATTTTGTTTCGCATTTAGCGTCTCCATCGGGACATATTTTTAGGGGCCGAATGGCAAAAACGGGACCCTTATAGATTCGTCATGTCTGTCTGTCCGACCTTAAGTCAGAGCCAGTTTATTCCGAAACTAGGTAAGTATAAGACCTACGTTATTGGGCGCGTAAATGTATTCTGTTATCCGCATTATGATTTTAAAACAAAAAAATCCAAAATTTTTGGGGTTCCCCATACATAGAACTGTTTCCATCAAACCTATACGTGTGGGGTATCTACAGATAGGTATTTTGAAATTATGTTGAGATTTCTAACATAATTTATCATTTCATCCTTATCACGTCGAAGTGCTAGTAGGGAAAAAAAAGTTTGACGTGCAAAAGAATTACTCGTGAATCTATTTGTAGAAATAAATTATTTTATTTTATTTTTTAATTTTATTGTCAAAACTGTAATAAAAAGAGCATGCGGCAGTGAGTCACCGTCGCACTGCAGCGTACGTCGCGGTAAGTATGCATTCTGTTTACCGCCTAGTTCGAGCAATAACTGTTTTATTACTGAGAAACCGATTCCGTTGTGTACAGAAGTAGGTAGTATTCTCTATTTTGGATGTGGGCCAAGAATAGTCGGCTAAAAAAGGAAACTTTTAAAATGGAAAACTGTTGTCTAGACTTTTCGCCTCGACTGTAAGTGGACTATGTACGAGTACACACGGCGACACACCAATCTACTCTGATATATGTATATCTTAACTAAATTATAAAGCTAAAGAGTTTGTTTGAACGCGCTAATCTCAGGAATTGAAAAATTCTTTTTGTGTTGAATAGACCATTTATCGAGGAAGGCTTTAGGCTATAGGTATAACATCACGTTGCAACTATTAGGAGCGAAGAAATAATGAATAATGTAAAAAAAAACGGGGAAAAAATAACTATTCCACGCGAACGAAGTCGCGAGCACAGTCTAGTCTGTCATATTTGACCAAAAATAATACATAGATTTTATCACTGTTTAATTTTATCCAACTTTGCAGCACGCTACCTACATCTGTTTCTGCTTAGCCCAATGGTTGACTGGTAGAGAATGCTTGTCCGCCTTTTGTACACTATTTTTTTTGTGAAAAGGACTATAAGTATGGAATTAAGTATCCAATACATAAAATAAGAATATACATTAAGTATTGGACATAGACAGTTCCATTTGAACATTGAACATTTAAGGGGAAATTTGAAAGAAAGAAGAAAGAAAAGAAAGAAAAAAGTTTATTAGTATCACTTATTACAATTTGACGATTAGCGCAGGACGGCTGGCAAGTGCTGGATGCGAGAAGCCCAGGATCGATCAAAGTGGCAAGCATTGGGAGAGGCCTATGTAAGAAGCTTGAGAATTTACTTATGTTACGGGTATCAATTCAGCATAGCGAAGGTACCTACCACAAATATAGATAATACAAACACATTTTCCAAATATAGTTCATCACACGAATGTTAGTCTCGGGTCGGAATCGAACCCACTACCCTTGATTCAGAAGGCAGAGGTCACGCAAAGAGGGGGGCACCCTCTTCCAAGTTATATCAGCAGAGTATTGCTACATTAATATATTTCCATTCCACTGTTTAAGTAAGAGAAATCTCAACGCTGTTTTCAGTTATTTGTTGTTTTTCTTACAAAAGCGATTACCTACTTACTTCCATTCCGAATCCTTTTTACACTTGGACCGAGTCCAAAAACGGAAGTTGTTTTGACAGGATTTTAGTGGAATAACTTGAGTTCAACGCAGTTGAAACCGGACGGTAGAATAAATAAATAACCCAAGACATGCCACGCTGGGCCACACAGCCCCGTCTAGCCCCATACTAAGCCGAAGCTTGTACTATGGGTACTAGACAACTGATAAACTTACCGGTCAACTTAGCTGGTCAGTTGCCTGTCTGTTGCCAACGCCATGCCGGCCAACCCTTACCCCCCACGAGCTCCGGAAACTCAACTCATCGGCAGAAACACGACCCGGAGTTCATTTGGCTGCGCTATTCTATAGGGTGGAGGTCCTTCACCGGACGGACAGCTCAATTCGAGCGAAGATTCGCTATGCCCTACCTCTCTCAAATTGAAAACCCTTACTTAGTAGCTACTAAACTAGAACAGCTGTTCTATTCCCTTTGAGGCCATAAAGCTGTGCAGTGGATGATGAAGTTATTACTGGCTCATTGCACATGCACGCCGTGACCCAATTGCATCGTTGTTGCTATTAAATTAAGTCTCATTATCATTTGATAATGTATTGTAGTTACTTTGTTGAGTTAATTAGTAGTATAGACTGACTCAATGGTTCATTTGGTAGTGAACTCTGGGCCCCTACCACCAAAATCGGAAACGATCGTTCGTTGAACGGATCGCGTATTTTTGCCCCATAACTCCCTCTCGTTTATCCCTCCCGTGTTCGAATATCTCAATTAAATTATTAAAAATTGACTGACGAATTTTAGCTCGTATATTCGAACACGGGAGGGACAAAAATGGGAGGAATTTATGATGCAAAAATACGCGATCCGTTGAACGATCGTTTTCGTTTTTGGTGGTAGGGGCCCTTCGGCTTAGTTGGTTAATGTTGGTTGGTTAATGAGTTTCCGTGTGTACATCAAAGCTCACACCAGTCACAGCTTATTTATTATATTTGTAAGTAGTCGGATATCACGATACATACTTATATTTTCTGACTAAATAACACTGACAAAAAGTATTAACCATTGAATTAATTGCCGCCTGGCAATTAGTTAAGTAATATTTAGATTTTTTTTGTTTGTTTTGGTAAACGCAGTAATGGAAGCAAGTACATACAATAATGTAATTTATTTTTATTTCCCATATTATCGTACTTACTTACATAGCGTAACAGCCTTGAAATTAAAAAAACCGACTTCCATTTAAATTCAATGGGACCATAACCTTTCAGACAATAAATTTTGGAAATCGATTTCGGATATACAATCTTCCCCTTTTTTCATTTTCATTTTCAGAACCTACTTAGCTATTTTTTCGTAATTGAAATTGGTTGGCCAGCCATTTAATAATTTATAATGTAATTTATTTTATGTACGAGTATTCTAGTAATTTGAAGTACCTATGTGATATGGCTAATGTTTAATGCTGAAATAAATGAATTGAATTGAATTTAGAGATTCTGTACAAAGACAAACCGACAGAGAGACCAAAAAATATAAAAATTGCTTCGGGGCTGGTCGAAACCTCCTCTTTTTTTGAAGTCTGACACGTTGAGCGCCATGACGGTCACCGGTGACCGACAAACAATAGTTTTTCTATTGTGTCTAGTTTCTCGGCAGTCTAAGTATAAAGCAACACTAGTAGGTGTTCCCACCTTAGAATCAGTCTTGACACCCAGTTCGTCGACAGAAGCGTAAAGAACTACCCTACATCGCGAATCTGGGTCGATTGCCGGCTCTAAATACAGACGCGGATTCCCGAGTAGGGCTGCCACTCGGCTTCGTTAGAATGGAGTGCTGTTGACTTGTGTTTTGTCTGTCTCATTCGTTCTAT
Source organism: Conogethes punctiferalis (assembly GCA_031163375.1). NCBI lineage: Eukaryota > Metazoa > Arthropoda > Insecta > Lepidoptera > Crambidae > Conogethes > Conogethes punctiferalis. Next base: position 7,676,159 of record CM062103.1, read on the forward strand.
GCTTCAATTTGGTACAAAATGTCCACTGTGCAGAATAATGTAAGATTCCTGGATTGTACTACAATAGGCATGATGACAAATTTTTGTTTTGGATTAATATTGATGCATCACCCAATTATATAAACATTGGTGAAAGAATAGGCTCTTAGGGCTAAAAATTGTAATTAGTCCGTCTTTTAGCTTATTCAAAAATAAAAGACACGTATTTTTTATTTTTAACTTAGACAAAAAGTTACAAAGTTATAGCCTGTTGAAATTACGCGTGACGTCACTCGGTGAGGCATTTTTACGGGAGCGAGTGACGTCAAAGTCTCCTAACTTTTGATGCCTTGTATCTTTGCTATTGTTTATTTATAGGAAAGAAGGAAAAATACGTGTCTTTTATTTTTGAATAAGCTAAAAGACGGACTAATTAAAATTTTTAGCCATAATAGCCTATGACTTCGCTTGTATGAAAAGTCCCCGAGCTTCAATTTCAAAATCACAAATTAGTATGAACTCGCCCAAAAACGCTTCATGCAAACTGATACGAAGGTGTGACGTCACGACTTCGTATTGCGTATTGTTTTGTATGCCTCGTTTAAGAAGCTTGTTCGATGGCTATATTAAATAGTGCGTTTATGTTATGGTTCCATATCAAAATATGTTTTAATTAATGTACCTTAAACAGTGTTATAATGATTTTTGATTGATTTTACACTTTTAAAATTGACTTTCCCGATGAACTTTAAAGGAAAAACGCAAAGAAAAATATTTATTTACAAAAATAAAATAATGAAGTAGGTAAGTAAGGTAATGTCAGTTGTCTAGAAGGTACTCATAGTACAAGCTTCGGTTTAGTTTGGGGCAAGAGGGCGATGCGATGGCATGTCTTAACCGACTTCAAAAAAAAGGAGGTTCTCAGTTCGATTGTTTGTATGTATGTATGTTTGTCCGCGATTATCTCGCGTTTGCCTAAAGCTATTTGGATGCGGTTTTCAGAAAAATATTTGTTACATTCCGGAGAAGGTTTTAGTACTTTAACCGACTAAAAAAATTAGCTTCTGAGTTTGAAGTCAAGTTTTTTTTTTAATTAGTTTAATTAATTTATTTCTTTGCTTTCGCCAACCCTACATCCATCGCCACGATTCATTTAACGCTATAAATAACGTATTCGGAATAACTTTATGTCTGTTCCTGCTCTTTTATTTGGTGTTAATCTGTTGATGCACTAGTCTCAGTGGGATCGTAAAGCGTATTTTTATCAGCGGGGATGTAAGGGAGCGACCCATCATCTTTACGCTCCAAGCCAACCTCACTTGCCCGTGGTGCATCCTGCCGAATAACAGACGAGGCGCTGGTAACCGACTGTTAGCCGTATAACCATCACGATTGAAGGCGTAGCTAAATACGATAGGCTGATGACGGGCAGCAGCGTCACCGGAGCGAGGAACGCCCTGCGATCGCCAACCCCCCTGCCAAAGCGTGCTGACTAACTTTATTTATTTCTTTTATTTTTTTATTTATTTAGGAATAACAACAGCCTTAAAAAATATTGTTAAACATAGAAAAAAAAATATTTAAAAAAAATTAACATTGAAGGCGGCCTACGTCCAGCCTTGACATTTTCAGTGATGATGATGGTATACTAAATTATGTGAATTAGAGAGCTTAGTTCATTTGGAGCATGTCATTAATAGAGGAGACAAAGTTGTCGGCCATTGCCCCAAAATTAACAATATCATCTACGCGTGTATTACAATGAAAGACACATAATGTAAATCCTACTAATACTTATAAATGCGAAAGTTTGCTTGGATGGATGTTTATTCTTCTTTCAAAAAAAACTGAGAAACTTAATTAGTAACTTTCTTTTTGAAAATTCATACTATACATCGAAAACACCCAGACGAATACAAACAGACATTATTTATATGTACATAAGTAATAAAATCGGTATTTGACATAATACTTACCTATTTTAGTCACCGTATGACATCAGCAAGTACCTCTTATAATCTAGACCTTATAACTTTAAAATGTTTGATAGGTGTTTATGCATGAAATCACATCATTGCTTTATTTATAACCCTATTTGAATGTTAACTAAATTGATGGAATGACGAAACCAATTCATTTGCATGATTCGGTTAGAATAAATTACACTTAATATTTTCTGCATGTTTCTCTTTTGCGGAAAATAAATTGAAATTTTAAATAAAACATGATTCATGGACACAGCAGCCAGACTCAAAGGAATCTATATGTTACCGTAAACATACATATGTCACCGTGAAATTGTAAATACCGTTAGATTATAATCCACCTTGCGAGATTGTAATCTGTCGAAATATTGTAAATTGTGGCTATTATGGCTAAAAATTGTAATTAGTCCGTCTTTTACCCATGGAACGAAGTACTTGATACTTCCATGCTTTTACCTTATTCAAAAATCACGTGACCTAGAAGTGGTGTCACGGGCCCTAGAGTGTCTAGAACTACCGCAAAGAATGTCTAGAACTACCGCAATTGGGTATAGGCCTCCTCGAACCTCTTCTACATTTCCCTGTCTTTGCCCTGATCTATCCAGTTTCTCCCTGCCGCCTACAAGATGTTACGTATTAAAACCACTTGATTTCTTTAATTCAATTCGCGACACCAAACGGCCATTTTGTGACCCGATGACATCATTGCGTGAACTCATACATAAATGTATGACTAATTAGACTCGAATAGACCCTGATAAAGTCTGATATATCGTCCGAGTGGAATAACCATCGTATATTTATCATCTACACTAATATTTTTTTTGTAGTAGCTCGACATAATGGCTTCCCTACGCCTGATGGAAAGCGAAAGAGAAGCCCAAGCCGCTGTGACAACTGGCAAGTACCTGGTTAGTTACCTGTCAGTTGCCACTGCCATGCCGGCCTAACCCTATCCCCCCACGAGCTCCGGAGACCCTACTCACCAGCAGAAACACGACCCGGAGGTCATAAATTTGGCTGCGGTATTCTATAGGGTGTAGATCCTTCCCAGGACGGGCAGCTCAATTCGAGCGAAGATTCGCTATTAACTTCTATAAAGTCTTACGGCCGTATTCACAAACGTTACTATGCGACGCGCGGACGCACAGTGCCCAAAATACTATACGTTTTTGGGTACCTGTGCGTTCGCGCGACGCATAGTAACGTTTGTGAATACGGCCGTTAGTCTTAAAAGTTTAACTCTTATAAAGAGAAAAGATTTGTATTTTTGTGTGTGTGTAAGTTTGGAATGGATGAACTCAAAAACTACTGTGCCGAAGAACTACTCTCAAGAAATCTTTCACCATTGGAAAGCTATATTGACCCTCAGTACCATAGGCTATATTAATTGTTAAAAAAGATGAATGAAATGTTTATCTAAAATACAAATGGTTGTTTCCAAACCCATGTCTTTCCATACCTATGTGAGTACAGATTGGATTATTCACACAAAATTCCATCCATATCGGTCCAGCTTCTTAGAAGGAGTCAAAGTCAAAACAATCTTTATTTGTATAGGTTTTTAAAAAACACTTACAAATCGTCAAAGCTACCACTGATTTGGAAAGCAGCATTCTACCGAGAAGACACCGGCAAGAAACTCTTGTAATTGCTCTTTTCAACATAGTTTTTACAATATTATCATCACATTTATTCTTTTAACTACGACCAAGAGAGGTTGGGCATGGGCATAGCGAATCTTAACTCGAATTGAGCCGCCCGTCCGGGGAAGGACCTCCACCCTATAGAATACCGCAGTCAAATGACCTCTGGGTCGTGTTTCTGCCGGTGAGTAGGGTTTCCGGAGCTCGTGGGGGGTTAGGGTTGGGCCGGCATGGCGGTGGCAACTGACAGGTAACTGACCAGTTACTTGCCCGTTGTCACAGCGACTTGGGCTTCTCTTTCGCTTTCCAGCAGGCGTAGGGAAGCCATTATGTCGAGCCACTATAAAAAAAAACCACGTCATACAGTCTAGCTCCTTCTGAAGCCTTACAAGTCTAACTACTAGTACCTAAGTACTACTACCATCTAAGAACTAGACGCGATACAGAAGAATTTAAATAATTAAGAAAATGGTACCTATATGCTTTCTTTGTTGACAATGGTCTTCGAAACTAAGTATTTGGTACTACGAATAAAATAATAATATTTGGTCCTTCGACCCGGATACAAGAACAGAAATAAGCGCTTCAAAGATAAGGGGGATCCGCAATTGTGTGTCACTGAACCCCACGAAGCAAATCGCCGTGCTGTACCCCCCTATAAATGGGCTAAGGGGGTGTCTGCTGGCAGCGAGCCAGACTCCGAATGGCTAAAGTTATTGGTAGCATGATATAGAGAACATAATACCGTGTAGTTTACGAGTTAATTAGGTTCTTTTTTTTACGCCTGATGGAAAGCGAAAGAGAAGCCCAAGTCGCTGTGACAACTGGCAAGTAACTGGTTAGTCACCTGTCAGTTGCCACTGCCATGCCGGCCCAACCCTAACCCCCCACGAGCTCCGGAGACCCTACTCACCAGCAGAAACACGACCCGGAGGTCATTTGGCTGCGGTATTCTATAGGGTGGAGGTCCTTCCCCGGACGGGCAGCTCAATTCGAGCGAAGATTCGCTATGCCCTACCAATCTGGTCCAATGCTGAACGTTGGCCTCCGGTGATTCGCGCCACATTTCTCCATCCCGTTCTTCCACCATCCAGTTAAACATACCCTGGACCAAAATTGGATCGGCTTCCCATATGCATCATATTTATTGACATAATGTATTTACATATAAAATAAGTTTCATCCAATGAAAGTCTCGGTGAAGGTCGTTGTATGGCGGGATCCTCTACTATAAGGCAAGCCTGACCCCCCCGACCTTGGCGCCAGCCTGCCTGGTCGCAGGCGCCAATCGATCCGCCATTATAGCAGGAACTGTCTGCCTTTTGTCATACAACTGCTTTTATTTAGCTGTTTAATACTACTCATAATATTGCTGTTCTGGTGGACATGTCACCGTAAATTGTAAATATCATTAGATTAAGTAGGTATAATCTATTTCGCGAGATTGTAACCTGTCGAAAGATTGTGAACTGTAACATAATGCTTACAATTCAACTATTATTTTTTGGTAGACAGGGGCCCTATTACAGAAAACGAAAACGATCGTTCGTTGAACGGATCGCGTATTTTTGCCCCTTAATTCCCTCTCATTTGTCCCTCCCGTGTTCAAATATACGAACTAAAATTCGTCAACGTCGATTTTCAACAATTTAATTGATATATTAGAACACGGGAGGGACAAATGAGAGGGGTTAATGGGGCAAAAATACGCGATCCGTTCAACGAACGATCGTTTTCGTTGTCTGTAGTAGGGCCCCTGTAATCGATCGAAGTGAAACAGTCTATGATTGCTTGAATAGACGTGACGGGTCTATCCTTGATAAGTTAATGTTAAGTGTGGTCTGTGCGTAGACATTAAGTAATGTTTCTCTTCGTCTCGGCAATTAAGAGATCAAGACTAAGCTAATGGGTAACCAATAATGCAATGCCTTCGACACACGATGGTAGGGGTGGCGATCTGAGATCGAAATCGAAAAAACGACTTCTCGAGCCAATAATATCGATTTTGTAAATCGATATGCAGTACTGGATCGATACATCAGCCTTGAAAATCGACATTCGATTTTTTGTTTTGGTAATAAGATTTCTGCCGGTTTTATCTACACTAATATTATAAAGAGGAAAGATTTGTACCTATTTTTGTATGTTTGTAATGAATAGGCTCAAAAAGTACGGGGCCGATTTAAAAATTCTTTCACCAATAGAATGCTACATTCTTCCAATTTGACATAGGCTACATTTCATTTTGAAAAAAATTAGGGATCCTTGGTAAAATTTGAACAATGTGACCGAAGGTGTAGAAAAATGAGTCTCCGTGCGAAGCCGGGACGGGCTGCTATTTACTCATAAACTCGAGACTTCGACAAAAAGTATCTTTTTAGATACAACAGTCTTCGCATCATTGTCATATAAAATTTAAATGTTGATTCTTTATAAATAAATCTTTTAGACCTAAGTACCTATATTCATTAGATTCACGATTCGAATCGATTTACTCGATCTTTTTCGGAAAGAATCGCCATCCCTACAGTGGTCACTACCAAATGAGCCATCGAGCCAGTATTGGTCTGGGTGTTTACTATGTATAATACATAACTATTTATTTACAAAAAAAGTATTATCTAAGTACGTTTTCAGTTGTCTAGTACCCATAGTACAAGCTTCAGCTTGTTTGGGACTAGATGGCACGGTGTGGCTCAGACGTAGGTGCAGCGCAGACGGCACAATTTTTATGTGATAGAGTCTGCGTCTGAAACATAGAGCGTCTAGGTCTACCGACATGCAGAACGATCGAAGACGTGCGTCGTGTGCGTTGAGTCTGTGAAAAATCCGCGACAGATTTTTGCGCGTCGTGTGCGTTACTGCATATAATTGCAAAAAAGTGCGTCACGGATAGTCTGTCGTCGGCGCTGCCCCTTAAGAATCCAAAAAGATCAGTCTTTATATACTTATTGCAAGATTAGTTAGTCTCCTCCAGTTAACAATTTCTTCACATCACACACAGTCACATTCTTCCGTGATATCCCGGTTTATTACAGTTACAAAATTAACTTAACAATTTCCACATTATTAGTTGTGACGTTGAATTTTATTTGTTATTATGCCTATTATCACGGCTGTTAAACTTGACAGCTCATTAATAATGTAAACAATAGCGGCCCAGCCAAGTCGTGACATCAGCCAGTGACCTTCGGCCGCCTGTGAACACACAATTTGTATTGAAGGCACTGAAGTGTACCTAAAGAACCTTTATTTTACGACCTTGAGGGACAGTAGCGTATTGTGTAGGTACCTGCCTAAAATCTTGTAGTGCAGTCAATGAAGCATTATAGGTCCGAATTTTTTTACTGTGATCCGATTTGCATGAAATTTTGGAATTAGGTTCATCGTACCATTAATTTCAAAAGTGAAAATGATTTGAACTCCGCCACCACCATGGGGGTGGTTGCCACCCCTTCTCGGAAGTCAATGGTTTTTTTTCAAAATAACGTCGGATATCGATTGAAGGTCCAAATTTAAGCAAAAAATCATCTATAAAGTTTTTCGAAAAATCGAATACTTTTCATGTTATTGGCAATTGAAAACTTGAAAATTTTTCACCTTTTTCATCGGTTTTTTTCAAATATCTCCAAAAATATAAGTTTTATCGAAAATTTTATAAGAAATAAAATTGAAGCAGGTAAAAAAATTAACAATTCAGTTTTTTATAAAGTATTCTAAGTGCAATATTAAGCTAGATATTAAAGATCAAAGCCGTTTTTTATTTTATCTGAAATTTCATCGATGTAGTCAATACCATCTATCAGCGAGCAAATGCATTTTATGCTTTCTAATCAAAAAGGGTTTTGTAGTGCTTAAAATAAGCTTTAAAATGAGCACTATTAAAAGTCTTTTACATGTAAAATAAGTGAGCTGTATTGCAAATAAAAGGAGCATCGACTGTTTTTTCTTTTGAATCAGTGGGTTTAAATAAGTGCCATTTCCACCAAAACTAAAATTAATCATATTCCGCCTAGAATTATCTTAATTATAAAGAGTTTGATAGATTGTATTAGTTTGGCTGCTTTAGGACACATAGTTTTCAAAAAAGTCGTGATTGAAGAAAAATCGAAAATTTCAAATTTTTAAAACACCCACCTTTTTTTCATAATATCTCAAAAATGACGATACATACGTATAAATGTGTAGGGATTAAAAATTTAGATATTTTTCTGACCAACAATTTGGTGTTTTTATTTTTTCTGTGAAATAAAAATTGACGGAGATATGATTGTTTAAAGAGCGCGTGGCAGCGCAATCACAGCCTCTCTCAAGCCCTTTCACCCTTCACCGTTTTATAAAAAGGGTTTTTACTATATATTGCAATAAAGGATGTTGTAGCTCTCTTAATTATCTTTACAATGGTATTTTATAAATTGTGATAGCATGAAAATTTAAGGAGTTATGGCCCAAAAATTTATCATATTTTTTTCTACTTAGTAACTGAAAGTTCCGGAGTGAATATTTGCAGCAATGTGAAATGATCGGCGATACATCCAAGTGATGAGATGTCTCTATGAAGCTGCCACTATGTCCGTCCAAATACAGAATCAGCAAACAAGGCCTATACCGTTGCATCGAGGAGTGAGACAGGGGGATGTCGTTTCCCCGAAACTATTAACTAATGCAATGGAGGATATGTTCAAGACGCTGAACTGGACAGGACGTGGCGTCAACATAAATGGCGAATACATCTCTCACTTGCGATTTGCAGACGACATCGTTATAATGGCAGAATTGCTGCAGGACCTAAAAACACAAATGCTGAATGAACTGGCTGACTCCTCTATGCGTATCGGCCTATGGATGAACTTGGACAAAACCAAGGTCATGTTCAATGAACATGTTCTACCGGACCCGATTGTAGTACACGGCGCCATCCTCGAAGTTGTTCAAAAATATGTAGGGCAGACATTGCAGTTAGGTGGAAACAACTTTGAGGACGAGGTGAATAGGATAATTCAGCTAGGCTGGGCAGCGTTTAGGAAACTACGTCGAGTCTTCACATCGTCGATCCCACAGTGCCTAAAGATGAAAATCTTCGATCAGTGCCTTCTACCAGTTATGCCATACGGAGCCGAAACGTGGACATAAACCGTAAGCCTAGCCAGGTGGAGTGACGATTTGCGCAGGGCGGCTGGCAAGTGCTGGATGCGAGAGGCCCAGAATCGATCTAAGCGATGAACATTCGGAGAGGCCTATGTCCAGCAGTGGACTGATACGGGCTGATAATGATGATGATGAAAATATTACTTACTCTATACTTACATCTTTTTATGTCATACCAAAGTATTTTTTGTGATTTTTTCAATTTAGGGGTTGTTTGCTTGGGTTGTAGGATTTTCAAGGGGTTGAAAATAATTTTAATATGTGGAAATTGTATTAGAAAACACTTCACAATTTCACCACTTACTATTAGACTGGTTTCTAGCGATAAAATGGCTTAAACTCAATTTTTCCATTAAGGGGTCATTTACACCCCTTAAAAATAATTGGCGGAGTTCAGATCATTTTCACTTTTGAAGTTAAGGGTAAGATAAGCCTAATTCCAAAATTTCATGCAAATCGGATCACAGTAAAAAAATTCGGAGGTTAGGCCGTATTTTTCGCTTCATTGACTGCACTATTGGTTTTAATAGAACAGTTGTTTTGTCCGTGCGGTGACGAATAATTAATACAAACACTGTGAGATCATCCTGTCAGTATTCTAAGGGCCCACTGGCTTCTGATCTTTTAAGAACAAGAATTAGTCATCATAAGGGGCTGCGCAGACGACGGACTTTTTGTGCGATAGAGTCTGCGTCTGAGACATTTAAAAAGAGCATCTAGGTCCCTACAGCTTTGCCGACAGAATGATCGAAGATGTGTGTGCGTTACTGCATTGATTGCAGAGTGATGAAAAGTATACTATAATCTGCCCAGGAGTATGTAGAATAATTGTACGAAGTTTTCATAAAAACCGTTGAGTAGTTTTTGTTTCTATAACGAACATACAGACAGACAAAAATTTTACTGATTGCATTTTTGGCATCAGTATCGATCACACCCCTGATAGTTATTTTGAAAGTACATTTCATGTACAGAATTGACCTCTCTACAGATTTATTATAAGTATATGTAGATACCTATAGATAACACTGGCGAAAATCTTTGAAAATTTGTACATACTAATTTTCAAAAAATTTCGTCAGTGTTTTCACATGATCTTGTCTGATCATGTTCTGCTGAGTAGACCACTGACCAGCGCTCGTCTCTGTTCCAGCAAGGCATCGGCGTGGAGCTGGTGCGCGCGCTGGACAGCCACCCCCCCTCCGTCTCCAACGTCTTCTGCGAGTGTGACTCCAGGGACGACGTGGTAAGTACCATCATCTTCACCATCTTAATTAGTTCATCATCATCATCATCATCAGCCTATGGGGCTGCGCACACGACAGACTTTTTGTGCGATAGAGTCTGGGTCTGAGACATTTAAAAAGAGCATCTAGGTCCCTACAGCCCTGCCGACAGAATGATCGAAGATGTGAAATATCCGCGACAGATTTTTGCGCGTCTTTTGCGTTACTGCGTAAAATTGCATCACAGACTAAAAAGCTCGTTACGGATAGTCTGTCTTCTGCGCTGCCCCTATTGCAGTCCACAGCTGGACATAGGCCTCTCCAGTTGTTCGCCACCTTGGGCAAACTTCTGGAGGATATACCCATAATCGCCACGCTGGCCAGGCGGGTTGGCGATCGCAGGGCGTAGCTCCTCGCTCCACTGACACTGCTGCCCGTCATCGGCCTGTGGTATTTACCTATGCCTTCAATCGTGATGGTTGTACCGCCCAGTCCAGATCAGTCGGTTGCCAGAGCCTCGTCTGTTATTAAGCAGGATGTAGCACGGGCAGGTGAGGGTGGCTTGGAGCGAAAAGATCAAGGGGGCGACCCTTACATCCCATCCCATTCTATAACATTTTTTTTTTATAGTGGCTCGACATAATGGCTTCCCTACGCCTGATGGAAAGCGAAAGGAAAGCCCTGTTGCCACTGCCATGCCGGCCCAACCCTAGCCCCCCACAAGCTCCGGAAACCCTACTCACCGGCAGAAACACGACCCGGAGGTCATTTGGCTGCGGTATTCTATAGGGTGGAGGTCCTTCCCCGGACGGGCAGCTCAATTCGAGCGAAGAATCGCTATGCCCTACCTCTCTTAAACTTTCCATCAGGCGTAGGGGAGCCATTAAGTATGTCGTGAAAAATCATTTATAATATTTTTTTTAGTAACACGACAATGGCTGCAACAAATAAAAAAAAAACATTGAAAGAAAGTAGGCACCGTGAATATCAAAGAATTATCTAACATCTGTTACGGTAATAACACGACAGAGTGCAGTCTGCTCCACGAACGGAACTATTCATTAGTCGAAAGGATGTGGTGATTGCTTTAAACGGATTGTGGACACAAATACTTAGGCAAAGTTGTATCTGTCACAACCAGTCATTGTTAAAATAGCCACTCCACTGTTTTGTTTTGTATAGTCACAGCCAGCCTCTTTATTTTTATTTCCCACATTTAATGTACTTCCTTAAGCCGCGGCCACACATTGGAGATATTTGCACCAACGTAATGTTTTTCGTCCAATGCAACCAGGGCCGTCTTTAACCTATTGGAGGCACTGGACATATTAGGATAATGGGGCCCCTATTGTCTTTGAAAGAACACTATTTCGTCGGCCCTGGCAGGAACTAGGCACTTTGTATTTGAGCTGAGGGGCCCCATCGATCGCGGGGCCCTGGGCACTTGACCATAGTGCCCACTGGGAAAGAGGGGTCTGAATGCAACAATGTGTGTATGGGTACTTTGACACAATGAAGACATTGAACGCGTTAGTATTGGGCATTGGACAGTGATTGGACGCAAAGTTGAATCCAATGTGTGGCCGCGGCATTACATGGTGTATATTAAAACAACTTATAATATTTTGGAGCTTTTTTTGTAGTTTTATGCGGGTACACGAGGAGACAGAAATAGGCAGTTGCAAATTTAAAACGACTGAGTCATACCAAACCAATGTAGACTCAAATAATTTTAACACCAGGAGAAGCTTTGGGTAATATCTGGCAAAAATAAATAAGATTTATTAAAAAAAAGTTATTAAAAGAACATCAACTAGGGGACACCCGGATTTGAACCGGGGACCTATCGATCTGCAGTCGAGTGCTCTACCCCTGAGCTATATCCCCGCACATTACTCACATTAAAATAAAAGACCATATTGATGAGTAATGATGAGTAACAAAGCACTATCAATTCTCGTGGGCAGTAAGTGCCCAGTATCGTATAAGAGCGTAGAAACTTAATTGCTTTATCATCGAACCTTATTGCATTGAGTTTAAGTTCAAAATCCATTACCTTATAAGTCGATTGTTGTTACAAGAAGTTGGGAACTTCATTCATTCTTTCTGATCACTTTAACTGAGCTTTCCGCCCGCAGTTTGGCATCCATAAACTTTGAACCATTTATCAGATCATTGTCCTAAGCTTTCACGATCACTACTTATAACTAACTATGTTTAATATTTATTAACGGGTTTTTTTTATTAGGGATGTAAGGGAGCGGTCTATCATCTTTTCGCTCCAAGCCAACCTCACCTGCCCGTGGTGCATCCTGCCGAATAACAAACGAGGCGCTGGCAACCGACTGGTGGCGGTATAACCATCACAATTGAAGGCGTAGCTAAATACTAAAGACCGGTGACGGGCAGCAGCGTCACCGGAGCAAGAAGCTAAACCCTGCGATCGCCAACCCGCCTGCCCAGCGTGGCGATTATGGGTATATCCTCCAGATGTTCCATGATGATGTTTCCTCTAAGTGGCGAACAACTGGAGAGGCCTATGTCCAGCAGTGGACTGTAATAGGCTGATGATGATGATGATGATGTTTTTTACCGTGTGACCTGTTATACGTAATGGTTCTCGGATTCAGAATAGGACATCCCCGTCTCATCTCGCGGGTGCCCTAGAAGACGATTAAGGGAATACCAGGAAACGGGCAGCAACTTACGGTTCTTGGGCGCGAAACGCATCTCAGTCTCTCTCACGTTCATCACACGAATGTTTGTCCCGGGTGGGAATCGAACCTAGGACCCTTGGTTCAGAAGGCAGGGGTCACTACCAATAAGCTATCATGGCTAAAAATTGTAATTAGTCCGTCTTTTAGCTTATTCAAAAATAATAGACACGTATTTTTTCATTTGTATTTTAGACTTAAAATTACAAAGTTATAGCCCGTCGAAATTATGCGCGACGTCACTCGGTGAGGCATTTTTACGGGAGCGAGTGACGTCAAAGACTCCCGCTCCTAACTTTTGATGCCTTGTATCTTTGATATTGCTTATTTGAATGAAAAAAGGAAAAATACGTGTCTTTTATTTTTGATTAAGCTAAAAGACGGACTAATTACAATTTTTAGCCATAATAGCCTATTGAGCCACCGAGCCAGTCAGTAGTGTATATGTCTAGCAGTATACTGTGATAGGCTGATGATGATACCAAAACATTGCAGTAGCTGTCTGTTTAAATATTTTACCAGCAGAAGATTGAAATCAGCTATAAATATCACAAAACTAAATAAATCAAAGAAAATAAAATATGTATTACAGTTAGGGGACACCCGGATTTGAACCGGGGACCTATCGATCTGCAGTCGAGTGCTCTACCCCTGAGCTATATCCCCGCACATCATCCGTATTAAAATAAAAGACCACATTGATGAGTAACAAAGCACCATTAAGTCACGTGGGCGGTTGTATCGTATCGACTAAAACTTAACAAGTTTATCATCGAACCTTATTCCTTTGTGTTTAAAGTTCAAAATCCATTGCCATTATTAGTAGGTACATTGTTGTAACAATAATTATTTAACAGCATTTTTTAGCAAAACAAGTCCCAAAATGGGACAAACTAAGAAGTACTGAAGAAAAAAATAATTTTCCGAATCGGTCCACAATTCACGGAGATATGTGGTAACAAACATACCTACAACAAGAAACCACCTCCTTTTTTTTTAAGTCGGTAAAAAATAGTCGGTATAGTTGTAGGGATGAAGAGTAACATAGGCTACTTTTTGCCCCTTTTGAACCCCCCACTTCACTAAATTGGGCGGTGGAAGTTTGTATGGGGTGAATACCCCAAATTTAACGCGAGCGTAGCCGCGGTCAAAAGCTAGTTCATCATAAGTATGTATTTCTATCTCAGCTCTCAGCATATATCCTCTACCTGAAGGTTGTCTGGAGGAGATCGCTTTCGGCGATAAGACCGCCCACATTGTACTACTATATATCTGTATAAACCTCTTTCTTGTACATGTTTCATTCTGGTGCAATAAAGAGTATCTATCTATCTATTTCTGTTTGCAGACAATCACGTGTGACTGTGAAGCCACGCCAGCCTTCCAACTTAAAGCCTTCAGCCAGAGGGGGGAGAAGGTAGAAGTCTCCCACTACCGCGTCAACGTTAACAGGTGGGTTCTGTGACCTATCATCATCATCATCAGAATATTGCAGTCCACTATTCGACGGCCTCTCCAGTTGTTTGCCACTTAGGGCAAACATCTGGAGGATATACCCATAATCGCCACGCTGGGCAGGCGGGTTGGCGATCGCTGGGTGTAGCTTCTCGCTCCGGTGACGCTGCTGCCCGTCATCGGCCTGTAGGTAGTATTTAGCTGCACCTTCAACATTTTTTATATTAGCTCGACATAATGGCATCCCTACGCCTGATGGAAACAAAAGAGGAGCCTAAGTCGCTGTGACAACGGGCAAGTAACTGGTCAGTTACCTGTCCGTTGCCACCGCCATGCCGCCCCAACCCTAACCCCCAACGAGCTCCGGAAACCCTACTCACCGGCAGAAACACGACCCGGAGGTCATTTAGCTGCGGTATTCTATTGGGGTAAACGGGAGACCGCGTATCGGCAAATCTAATGTAGGACTCCCTCAAGCCAGGTGGAGTGACGATTATGTCGTGCGGTGTTCCACAGGGTTCGGTCCTTGGCCCGCTCCTGTGGAACATCGGTTACGACTGGGTCCTCCGCGGCCGACTCCCGGCTGGCGTCGACGTAACTTGTTACGCTGACGACACCCTGGTGACGGCCAAAGGGAGAACCCACGCCGAGGCCATACAGCGCGCCTCACAGAGGGCGGGGGCAGTGGTCCGCCGGATCCGCGCCTTGGGCCTCAAAGTGGCCCTAGAGAAGACCGAGGCCATATGTTTCCATGGGCCTCGGCGCGCGCCTCCCACCGACTCTGTCGTGATGGTAGAAGGCGTGCGGATTCCCGTCGGCACAATCCTGAAATATTTGGGATTGTGGCTCGACGGGCGTTGGACGTTCAGGGGCCACTTCGAGTGGGGGGGCCCTCTGCAGCGTGCCGGCGACTTTACCTAGGCGTCCTCAGATCGATGGCCCTTTATGGGTCACCGGTCTGGGCTGGCGCCATTACGGTGGAGACTTCCGGCGCGCTGCGGAGGGCCCAACGCCCCCTCGCGTTGAGGGCCATCCGCGGATATAGAACTATATCCGCGGATGCCGCCACCGCGATTGCCGGGTCCCTTCCGTGGGACCTGGACGCTGCCGTACTCGCCGCAGTCTACCTGTGGCGAGCCGAGCAGCGGTCGCGGGGCCTCCGGCCAGCGCCCGCCGAAGTCGGCGCGCAAAAAGTGGCTGTTGAGGCGGAGGCGCTCACAGTATGGCGTGAGCGCCTCGAGGCCGCTCAGTGGGGGCGCCGCACCACTCAGGCCATTGGCCCCATTCTGGAAGAGTGGATGCGGCGCCCCCACGGGGTGGTGACGTACCGGCTGACCCAGGTCCTCACGGGACATGGATGTTTCGGCCGGTACTTATGGAGGATCAAGCGAGAGCCTGATCCTCTATGCCGTCACTGTGACAGTGGCTCGGAGGACACGGCAGAGCATACGCTTCGGTATTGCCCTGCCTGGGCCAATGAGCGCTCCGTCCTCGTCACTGTCGCACAGGACCTCGATCTGCCGCAACTCTTGCGGCAGATGACGGCGTCGAAGGAGATCTGGCGAGCGATGCTCGCATTCTGCGAGACAGTGATCTCGCAGAAGGAGGCGGCGGAAAGAGAGCGTGAGGCTGCGGTAGACGCGCCCGCTCTACGCCGCCCCCGGCCCGGGCGTCGCCGGAGGGCATACAACGCATCGTATGCCCTCTGAGCCTCTCCTTCGTGCCCCGAGTGGTGAGTGCGGGGGCGCGATCCACTCATAGGGGCGTAACGGTGTGGTGGGTGCAGCCACACCGTTGCACGAGGTCCGCCCGGGGAGCACTCTATTGCTCCCCGGATCCGGGGGCAGGGGTATTTGCCCTCCCCGGACCAGGAGTGCCGGCCGCTTATCATTTGCGGCTGGCCAGGGCAGGCAGGGATGTGGCCGTATGCTTCGGCGCTACCCGTGTCCCTGCAACTTGCTGCCCACTGGCGACACAGGGGGGTTTAGTGGGTATGCCCTCCCTTTTTGGGAGGTGTGAGTCCCACACACCATGCCGCCTCCCCCCGGAGACGGCATGAAGGTGCATAATGCATTCCCCTCTTAAAAAAAAAAAAAAAAAAAGGTGGAGTGACGATTTGCGCAAGACGGCTGGCAAGTGTTGGACACGAGAAGCCCAAAAGTAGACGAACAATAGGAGAGGCCTATGTCCAGCAGTGGACTGACACGGGCTGATGATGATTCTATAGGGTGGAGTTCCTTCCCAGAGCGGCTCAATTCGAGCGATGATTCGCTATACCCTACCTCTCTTACATTTGCTGATATGTATGACTGGCTCGGTGGCTCAATTGGTCTTCTGAACCAAGGGTCGTGGGTTCGATTCCCACACGGGACAAACATTCGTGTGATGAACACTTATGTTTGTTCCATGTCTGGGTGTTTATATTTGTATTTAAGTATTTATTTGTGGCAAACGTAGTGTAGGACGCCCTCAGACCAGGTGGAGTGACGATTTGCGCAGGACGGCTGGCAATAGTTGGATGCGAGAGGCCCGGGATCGATCGAAGTGGCGAGTATTGGGAGAGGCCTATGTCCAGCAGTGGACTGATGTGGGCTGATGATGATGATAATTTATTTGTGGTACCTTCGTTGTTCTGATACCCATAACACATTACAAGTGCTTAAGCTACTTACTTTGGGATCAGAGCAATGTATGTGATGTTGTCTGATATTTTTTTTATATGTATTTTCTTATGTTTCCAGATTCCGCGCCCGTCTGAACGTGGTCTGCATCACCGAGAAGCTGACCGGCGAGTTGAAGTGCGACGGCTGGCCTGAGGTCAAGGTGGCCCTCGCGCCCGTGGGCCCTCTGAGGCCTAATGCTACAGAGTCCAACCTGCAAACTGCCGTCAGGTACCCATCATCATCATCATCAGCCTATTGCAGTCCAGTGCTGGACATAGGCCTCTCCAGTTGTTCGCCACTTAGGGCAAACATCTGGAGGATATACCCATAATCGCCACGCTGGGCAGGCGGGTTGGCGATCGCAGGGCGTAGCTTCTCGCTCCGGTGACGCTGCTGCCCGTCCTTGGTCTGTGGTATTTAGCTACGCCGTCAGTTGTGATCGTTATACCGCCACCAGTCGGTTGCCAGCGCCTCGTTTGTTATTCGGCAGGATGCACCACAGGCAGGTGAGGTTGGCTTGGAGCGTAATGATGATGGGTCGCCCCCTTACACCCCCCTTAGAGCTATACTTTTTTTTTATAGTAGCTCGACATAATGGCTTTCCTACGCCTGATGGAAAGCGAAAGAGAAGCCCAAGTCGCTGTGACAACTGGCAAGTAACTGGTCAGTTACCTGTCAGTTGCCACCGCCATGCCGGCCCAACCCTAACCCCCCACGAGCTCCGGAGACCCTACTCACCAGCAGAAACACGACTCGGAGGTCATTTGGCTGCGGTATTTTATAGGGCGGAGGTCCTTCCCCGGACGGGCAGCTTAAATCAAGCGGAGATTCGCTATGCCCTACCTCTCTTAGTTTCCCTTTCTCCCATTTCTGGGGTAGTTAAACTTGTTGTTGAGAGTGTGGCCGAAACGAAAGGTATTATGTACTTAGTCTAGTGTAAGGAACTTTCTCACAATTCTGCAAGTGTCCAGAATGGCGGCTTTTTGTAGCAAAATAAGAGTTAGAGGATGTATGTCGAGGGTTTTGAGGCTGTCGTGTAGAGTGTTCGGGATCACACCGGTAGAAGAAACAATTATTGGGATAGTTTTGACTGTATCTACGTGCCATTGTGTTTTTAGTTCAATGGCAAGGTCTAACTAGTACTTACTGAGTTTTTCTGTGTGTGTGGGTGTGAGGTTGTGTGTTGGGAACTGCGATATCAATTAGGTAGGCTATTTACTTATTATTATTATTATTTACAGCGATATAGTGGTGAGCGCGCTCCGAAGCACGCACTTGGAGTTCAACCTGTCGCACTACCCCACCTGCCCGCGCCTGCGCAGGTATCTCGACACCGCGCCGAGGCTGCCCCTGCACTATGACTCTATGGTAAGCACTGGCGGAGCAGAGATACGGCAAAAAGGCATTGTTATATCTTGGGGCTGTAAGGATGCAGCCTATCATCTTTTTGCACCAAGCCAACCTCACCTGCCCGTGGTGCATCCTGCCGAACAACAAACGAGGCGCTGGCAACCGACTGGTGGCGGTATAACCATCACAATTGACGGCGTAGCTAAATACCACAGACCGATGACGGGCAGCAGCGTCACCGGAGCGAATAGCTACGCCCTGCGATCGCCAACCCGCCTGCCCAGCGTGGCGATTATGGGTATATCCTCCAGATGTTTGCCCTAAGTGGTGAACAACTGGAGAGGCCTATGTCCAGCAGTGGACTGTGATAGGCCGATGATGATGATGATGATATCTTGCAAATCCAAAGAACTAAATAAAAAAATAAATAAATAACCGAAGACATGCCCCGCTGGGCCACACAGCGCCACCTAGCCCCAAACTAAGCCGAAGCTTGTACTATGGGTACTAGACAAACCTTTTTGTAAATAAGTACATATTATACATAGAAAACACCCAGACCAATACAAACAGACATGTTCATGAACACAAATGTTTGCACTGTGCGGGAATCGAACCCTTGGCTCAGAGGGCAGAGGTCACTACCAAATGAGCTACCGAGCCTGTCAACTTATCATCATCATCGGCCTGTATTTAGCTAAGCTTTCAATCGCGATGGCTATCATCATCATCAGCCCGTGTCAGTCTACTGCTGGACATATCTGGACTGCAGGATATCTTTATATATCCTTCTTGCTCATGTGTTAACAAGGGCGACAGACGCAATGGGCTAGTTCTATTATTTGACTGACTCGATGGCTCATTTGGTAGTGACCTCTGCCTTCGAAGCTAAGAGTCGTTGGTTCGATTCCCGCACAGTGCAAACATTTGTGTTCATGAACATGTCTGTTTGTATTGGTCTGAGTGTTTTCTATGTATGTATAGTATGTATTTATTTACAAAAAAAGCATATAAGTATGTTTATTTTGGGGCTAGATGGCGCTGTGTGGCCCAGCGTCTTGGGTTGTTCATTTATTTAAACAAAACAAGAAAGAAATCTTAGAATTAGCCGCTAACACAGCATTTAAAGATAGGTATCGTAACCATTTTGTTTTTATTTTCTAGCTCCAACAAGATGGCCGACAGATGTACACGTCGACCCCCAACTCGACGGCTGGCAGCGTCCAACTGCTGGGAGAGAAGAGGCTTCTCGTCAAAGTGGTCGGGGCCAAAGACCTCGGAGGTAATAGGCCTGTTGCCGTAAAAAATGCAATCAATCCGTCTTTTAGATTGTTCAAAAATAAAAGACACATATTTTTTCATATTTTTTTTTATGCGAGAGGCGGCAGACGGGCAAGTGTGATGCCTGATGGTAAGCAGTCGACACCGCCCATTGACACCCGCAGCTCTGAACGAGTTCGCTGCCGGCCTTTTAAATATGAATACGCTCACAACGAGCGTATTCATATTTAGAAGGCCGGCAGTCACGCGTAATTTTAACGGGCTATAACTTTGTAATTTTTAGTCTAATTTACAAATAAAAAAATACGTGTCTTTTATTTTTGAATAAGCTAAAACACAGACTAATTACAATTTTTAGCCATAATAGCCTATGGCCACGCTGGGCAGGCGGGTTGGCGATCGCAGGGCGTAGCTCCTCGCTCCCGTGACGCTGCTGCCTATCATTGGCTGCGTCTTCAAGCGTTGTGGTTATACCGACACCACTTGGTTCCTAGAGCCTCGTTTTTTATTCGGCAGGATATACCGCTTTTTTTTCTAAATGACTACGATGATGGCCAGGCCTTGTCATCATCACCGGACTGTTGTGGGAGCGGAAGGCTCGCAAATATGAAGGTCGATCCCTTACAACCCTTATCAAAATCAATTCCTTTTTCCAGGCAAGTCGGGCTGCCTCGCGCCTTACTGCGTGGTAGAGATGGATGAGCCCCCACAGAAAAATCAAACTGCCTTCAAGAAGGAGACCACCAGTCCCCAGTGGGAGGAGCACTTCCTCTTGTAAGTTAAAGGCTAGCCTATGTTCGACTTTGTGTTATTTGATGCCAGAAAGAACCGTTAAAATCGCACTTAGTTTATTTGAGAAAAAACGCAATAATTTTGAAGCGTGATATGCCTTCAAAGTTCATTGGGAAAATCAATTTCAAAAGTGTGAAATTAATGAAAAACATTTCAATCATAAGTTTACAAAAATCGAAAGGAAATGCATATTTTCGGAATATTCTAGAAATGATTTATTTAAAATTTTCCATGTGCCGCGATGCCAGTGTAAAAGGCTTAAAATTCTACCATATTGTTTAGTTAAAGAGCAATGAAATGAATGAAATGAAAAGTTTATTTTCAGACCACATAATCCATACGTGTTAGTATACAGCTTAAAAACTATGTTAGTATTATATTGTATAAAATTAAAATTAAAATTAACATTTTTTTTTTTTTTTAATTAAACCTATCACAAGAGAGGGTAATTTCCCGTGCTAATCACCCTCCGCACAAAACACCTCCAAAGCGGAGAAGTATATCTGTCCGCCAATGTCTTCAAGATGCTATTGGGACTGCTCCTAATTCTGCCTATCAGGGAGTTTGTTTTTTTGCGTATGATGGCTTCGAAGCCATCTGTTTGGTACTGTGCAAACATCCCTGATGCACTGCAAAACCGTGGCAGTCCCAACATCATCCTAAAGACATTGTTGTACTGGATACGAAGGGTTTCCAGCGATTTCTTGGTGTGCTTGGCCCACAGGTTTCCCGTGTAAATGTTCTGACAATAGGCTTTAAAAAGCGTCACTTTGACCTCTTCCGTACAACGAGCAAACCTGCGAGCCAGCATATTACCTCTAACCGCTAGAGCCCTTCTCTCCCGTTCGATATCGTCATCGTCTTTCAGGTCGCTAGTGATGATATGCCCCAGATATTTAAATTGGGTTACGCGTTTGACGTTCAAACCGTTGAGTGTAATGCTTGTGGTATTATCCATACATTTACCAGCGACCCCAAAGACCATGTATTCGGTCTTTTTGGCATTGTACCTAAGCCCGTGCGCAGCTGCGTACGTCTCACATACATGCAGCATCTCCTTCAGGCCCCCCACCGTGGAGCTCAGCAGCACCATGTCGTCGGCGTAGCTCAAGTTCCTGCAATGACCTCCAGTCTTTCACTATGTATTTTGGCGCCCAACGTGGAGCTGACAAACGTCAATTTCATCTGTCAACTGTCACTTCCAGCGACCTGTCACCGCAGACGGCCGAGCTGCTGTTTGAAGTGTACGACAGGACGGGCCCTCCCTCTCCCGGAGGAGGCGCCGGACAGCATAGGTAAGTAGTGTTATATTTTTACATTTTGGCAGAACCCAGAAACGTTATATTGGCAGAATCACTTCTATATTAACAAACAGTTGACTTAAAACTAGACACAAAGATATATTTAAGTATTATTAAGGCTTAGGCCACACTACGGTTTTATCGCGCAAGCGGTAAGTAAACCGTCAAACCGCTAAACCGCTCGAGATGCACACGCTACGGCTTAAATCCGCGAATGTACCTAAGTTCTATAAACTACTGTGCGTAGTTTTTTCCCGCTAGGCATTCAGCGAAGCGCGTTTTTAAAATCAGTCGCGAAAGAAAACCGTCAAAGTGGGCGCTTAAACCCATTGGTTTTCTTTACTCACAAAGTATGGTGGTTAAAATTCGCAGCGGTTTAGCCGTAGTGCGGCCTTTGCCTTAAGCGATCTCTTCCAGACAAGTTTTGTTTAGACGATAATTAAAAGAAGGGGTAAGAAGCCAATTGATAAATTCCAGACAAAATATAAATCCTATTATGTTGCGCCCGATATCGGTTTTATCATCATTTCAGCCCACATCTACCCACTGCTGAGTATAGGCCTCTTCTTTCATCCGCCACTTTACACGATCCCTCGCCAACCTTGTCCGATGTTTCCCGGCCACCGCCGCTATGTCATCCAACCATCGGGTGGCTGGTCTGCCCACAGATCTCCGGCCAAGCCGCGGCTGCCACTCACACAATAATCGGTTTTATGGGATTTTTTTTATTTATTAATTACACTTCACCAACACATTCCAATTCGGTAGCGTAATTAATAAAATCTTTATCATATTATAAATACTTAAAACTAATGACAACAAAGTCCGTGGGAATTCACGCTCATTTGACAGGTTAATCCTGGATCATACATTTGTCTTCAGATTCCTAGGCTTGGGCCTAGTGGGTATCGACGAGCTCCTGGCGGCGCCCTCCCAGCGGCAGCAGATCGCGCTGCAGACCAGACCCATGGAGGAGCATGACGTCTCCGGGATACTCACTGTCGAGGTAACCTTGTCAATGTCCAATTTACTACAGTACAGACCTACATGGTTTCCACTGAAAACCAGCGTTATAGCAAAGGTTTGCTGTAACATAGCTGAGTGGACGCCATTTTGGTCCCATTAACTAAACTGCAAGAGAACTAAAATAAACTGCAAGAGAGGTAGGGCATAGCGAATATTCGCTCGAATTGAGCCGCCCGTCCGGGGAAGGACCTCCACCATAGAGAATACCGCAGTCAAAATGACCTCTGAGTCGTGTTTCTGCCGTTGAGTAGGGTTTCCGGAGCTCGTGGGGGGTTAAGGTTGGGCCGGCATGGCGGTGGCAACTGACAGGTAACTGACCAGTTACACACCCGTTGTCACAGCGACTTGGGCTTCTCTTTCGCTTTCCATCAGGCGTAGGGAAGCCATTATGTCGAGCCACTATAAAAAAAAACTGCCATGCCGGCCCAACCCTAACCCCCCACGAACTCCGGAAACCCAAATCACCGGCAGAAACGATCATTTGGCTGCGGTATTCTATAGGGTGGAGGTCCCTCCCCAGACGGGCAACTCAATTCGAGCGAAGATTCGCTATGCCCTACCTCCTTTAAATCGATCCTTAATTAGATCCTATTGTCTTATATTCGCAGTTCCTGTTCATCGAGGGCGCGGACATTCCGGACCTGGGCTCGCGGCCCGTCAAGATCAAAGAGAGCCTGCGCACCATCTCGCCCCAGGGCCACCTCACCACCACAACCAAAACTGTGTTCAAACAGAACGGTACGTACCTACCCATGCATAACCTGTGGAAATAGGGTTGCCATCCGTCCGGGTTTCCTTGGATTTGTCCTAGTTTGAACAGCGTCCGGGGTTCTTCCGGCCGGACCTCTTAAAAGTGTCCCGGAAAAATCCGGACACTTTATAATCGAAACTCAAATATTTATAGATAAGCAATAAGTCCACAATCAAGAACATATTCTGATGTGTCCCAGGAAAAAAACATATTTCACCCAAATGTCCGGAATTTTTGCCGTGTTATCCGATGCCGGTAAATTTAGGTGATACGAACCCTATGTGGAATAGACAATCGTTGTCTATGGTTTTGGTCTGCTATCTGTGGTTCCTTCTGCAATAAAGCAATGGAATCTACACGTGATGATTCTTTAGTCTCAATTAAAATATCTCAGTACTTACTGTACCTATAGCCAAGAATCTTTAACTTATATTCATCATCAGCCTATCGCAGTCCACTGCTGGACATAGGTCTCTTCAGTTGCTCGTCACTTTCGGCAAACACCTAAAGGTGGACCCCTAAACGCCACGCTGGGCAGGCGGATTGGCGATCGTAGGTCGTAGCCTCTCGCTCCGGCGACGCTGCTGCCTTGGTATTTAGCTACGCCTTCAATCGTGATGCTTATACTGCCACCAGTCCACGTTTGTTATTCGGCAGGACGCACCAAGAGTTGTTTCATAGAAACTATTAATAGAGGTCCATGAAGGGAGGGAGGACATTAACAGAAGTAGGGCATAACGAATCTTCGCTCGAATTGAGCCGCCCGTCCGGGGAAGGACCTCCACCCTAGATTACCGCAACCAAATGACCTCCGGGTCTTGTTTCTGCCGGTAAGTAGGGTTTCCAGAGCTCGTGGGGGGTTAGGGTTGGGCCGGCATGGCGGTGGCAGCTGACAGGTAACTGGACCGGATGCCCGTTATCACAGCGATTGGGCTTTTCTTTCGCTTTCCATCAGGCGTAGAGGAGCCGTTATGTTCAGCTACTAAAAAAAAAGTCCTCTTTGTACTTGCTCCATGGAAACATTATCTTCAACATTAATCCTTCCACCACCAGGTCACGACAACAGCCAGCTGACCGAGTCGGCGCTCCGGGAGCTGGAGCTGAGCCCCACCAGCGCAGCCAACAAGTCCACCCTCATTATACACTCCGTTCAAAGGGTGAGCATCTACCTGTCTTGTCCCTTACGTAGCCCCCATAGAAAACGTCTCCCACGCCACATAAACCAGGCTACGTAGCCTAGCATGTAAAACGTCTCCCAAGCCACATACACCAGGCTACGTAGCCCCCATAGAAAACGTCTCCCGCGCAGGCTTGCCAGAGTACAAAAAACGAAAACGAACGTTCGTTGAACGGTTCGCGTATTTTTGCCCCATAAATCCCTCTCATTTGTCCCTCCCGTGTTCTAATATATCAATTAAATTGTTGAAAATCGACGTTGACGAATTTTAGTTCGTATATTCGAACACGGGAGGGACAAATGAGAGAGCAAAAATACGCGATCCGTTCAACGAACGATCGTTTTCGTTTTCTGTAGTAGGGCCCCAGGTGTCCGGCTTTACGGACATGTTTGGCTTTTAGCGGTCGCGTCCGGGTTTTGCCAGGCTTTTTGTTAGAGTGGCAATTCGTACGACGATGGGCGGACGAGCGTCCGAGCGGACAAGTGCAGACTGATGGCGCGCGCGGCGCGTCTGCTACACACTGCATCTTCGATCTCATTATCACTTTACATCACGTACTTAAAAATACTTTTTTAAACAGCCCAGCTGTAAAAACATTATGTTTGGTAATAAAAAAAAATGTCCGGCTTTTAGGGCAAAATGTCGTGCCTTAAATTATAGGTACAGTGCGCAGTCCGGCGTTTGCATTTTGTGGCCTGGTAACCCTACCCAAGCCACATACACCAGGTTATGTAGCCCCCATAGAAAACGTCTCTTACGCCATAGGCGTTTCTAATAAAAACGAACCTGGCGATACCATAACGCCCCCATGTTGTCTTAAGTCACATTTAATTTTTTAACCGACTTCAAAAAAAAGACGAAGTTCTTAATTCGACTGATTATTTTTTTCAATGTATTTTTGTTACCACATATCTCCGAGAATAGTGAACCGATTTGGAAAATTATTTTTTGTTCGAAAGGGTGTACGTGTGTAATTCCTAGTTGGTCCCATTTTCAGCATATTGAAGTCGGTTTTATCGATAAGAATGTCGAAATAAGAACGTCCCCCTTTTTTTGAAGTCGGTTAAAAACAGTTTTTTTTTCAAAAATCCGTTTGTAAACTTTATTTTCCTACTGTAGCTAACCCCTGTTATATATTTTATCGTGTTTGTACATGTTAATAACTTGTGTGATTGTTTTTGGTTTACCCTCCTGCGTGGCATGTCCTGACATTTTAGGAGCCGAAGAAATCTATCAAGGTGGGTTCCTTACATTCTTATTTAATGACAAATATTAATATTACTTAAATCGTACCTAATTGCATTTGGGCAGTTTAGATATTTATCATAACTTATGTGTAAGCTTTTTATAGGAGCAAATGCATAAAAATTGTTTAGAAAGTATACAGGTAGATTTTTATTTTTTAATTATTATTATTATATTAAAAAATAATGACACAGATATATTTTAGCATGAATCTTTATTCTATTATTCATAACAGCAATCACTTATGATTGCTGTTAATTTAAAAATATAAAAGAAAATACTGTGTATATGTTAATTAAAATGATCTATAATTTTTTTCATAAAACCGCCCAAAGTTAAAGCTTAAAAAATGAAACTGCCCATGTTGCCGTTATTAAAAATCAAGCATAAACATAAATTTTGTAAATATTATTTTACATAGATGTTAGTTTCAGGCATGCATTTCATAGTTATGTAGGTATTGGATGACATTTTGGTGGAAAAATATTTTTGTATATTTTGTAAATTGTCAAGCTAATTTATTAACTTCCATCAAAATGCCACCATACATAATCATTGTTTGTGTTTTTCCACTAACACTCCAAAAATCTCACTAAAAAGGTTGAACTAACCGATTCCGGCAAATTCGTGGAAGTAGAGCGGGACGCCATAGACAAAGAGCTACAGGAAACGGCGCCATTAAAGAAAATAGAGGAGAATGGAAACGGAAAGAGCGTCACACCAAATCAGTCCCCTGGCAAAAGTGTTAGAATAAAGGAGAATGGCGACCGAGGGACTGAAAACGGAGACGCGGTAAGTAGTGTGTTGTTTTTTTATTAATTCATTAACTTATTAATGCAGCATGGTTTTACTTGTGCCCCTGTGACAGTACTTTTAGATATGTATATTTAGGTGGTTACTTTTAAAAGTAAACAATATTGATAGTTGTTTTCCAATACAATTTTTAGAAAAAAAAAAAATTTTTTTGACATTTATTATATTACGTAATATTAATATATTTAGCTAAATTTATATAATAATAATATGTATTATTTTAGGTTAGGCTTACTTTTGAAAAATACACTGGTTATAACGTTTTTCCAATTCAGTTAAAAGGTTTTATCTATGTATAATATTCATTTATCTATTAAAACTGATATAATATTTCTTTATTTATACATATAAATTGTCTCAAAATACTAAAAACGGCACCGCTCAGTATGATTTGTACACCAATGATTTATGCACCATTTTTTTGATATTCACTAAATAATACCAAATAATTGCAATGAACGAAAAAGACAACTAAGTCCTAAAGATATGTAATAAATATAATAAAGAATTTTAACTTAAATTAATTAATTTTAATTAAATAATAGCCATGATCGAAGTCGTACTAAATAAAATGGATAGTAAGTAGGTAATTACTATTTTTTAAAACAAATACACCACATTTTTTTTCATATAGATAAGTAAAAAATACACAAAACATAAATTGTCAAATTTGTTTTCAGCCATTAAGTATGTAAAAATAAACAAAACAATCTACAGACAAACAATTAGGTGCCTACAAAAAAATGGCAGTCTTCAACTATGCTGGGGCCCTCGGGCACACAAGAATTTTTAGGCCTCTTTTGGGGGCATTATTTTTTATTTATTTTATTATTTGAGAAATTCACCGTCGAGTCACCCCCTGAGGACGGAGGCCCTATACCCTGAATTCGTGGGTCCTTAACGTTAAAACGTGTGCCCTTAAGTTAAAGACGGTTCTGACTGAACCTACTTAATACTAAAGACTGTTACATTATATTGAATGGCGCGATAGCTCATCTGGTAACGACCTCTGCCTTCTAAGCCAAGGGTCGTGGGTTCGATTCCCGCACAGTACAAACATTTGTGTTCATGAACATGTCTGTTTGCATAGGTCTAAGTGTTTACTATGTATATTAAGTAGGTACTTAATTTGAAAAAAGTATCTTAGTAAGTCTAGCACCCATAGTACAAGCTTCGACTTAGTTTGAGGCTAGATGGCGTTGTGCGGCCCAGCGTGGCATGTCTTGGGTTATTTATTTATTTATTTGTCAACGTCAGTCCACTTGTAAATTGGCAATATGTACCTTTGAGAGGCCAATCATCTCATTCAATTATAAACCACTAGTTTTTAAACATAAAGTGTAAATTCCAACAGCAAGGGGACTACGTAAACCAACACGACGCACCGCCCGAGCCCGCCCCGCGCCAGAAGAGGCGAAGAGACTTCTTCGGAACTATCAAAAGAAGGTGAGTTCATTTGTAGAAATGTTAAATTTGATTTGTCCAAGCCACCCCCATCTGCTCGTGGTGCATCCTGCCGAATAAGAAACGAGGATCTGACAACCGAGGTGGAGGTATACCCACCACAATTGAAGGCGTAGCGTACCACAGGCCGATGACGGCTAGCAGCGTCACCGGAGCCAGGAGCTACGCCCAGCGTGGCAATTTGTTTTTTAGTGGCTCAACATAATGTCTTCCCTACGCTTGATGGAAAGCGAAAGAGAAGCCCACGTCGCTGTGACAACGTGCAAGAAACTGGTCAGTTACCTGTCAGTTGCCACCGCCATGCTGGCCCAACCCTAACCCCCCACGAGCTCCGGAAACCCTACTCACCGGCAGAAACACGACCCAGCGGTCATTTGACTGCGGTATTCTATAGGGTGGAGGTCCTTCGCCGGACGGGCCGGGCGGCTCAAATCGAGCAAAGATTCGCTATGCCCTATCTCTCTTCTATGCCCTACTTCTTTTCCTTCAGGTGCTCAAACTGACAAACACCTGGAAAGGCCTATGGCCAGCAGTGGACTACGAATACTACGATAGACTAGTATAAGTGACTTTTCAGTGATAAATAAGGTTTATTATCATTTTATCCACAGACTAGGCCGATCGCGTACCCGCGGCCAGTCGCTAGACCTTCCGGACTCGGATCTGGACAACCAGAGCCGCGTACGCAGCATCAGTGCCGAGAGAAACAGCCATGGTAATAATTTTATAGTAGAGGAACACAGTAGCGCATCTGATGGTAAGCAAAAAAGACTCCCGAGTCACTGCTAAAACGATTCAACTTTTTTACAATAGGCTATTATGGCTAAAAATTGTAATTAGTCCGTCTTTTAGCTTATTCAAAAGTGACTACTTGCCCGTTGTCACAGCGACTTGGGCGTCTCTTTCGCTTTCCATCAGGTGTAAAGAAACCATTATGTCGAGCTAATATAAAAAAGCGGCATTCTAAAATTGTTTATAATGTTTGTTTCGTTACAGATAAGGCCTTATCCGTCCCTAATAGAAATGTTTACTCAGCGGGAGCGTCTCCCGCGCAGTCCGGAGACGAGTCGCGCACGTCCCGAAGGTACGTCCGCATCTAATTAGCACGCCTTGTTCACTACATTCATCACACATTAGGATCTGTGTATAAACCGATTAAGATGTTTTTTTGACACATTACCAGGGGCGCCTTTAACC
Source organism: Conogethes punctiferalis (assembly GCA_031163375.1). Classification (NCBI taxonomy): domain Eukaryota; kingdom Metazoa; phylum Arthropoda; class Insecta; order Lepidoptera; family Crambidae; genus Conogethes; species Conogethes punctiferalis. Next base: position 7,705,373 of record CM062103.1, read on the forward strand.
GTTTGGAGGCCCTGAACATAATTATTAGGATAATGGGGCCCTTAAGTGATCAAAGATCTTCGTCAGCTAAAATAAAAAAAAATGTAAAATATTAAAAAAAAATATCACTGAATCACATTTAAATTAAATGCAAATAAATTATTTTATCATCAGTTATACGTTTCATATAATAATAAAAAATATTAGCCATTATTTATTTTTATTACAAAGCTAACGGCTATTTTGGAATAGAATTGTCTTTATAGTAAGTCTGTAATCTTGTCTAATTTGAAACTGATTGGCTGTGGCATGGCAAGACTACATTATTATACATACATAGAAGTATTCATTCTAACTCGACAGTTATCGAATAAAAATGTAGTTTTACTAACTGCTTATAACTACATAATGCTGTCTTGCCATCAATATTGAATATTTTTATATCTATTCTAATTTGTATATAAATAATAAATAATATTGAATAAAATATAAAAAATAATATTTATATACAAATATATAATATATCGCGTCATAATATCTATATATAAATTTACGTACTCATTATACTCTCAGTTTTAAATCGATTCAAAGAAATTGCCCAAAATGGGAACGAAAGGCATATAAAAAAATAATATGCTACAAATTTGTACAGCGTTATACAGGTAATATAAATATTAAAACGGTATTATATCAACATAAATAGAGTATATATTCATAACTTGAGCTTGAGCTTAACCTTCAAGCTTCCAAAAGAATTTCAAAAACCAATTTGAATTATAAACACATATAGATCAATTTAATACTGAGGGTAATATAAATGGATATAGCATATTAATTGTGCATTTCTCTCTTTTTTCCATCTGCCAACACTTACATCCGCTGGGGGTAACGCACTGCAATCTGGTAACACTTGGTTTTCTTACTAATGGTTCTTAATTTGATTCAAATCTTCGCTCGAATTTAAACGCTTTTTTCTCTTATTCTTATTGCACGGTACATTCTTTTGTTTTTTGTTTACATATATAATTTACAACTGTAAATTATTGTTTTTAAATACAATTCTAAAATGTGTTGTTTGTTCTATATCATTCTGTCATTTCATTGTATTTCAAAAAATTCAACTATTTTCTTTAATTCTTATTCACCTTTGGCAAATAATAATCTTTTATTTTATAAAACTATATCTTCTATTGTATTTATGTTTCTCTTGAATTACAAACATCGACACTATACCAAATTATCTGTTCCATTCATTCCATCTCCATATATCCTATTCCATTATCGCTATATCCATTGCTACCTTTCCTTTTCCATCTTCTCACGATGTAACATTCTTTGAATGTAACTTCATAATCCTCTTAACAATTTCTTTGTCTTATATCACCCATCCTGTTCCATTGCTATACATCCTCTTCCATTACCAATTCCATTAACACATACTTTATTCCAACCAATTATTACCAATTTATCCTATACGGTTACCATATTACCAATATCAAATATCTTAAACCATCGCCACGCATCCTGTTTGATTAATACCTCCTCTATTCCATTACCAATTATCCTATTCCAATACCAATTATCCTATTCCAATACCAATTTCACTACCCCATTCCATGACCAATTACCCCACCCCATCCAACCATCCTCTCCACGACATAAACAATTCTAACACAAAAGATCCTCTCTCAGCGAGGTCTCCGGGTTCAGCACCGCGTCCGCGAGGACCTTCATCCACGAAGCCTCGACCCTGGTGCTGGAGACCATAGAAGCGGGCATCAAGAAGCATTACCTGGTCCCGTTGACTGTGGCGCAGCGGTCGAGGTGGCGGCGGAAGGGGGTGAAGCTGCACATCTACAATGAGCACACATTTATCGCTAAACATCTCAGCGGGTGAGTGAATTAATGTTTACATACATCGCTCCTAAAGCCGCGGCCACACATTAGAGATATTTGCACCAACGTAACGTTTTGCGCCCAATGCACCGATGTGTTATCGGTACTTTGACATAGAGCGCCTTAGTATTGGGCATTGGACAGTGATTGGACGCAAAGTTGAATCCAATGTGTGGCAGCGGCATCTATCTATCTATATTATATAAAGCTCGATTACCACTCACTCACTCACTCACTCATCGGGGGTTTTTTTCGGGTAGTTGGGGGGTGATTTTGGGTGAAATGTTGATTTTAGGGTATTTAATTTTTTAATCAAAGCAGCTTTACGGGGAGAAAATAAAAAAAATCCAAGATGGCGGCGGTTTTTCGCGAAAAAAAAAAATTAAAATGTATAGAATGACCGTGGTGCGCATAGTGTGTAAGAATTGTCTATGGAAGATGTGAACGTCAAAGTTGAAAAAAAATAAAAAAACAAGATGGCCGCGCCGCCATCTTGGATTGAAAATTGGTTTTGGACTCACGTTTGCGTGGTCGTAGCGTCGCGGTGTTTACAGATGGCGGCAAGATTTTTTTTCATTATTGCCACAGATATAGTCGAGTGTCGACCGGTGACCATAGACTATAGAAAAACAATATGGCGGCGCCGCTGGCGGCCATTTTGTCCCAAGAAAAGTTTTTGCGTTTTTCAAATTGATTTTTCATACTGTTGGCAACACTGAATCGATTGGGTTTGTATGGGGCGGTGGTAGGATATTTATCTGTCTATTGGTAGGTTTTTTAGTTTCTACCAAATTGATGGTAGTTTTTGGCTCAGGACCCCAAATAGAGGTGGAAAAATTTTGACGTGTATCCGATTTTCGAGTATGCAGTTTTATGGCAACCTCGGTTGGTATGGGCCTCATGGTAGTTTTGGAGTAAAATTCTGGCAACACTGGTTTTGGCAGACAAAAATGTGTTTTCGCAGTAGTCATTTTCCAAAGTCTCTCTGAGTCCGGGGTATTGATTAAAAAAAAAAGTGAAAATTGGCTCTGGTCCGGTATATAGTCTAGAATACAGGAAAACTATAGGCATTTTGATATTCAAGATGGCGGCGGCGCTGGCGGCCATTTTGTAAAAAAGTTTGGTTTTCGAAAAATTCAAAATGGATTTTCAGTATGATGGCAACATTTTACGGAATTTCATTGTATTGGTCAGTTATCAGTTGGGTTATTGTGTGTTGCCAGGTATAAATTTTTTTTTTGACTTTTTTGATAGTTTTTGAGATATGGCCCAAAAAGGTCGAAAGTAGAAGGACCAACATTTTAAATAAAAAGTTGCCATGTGCTCACAGATTTAGCCCATTAGAATGACATTTGACCATTTTTATCTTGGTGGCCTGGCAACACTCGGCACGGCGGGGAGAAGAAATTTTTTGGCAATGCCTTTTTCGCCGAGCTGTCTGGCCGCCAGGACGCTTGGGAGAAAAAAAGTAAAAATGCCAATCGACGCCATATATAGTGTAGTATATGGGAAAAATCCGAAACGTCAGACTTTCAAGATGGCGGCCGCGCTGGCGGCCATTTTGTGAAAAAATTGCATTTTCGAAACTTAAAAAATGGATTTTTGGGTAGATGGCAACATTTGAGCGGGGTGCAAAGTACTAGGCCAATGTGTGTATGGTCATTATGTATTGCCAGGAAAAAAAATATTCTGGCATTTTTGGTAGTTTTTGAGAAATGCCCCGAAAAAGTCGAAAATAGAAATAATGACATTTCGTAAAAATTATTCCCAGGAGCAAAGAGATGAGGCCCATTAAAATGACATTTGACTATTTTTATCTCCGTCATCTGGCAACACTGGGATGGACGGTGGCTCAAACTTTTTTCAAAGGGGTCCCTTCGAGGGGCCCTGGTCGCCCACTTTGTATGACGCAAAAAAAAACTGTGAATGCCATTTAGTGTGAAATATAGTTGTTACTGAGCACTGGGTACCAAAAGTTGGAAAAACAAAATGGCGGATAAACAGGCGGCCATTTTGTAAAAAAGTTAGGTTTTCGAAAATTTCAAAGTGGCTTTTGGGGCAGAAGGGTGCCTCTGAGAATAAAAAGTCCGGGGGCTCTTTTGAAGGTCTCCTAATTACTTATTTAATGGTGTAAAAATTTACCCCATTTTTAGGGTAATTTCCGAGATTTACCCCGAAACGTAAATTCGCGAAATCTTGAAAACCAAGTATGAGGTCTTGTCAAAAATGGTCCACAGACTCCATCAAGATCCTAAATGACCCCAAAAATTCAACAGGAAGAAAAAAAAAGGCAACTCAAAAATCACGATTTCCCATACAAGTGACGAACATTCTTACACAGTAATGTAAGTATGTTCGTCAGGTCAAGTAACGTAAGAATGTTCGTCACTTGTATGGGATATGCGAGACCGAAGGTCGAGCAGTGCCCCAAGGAGTCTGCACCCACCTATGAAAAAAAAAACTTTGCGAGGCCGCAGGCCGAGCGAGCCCACCCAAGCCGCCAAAACGACGCCGCGGAGGGCGAAGCCCGGAGCGGCTGGCGCCCCAAGGAGCCCCCACACAAAACCGAATCAACGAACCACAAAAAAGCCCACCGCGCCCGCCCACGCGGACGGTACAACCCAGAAAAGTAATTTCGCGAGGCCGCAGGCCGAGCTGCGTATCGCGAGGCCGCAGGCCGAGCTCCGCGTAGGGCGAAGCCCGGAGCGTCCAGCGTCGCAGACCTAGCTTGAGCACGCACGCGCGAAGAGCGTGCGGCGAAAGCTAGTCTATATTATATAAAGCTCGATTACCACTCACTGACTCACTCACTGATCAGGGGTTTTTTTCGGGTAGTTGGGGGGTGATTTTGGTTGAAATGTTTATTTAGGGGTATTTAATTTTTTAATCAAAGCAGCTTTACGGGGAGAAAATAAAAAAAATCCAAGATGGCGGCGGTTTTTCGCGAAAAAAAAAATTTAAAATGTATAGAATGACCGTGGTGCGCATACTGTCTTTGAATTGTCTATGGCAGATGTGAACGTCAAAGTTGGAAAAAAATAAAAAAACAAGATGGCCGCGCCGCCATCTTGGATTGAAAATTGGTTTTGGACTCATGTTTGCGTGGTCATAGCGTCGCGGTGTTTACAGATGGCGGCAAGATTTTTTTTCATTATTGCCACAGATATAGTCGAGTGTCGACCGATGACCATAGACTATAGAAAAATAATATGGCGGCGCCGCTGGCGGCCATTTAGTCCCAAGAAAAATTTTTGCGTTTTTCAAATTGATTTTTCATACTGTTGGCAACACTGGATCGATTCGGGTAGTATGGGGCGGTGGTAGGATATTTATCGGTCTATTGGTAGGTTTTTTAGTTTCTACCAAATTGATGGTAGTTTTTGGCTCAGGACCCCAAATAGAGGTGGAAAAATTTTGACGTGTATCCGATTTTCGAGTATGCAGTTTTATGGCAACCTCGGTTGGTATGGGCCTCATGGTAGTTTTGGAGTAAAATTCTGGCAACACTGGTTTTGGCAGACAAAAATGTGTTTTCGCAGTAGTCATTTTCCAAAGTCTCTCTGAGTCCGGGGTATTGATTAAAAAAAAAAGTGAAAATTGGCTCTGGTCCGGTATATAGTCTAGAATACAGGAAAACTATAGGCATTTTGATATTCAAGATGGCGGCGGCGCTGGCGGCCATTTTGTAAAAAAGTTTGGTTTTCGAAAAATTCAAAATGGATTTTCAGTATGATGGCAACATTTTACGGAATTTCATTGTATTGGTCAGTTATCAGTTGGGTTATTGTGTGTTGCCAGGTATAAATTTTTTTTTTGACTTTTTTGATAGTTTTTGAGATATGGCCCAAAAAGGTCGAAAGTAGAAGGACCAACATTTTAAATAAAAAGTTGCCATGTGCTCACAGATTTAGCCCATTAGAATGACATTTGACCATTTTTATCTTGGTGGCCTGGCAACACTCGGCACGGCGGGGAGAAGAAATTTTTTGGCAATGCCTTTTTCGCCGAGCTGTCTGGCCGCCAGGACGCTTGGCAGAAAAAAAGTAAAAATGCCAATCGACGCCATATATAATGAAGTATATGGGAAAAATGCGAAACGTCAGACTTTCAAGATGGCGGCCGCGCTGGCGGCCATTTTGTGAAAAAATTGCGTTTTCGAAAGTTAAAAAATGGATTTTTGGGTAGATGGCAACATTTGAGCGGGGTGCAAAGTACTAGGCCAATGTGTGTATGGTCATTATGTATTGCCAGGAAAAAAAATAATTCTGGCAATTTTGGTAGTTTTTGAGAAATGCCCCGAAAAAGTCGAAAATAGAAATAATGACATTTCGTAAAAATTATTCCCAGGTTCATAGAGATGGGACCCATTTAAATGACATTTGACTATTTTTATCTCCGACATCTGGCAACACTGGGATGGACGGTGGCTCAAACTTTTTGCAAAGGGGTCTCTACTAGGGGCCCTGGTCGCCCACTTTGTATGACGCGAAAAAAAACTGTGAATGCCATTTAGTGTGAAATATAGTTGTTACTGAGCACTGGGTACCAAAAGTTGGAAAAACAAAATGGCGGATAAACAGGCGGCCATTTTGTAAAAAAGTTAGGTTTTTGAAAATTTCAAAGTGGCTTTTGGGGCAGAAGGGTGCCTCTGAGAATAAAAAGTCCGGGGGCTCTTTTGAAGGTCTCTTAATTACTTTTTTGATGGTCCAAAAATTTACCCCATTTTTAGGGTAATTTCCGAGATTTACCCCGAAACGTAAATTCGCGAAATCTTGAAAACCAAGTATGAGGTCCTGTCAAAAATAGTCCACAGACTCCATTGAGGCCCCAAATGACCTCATAAATTCAGCAGGAATAAAAAAACAGCCAACTAAAAAATCACGATTTTCCATACAAGTGACGAACATTCTTACACAGTAACGTAAGTATGTTCGTCAGGTCAAGTAACGTAAGAATGTTCGTCACTTGTATGGGAAAAATGTTAAGTATCAACGGTAGCTACTATGATATGCGAGACCGAAGGTCGAGCAGTGCCCCAAGGAGTATGCACCCACCTATGAAAAAAAAATACTTTGCGAGGCCGCAGGCCGAGCGAGCCGACCCAAGCCGCCAAAGCACCGCCGCGGAGGGCGAAGCCCGAAGCGGCTGGCGCCCCAAGGAGCCCCCACTCAAAACCTAATCAACAAGCCGCAAAAAAAGCCCAACACCCGCCCACGCGGAACGGTACAACCCAGAAAAGTAATTTCGCGAGGCCGCAGGCCGAGCTGCGTATCGCGAGGCCGCAGGCCGAGCTCCGCGTAGGGCGAAGCCCGGAGCGTCCAGCGTCGCAGACCTAGCTTGAGCACGCACGCGCGAAGAGCGTGCGGCGAAAGCTAGTCTATATTATATAAAGCTCGATTACCACTCACTCACTCACTCATCGGGGGTGTTTTTCGGTCATTTAGAGGGATAAAATGGGAAAATGATGTAGGGTGACTGTAAATCGGGCGCCAATCGAAGCAGGTTTTTGTGGTTTTTTTTTTCAAAATCCAAGATGGCGGCCATGTTGGTGGTTGTATCTCTCTAACTATCTATCGGATCGCTGTCAAATTTTTTGGGTCCGTAGAGTGGGTTAAACCATTGAATTTAAAAAAATAAAATGTCGAAAAAACAAAATGGCGGCGCCGCCATCTTGGATTGAAAATGCGATTTCGACCGTTTCGAGACCCATGTTTGCGTAGCCATAGTGTCGCGGTCTATGGAGATTATGGTGAACTTTTTTCTTGTAACTGTCAGAGATATAGTCGAGTGTCGACCAGTGACCATAGACTATAGAAAAACAATATGGCGGCGGTGCTGGCGGCCATTTTGTCCCATGAAAAATTTTTGCAATTTTCAAATTGATTTTTCATACTGTTGGCAACACTGGATCGATTGGGATTGTATGGGGCGTTGGTAGGACAATTATCGGTCTTTTGGTAGGTTTTTTAATTTCTACCAAATTGATGGTAGTTTTTGCCACAGGACCCCAAATGTGAGTGGCAAAAGTGTGACGTGTATTCAAATTCCGAGTATGCAGTTTTATGGCAACCTCGGCTGGTATTGACCTCAGGGTAGTTTTGGATAAAAATTCTGGCAACACTGGTTTTGGCGGGCAAAAATGTGTTTTCGCAGTAGTCATTTTCCAAAGTCTCTCTGGGTCCGGGGTATTTATTAAAAAAAAAAGTAAAACTTGGCTTTGATCCGGTATATAGTCTAGAATACAGGAAAAATACGGCCAAGTCGATATCCAAGATGGCGGCGGCGCTGGCGGCCATTTTGTAAAAAAGTTTGGTTTTCGAAAATTTCAAAATGGATTTTCAGTGTGATGGCAACATTTTACGGAATTGCGATGTTTCAGTCGGTTATTAGTTGGGAAATTATGTGTTGCCAGGTGAAAAAAAATTTTTGTTTTTTTCGGTAGTTTTCGAGATATAGCCCAAAAAAGTCGAAAGTAGAAGGACCAACATTTTAAATAAAAAGTTGCCATGTGCTTACAGCCTTGGCCCATTAGAATGACATTTGACCATTTTTATTATGGTGGCCTGGCAACACTCGGCACTGCGGGGAGAAGAAATTTTTTGGCAATGCCTTTTTCGCCGAGCTGTCTGGCCGCCAGGACGCTTGGCAGAAAAAAAGTAAAAATGCCAATCGATGCCATATATAGTGTAGTATATGGGAAAAATCCGAAACGTCAGACTTTCAAGATGGCGGCCGCGCTGGCGGCCATTTTGTGAAAAAATTGCATTTTCGAAAGTTAAAAAATGGATTTTTGGGTAGATGGCAACATTTGAGCGGAGTGCAAAGTACTAGGCCAATGTGTGTATGGTGATAAAGTATTGCCAGGAAAAAAAATAATTCTGGCATTTTTGGTAGTTTTTGAGAAATGCCCCGAAAAAGTCGAAAATAGAAATAATGACATTTCGCAAAAATTATTCCCAGGAGCATAGAGATGGGGCCCATTAAAATGACATTTGACTATTTTTATCTCCGTCATCTGGCAACACTGGGATGGACGGTGGCTCAAACTTTTTTCAAAGGGGTCCCTTCGAGGGGCCCTGGTCGCCCACTTTGTATGACGCGAAAAAAAACTGTGAATGCCATTTGGTGTGTAATATAGTTGTTACTGAGCACTGGGTACCAAAAGTTGAAAAACAAAATGGCGGATGGGCAGGCGGCCATTTTGTAAAAAAGTTAGGTTTTCGAAAATTTCAAAGTAGCTTTTGGGGTGGAAGGGTACGTCTGACAAACAAAAGTCCGGGGGCTTTTTTGAAGGTCTCCTAATTATCTATAAACTGGTGTAAAAATTTACCCCATTTTAAGGGGGAATTCCGAGATTTACCCCGAAACGTAAATTCGCGAAATCTTGAAAACCAAGTATGAGGTCCTGTCAAAAATGATCCACAGATTACGTAGAAGCCCCAAAAAGCCCCATAAATAAACCAGGAAGAAGAAAAAAAGCTACTCAAAAATCACGATTTCCCATACAAGTGACGAACATACTTACGATACTTGATGTGGCGAACATACTTACCATACTTGATGTGACGAACATACTTACCATACTTGATGTGACGAACATACTTACGTTACTGTGTAAGAATGTTCATCACTTGTATGGGAACGTTAAGTATAACGTGACTAAAATTTTTATGGTATCTATGGTATTTTTTTTATTTTAATGACATGCGAGACCGAAGGTCGAGCCCTGCGTAGGGCGAAGCCCGGAGCAGCGCCCCAAGGAGTATGCTCCCAGTAATGAAAAAAAGCTTTGCGAGGCCGCAGGCCGAGCGAGCCGACCCAACAACGCCGCGGAGGGCGAAGCCCGGAGCGGCTGGCGCCCCAAGGAGCCCCCACACAAAACCGAATCAACGAACCACAAAAAAGCCCACCGCGCCCGCCCACGCGGACGGTACAACCCAGAAAAGTAATTTCGCGAGGCCGCAGGCCGAGCTGCGTATCGCGAGGCCGCAGGCCGAGCTCCGCGTAGGGCGAAGCCCGGAGCGTCCAGCGTCGCAGACCTAGCTTGAGCACGCACGCGCGAAGAGCGTGCGGCGAAAGCTAGTCTATCTATAATATATAAAGCTAAATTACCACTGACTCACTGACTGACTCATCGGGGGCTTTTTTCGGGTTGAAGGGGGTTGAATTCGTTTTTTTGTTGTATGAGGGGGTTGTGTATTTTTTTAATCGATCCAGCTTTTTTTATTTTTTTTTTCAAAAAATCCAAGATGGCGGCGGTTTTTCGGAAAAAAAGTTAAAAAAAATGTACAGAATGCCCAAGCGGCGCATAGCGTGTTGGAATTGTCTATGGAAAAGAGAAACGTCAAAGTTGTAAAAAATTAAAAAAACAACATGTCCGCGCCGCCATCTTGGATTGAAAATTGGTTTTGGACCCATGTTTGCGTGGTCGTACTGTCGCGATGCGCAGAGATAACGGCAAATTTTCTTTAGAATATCGCCACAGGTATAGTCAACTGTCAACCAGTGACCATAGATTATAGAAAAACAAGATGGCGGCGCCGTTGGCGGCCATTTTGTTCCGTGAATTTTTTTTCCTTTTTTAAACTGATTTTTCTTACTGATGGCAACACTGAATCGATTTGGTTAGTATCGGGCGGTGGTAGGATATTTATCGGTCTATCGGAAGGTTTTTTAATTTCTACCAAATTCATGGTAGTTTTTGGCACAGGCCCCTAAATATTGGTGAAAAATTTTTGACTTGTATCCAAATTCCGAGTATGCAGATTTATGGTAACCCCGACTGGTATTAGCCTCAAGGTAGTTTTGAACAAAAATTCTGGCAACACTGGTTTTGGCGGGCAAAATAATTTTTTGGCAGACCCTTTTTTGGCTTATACTTTGAGCATTCCGGCAAATGGCAGAAAAAAAGTAAAAATGCCAAATGTTGCCATATATAGTCAGGTATATGGGAACATTCCGATTTTTTCGATTTTCAATATGGCGTCGGCACTGGCCGCCATTTTGTGAAAAAGTTTGATTTTCGAAAATTTCAAAATGGATTTTTAGTGTGATGGCAACATTTAACAGACTTCCAATGTACTGGTCAGTTATCCGTTGGGCTTTTGTGTGTTGCCAGGTATAAAAATATTTTCGATTTTTTTGATAGTTTTTAAGATATGACCCAAAAAAGTCGAAAGTAGAAGGACCAACATTTTAAATAAAAAGTTGCCATGTGCTCACAGATTTAGCCCATTAGAATGACATTTGACCATTTTTATCATGGTGGCCTGGCAACACTCGGCACGGCGGGGAAAACAAATTTTTTGGCAATGCCTTTTTTGCCGAGTTGTCTGGCCGCCAAGATGCTTGGCAGAAAAAAAGTAAAAATGCCAATCGACGTCATATATAGTGTAGTATATGGGAAAAATATGAAATGACAGACTTTCAAGATGGCGGCTGCGCTGGCGGCCATTTTGTAAAAAAATCACGTTTTAGAAAGTTAAAAAATGGATTTTCGGGTAGATGGCAACATTTGAGCGGGGTGCAATGTACTAGGCCAATGTGTGTATGGTCATAGAGTATTGCCAGGTAAAAAAATAATTTCGACATTTTTGGTAGTTTTTGAGAAATGCCCCGAAAAAGTTGAAAATAGAAATAACGACATTTCGCAAAAAGTATTCCCAGGAGCATAGAGATGGGGCCCATTAAAATGACATTTGACTATTTTTATCTCCGTCATCTGGCAACACTGGGATGGACGGTGGCTCAAACTTTTTTTAAAGGGGTCCCTTCGAGGGGTCCTGGTCGCCCACTTTGTATGACGCGAAAAAAAAGTGTGAATGTCATTTAGTGTGTAATATAGTTGTTACTGACTACTGGGTACCAAAATTTGGAAAAACAAAATGGCGTATGGGCAGGCGGCCATTTTGTAAAAAAGTTAGGTTTTCGAAAAATTCAAAGTCATTTTAGGGGCAGAAGGGTGCGTCTGAGAAAAGAAAGTCCGGGGGCTCTTTTGGAGGTCTTCTAATAACCTATGGAATGGTGTAAAAATTTACCCCATTTTTAGGGTAATTTCTGAAATTTACCCCGAAATGTAAATTCGCGATATTTTAAAAACCAAGTATGAGGTCCTGTCAAAAATGGTCTACAGACTCCATTGAGGCCCCAAATGACCTCATAAATTCAGCAGGAATAAAAAAAAAGCCAACTCAAAAATCACGATTTCCCATACAAGTGACGAACATACTTACGTTACTTGGTGTGGCGAACATACTTACGTTACTTGGTGTGGCGAACATACTTACGATACTTGATGTGACGAACATACTTACGATACTTGATGTGACGAACATACTTACATTACTTAACGTGACGAACATTCTTATGGTATCTACTATGACATGAGGGACCTAAGGTCGAGCCCTGCGCAGGGCGAAGCCCGGAGCAGTGCCCCAAGGATTATGCGCCCACTAATGAAAAAAAAACTATGCGAGGCCGCAGGCCGAGCGAGCCCATCTTCTCTTAGTTACATTACTGTAATACGCGAGACCGAAGGTCGAGCCCTGCGTAGGGCGAAGCCCGGAGCAGTGCCCCAAAGAGTATTCACCCACTCATGAAAAAATAAAAACCATGCGAGGCCGCAGGCCGAGCAAGCCCATCTTCTTTTAGTTACGCTACCATAATACGCGAGACCGAAGGTCGAGTCCTGCATAGGGCGAAGCCCGTAGCAGTGCCCCAAGGAATAATCACCTACTTATAAAAAAAAAAACTATGCGAGGCCGAAGGCCGAGCGAGCCCATCCTCTTTTAGTTACGCTACCATAACACGCGAGACCGAAGGTCGAGCCCTGCGTAGGGCGAAGCCCGTAGCAGTGCCCCAAGGAATAATCACCTACTTATGAAAAAAAAAACTATGCGAGGCCGGAGGCCGAGCGAGCCCACCTTCTTTTAGTAACATTACTGTAATACGCGAGAGCGAAGGTCGAGCCCTGCGTAGGGCGAAGCCCGGAGCAGTGTACTAAGGAGTATTCACGCACTAATGAAAAAAAACAGTTTGCGAGGCCGAAGGCCGAGCGAGCCCAGCTTCTTTTAGTTACATTACTGTAATACGCGAGACCGAAGGTCGAGCCCTGCGTAGGGCGAAGCCCGGAGCAGTGCCCCAAAGAGTATTCACCCACTCATGAAAAAAAAAAAAACTATGCGAGGCCGCAGGCCGAGCGAGCCCACCTTCTTTTAGTTACGCTATCATAATACGCGAGACCGAAGGTCGAGCCCTGCGTAGGGCGAAGCCCGTAGCAGTGCCCCAAAGAATAATCACCTACTTATGAAAAAAAAAAACTATGCGAGGCCGTAGGCCGAGCGAGCCCATCCTCTTTTAGGTACGCTTCCATAATACGCGAGACCGAAGGTCGAGCCCTGCGTAGGGCGAAGCCCGGAGCAGTGCCCCAAGAATTATTCATTCATTAATGAAAAAAAAATAGTTTGCGAGGCCGCAGGCCGAGCGAGCCTACCCTAGCCGCCAAAGTAACGCCGCGGAGGGCGAAGCCCGAAGCGGCTGGCGCCCCAAGGAGCCACCACACAAAACCGAATCAACGAACCACAAAAAAGCCTACCGCGTCCGCCCACGCGGACGGTACAACCCAGAAAAGTAATTTCGCGAGGCCGTAGGCCGAGCTGCGTATCGCGAGGCCGCAGGCCGAGCTCCGCGTAGGGCGAAGCCCGGAGCGTCCAGCGTCGCAGACCTAGCTTGAGCACGCACGCGCGAAGAGCGTGCGGCGAAAGCTAGTTATATATATATAGTCAGATATAAAAAAAATCTAAACTATACAAGAGTTTTGCTAAAACAGCAGTCGTTTTACGATCAGAAACGCCCGTAGACGCTCAAACATTAGTTTTGTTTTCTACCATTTCTCTGTTTTAGTTTCGTGCATATACACATTGTCAGTTTTCATCATCATCAGCTTATCCCAGTTCACTGCTCTCATCTCACTAAGGGGCAGCGCAGACGACAGACTATCCGTGACGTACTTTTTTGCAATTATATGCAGTAACGCACACGCAGGCCCGCCGCAAGCGGGCGTGCAAGGCGTGCAATGCACGCGGGCGGCGCATTCAGGGGGGCGGCAAAACAGACAATCATCGACTAAAATTCAGACATGGTCACCTCACAATACTAAAAAGATTATCCTTATAAAAATAATATGATGAACGGCGCCCAAATATTTCTTTTATATCGTAGCATTACATAGCGCCATCTATTGAAATTTATGAGAACAAAGTTAATCCGTATCGTACTCTATGTGAAATAGGGAAATCCCACAGATATCAGGGGAAATCCCCTTAAAACTATATTCTCATTTTTTTGTTTTTATTTATTTAACTAACACAAATGCAAAAGTGATGTGAGTGAACAACAAACTTCAATTGTTTTGTTATAGCCCTAATGTGAGATCCGGAAACGGTCCAGGGTACTTAAAATTAATAATATTCTGTATATTTTTGTGCGAAGTGTGACTATAAAAATAATTTAGAAAATTATTTATATTATCCGTCGGCGCAAAAAATCATAATTATGTTAAGTGTATTTGTTTAATTAATCAGCATATGGGCGCATTCATATAAACAGCAGGTATTCATGTAAAATTTAAAGGCTATTTTACTGAAAAAACTTAAAAGTAAGGATTTATTAAAAAAATGTATCAAAATTAATACAGAGTGTAACAAAAGTAACTTAAGTAACAAAAGGGGGACATTCCACCTAATCAATACGAACAACTTTTACTATGGGGTCAACTCTGAAGTCGCGAAAAAAAATTAGTTATTCCATTACATTTGTGTGCAGTAGGTATGAAATTTTTTTTTCGCAGTAAGTAGTATTGTCATTATTATTGTGATTTAAAGGGTATTTTTTTCTGTTATACAGCTTAAGAGTGAAGATTTATAAAAAAAATATTAAAATTATACCTATACAGGGTGTAACCAAAGTAACTTAAATCCCGAAAGGGAGTCATTCTACACATAAATACGAACAATTTTTACCATAGGGTCAACCGTGAAATCGCGAAAAAAAATAACTATTCCATACAAAATGTATGGAAAAGCCGATTTTTTTTTCGCGATTTCAGTGTTGACCCCCTAGTAAAGGTTGTTCGCAATAATGGGTGGAATGATCGACCCCCTTTTGGGATTTAAGTTACTTTTGTACAACCGTAAGTATACTAAACTTTTTCAAAAAAATTCCAGGAGCTCAATTTCGATGGCAAAGACGAGAAAAAGATACAGAGAAAAATAAACTAGCGGGTTCTCTAGAGAAATTTTTTAGCAAACCAGAAAATAGGGACTCTGAATGTCAAGAGAATGTTGACGTACTTAATACCTATACCTACCTACATAATATGTATAAACTGCACCTTTCTTGCCTTCATTTTTTTCATTTAATGTCGTTTTAGTGTATCTATCTTGTATAAAATAACTTAATATAGGTTTTGTAGTTAGATAGGGGCGGCACGATAGGAATTGCACACCGGCGTTCAAACCGCTAGCGGCGGGCCTGCGCACACGACGCGCAATAATCTGTCGCGGATATTTCACAGGCTCAACGCACACGACGCACATCTTCGAATATTCTGTCGGCAGACCTAGACGCTCTTTTAAATATCTCAGACGCAGACTCTATCGCAGAAAAAGTGTGCCGTCTGCGCTGCACCTAAATACCACAAGCCACACAAGTTTACAGCAGCGTCACCGGTGCTAGAAGCTAAGCTCTGCGAATAGCTAACCCGCCTCCGCAGCGTGGCGATTATGGGTAAATCCAGGTTTTGCCTAAAGTGGCGATCAACTGGAAAGGCTATGTACAGCAGTGGACTGCAATAGGCTGCCGATGATAATGTCTGATGTTTATTCATTTTATTCTCCAGCGGCACAGTGTGCGAGGTGTGCAGCAAGACGATAGCGCGGCGTCTCGGCAAGCAGGGCTACGAGTGCCGCGACTGCGCGCTCAAGTGCCACAAGCACTGCCACGTGCGCGCGCCCGGCACCTGCCCCGCCTCCTCCGTGCACAATATGGAGCTGTAAGTCGATTGCATAAGGTTTATTGTAGCTTGGAGTAGCTAGCTCAGGTTTAAGAGAGGTAGAGCATTAGGTATGCTCTATGTATGTATGTATGTGAATCTTCCCTCCTCCACCATATAGAATACCGCAGTTAGAGGTCGAGTTTCTGCCGGCGAGTAGGGTCACCGGAGCTCGTGGGGTGAGTGCTACATCGGCAGTTAGGGACCAACATGGCAGTAGCAACTAACAGATAACTGACCAGTGTGGCACGCCGAGGCATCCAGTGGCATGCTGTGACATCTTGTGGCATCCTGCTGAAAGCCCAGCCACTTTGCCACAGTTAGTTTGTTATTTAGCACTTCTAGCTGAAGATCAAGAGATACATATAAGAACTGATAGTTTGACGGAAAGACAATTCTAAGTATGTACGCAATTTGTGGAGGGCAATACCAAAATGCCCGCTGTGCAAGTTTCCAACTTATTTCAACTGTCTTAGCAATTATAATTTCTCAGCACAGAGTGACCCTTTGAATAAGGTCCATAGATTGTCGCTACTGGAGAGCTGTCTCATAACATATCAAAAGGAAAGTAGCTCTTAAAGATTTATATACAGATGCCATAATAACTGCACAATATAATATAGTGCACCCGAATAACCTGGTGATTTATAGCTCTGCAGAAGAATTTTCTATCTGACAACTAACTATAAGTATATATAGGTATCCAAAGAAGGGAAAGCTGATGATGATATAGAAAATATAGATAAGGAAACCCATTTTAACATTTATTTACAGGGTTGCGGAACGACTAATAAATTATAATTACCTACATATTCTACTATTTCTTCCACAATGCTCTATTGAGCATAGAAAATAGAGCAGGGAATATGCAGCAAAAATGTTTTCGTATAAAATATACAACATAAGAACAAAATCAAAATTTGGTGAAAAAGATGAGATTACAGTCGTTTAAAGAAGTTATATCTATACCTTTCACATAATTACATTTTTTATAAAGTACATGACGATAAATTAGTCATCGGGTCTCTGTCTAAAATGTCTCTCTTTGTACCTCGAATAATACATTTAAATATCCGATATTTTGTATATTTTGGGTACCGTGAAAAGATTTTGAAAAATCCATAAACAATCAGTGCATATTCCCTATTCAACCCACTTAATAAAATACTCCATAACATGCCGTTCACTATTACTTACAATGTATATCTAACAGTTATTTACATATGCTTGCATTCACTCATATAAGATATACCACATGGTCATTAGTTAATGCATTTACAATCTAACAGCAGCATTTTTAATTTTTGATTATACAGCTGCTTGTTGTTATGGGAACAATCTGCCTTTTTCTAGGAAAGTTTATATGTTTTCAGTACAATTATAAAATAATAAATACCTACAATATTAGTGCGTGTGAAAGCTGTTTCATTTCTGGCTTACTCTATGAACATATATCACTATGTAATAAATATAAAAAAGACTAAGAAATATCAGTAATTTCCAAAAAGAAATATGCTTTTTATTTTATTTTTGTTTGAGGTAAATAAATTGATCAATGTGTCAATGCATTTTTCATTAAAGCATGACTAATGAATGAATGAATTACTATGTTATAATTAGGTATCTATTTTCAATGAAATATTAGGTTTTAAATGTTTATATGCAATAATTATTAATGAATGCTGCGTATAGTTTGTTAATTGAATACCTAAGGATGTAGATAAAGAATTATCTTGGTATGTATAGTGATGTTTCTTAGTTTTTATACATGATATATATGTCGGTAGGTATATTGAAACATCTTAACGAACTACACTAAAACAATATAAGAAAAAGGCAGACACAATGAAAGTTTCTGAGATACATATCGTAAACAATTAAAAATATGAAACCTTCATCACTAGTTTCATTAATTACTTACTACTAAATTCGTCTCTTAAACTTTCATAACTATTAATTTATGTTACATTGCTTATATTTATCTTTATTTTCAACGCTGCCAAGGTCACATTCCCATAGCTTTGGAAATGGAAGGTACAAGAGTTAGTTTATACCTACTCGCTTTTTAGCTTTATCATTATAAAATTCATACACATTATGATTATACAACATTTTATAATAATAATTATATTGTTAAATTAAATGCTTTGTATTTTACACAAAAAGTACAATCGGTTGCAATAACAAACATATTTCTATGAAGAAAAATGTTTGTCTCCGATTGTATCTAGAAATGCATTCAATACCTATTTCATCTGCTTGGGCAATATAAATAGTATAGTGCGGATACACACTTTTATATATTTTATTCAAATAAATGTCAAATGTTCATAATATTTTCTATGCTGTAGAGACTGTCCTAGCACTATTTCATAATTCACGCATTTTACACCATTTATTTAAACCAAAAACACATAAAAAAACAAAAATATCCCAAGTTGATATTGTAAATAATAATTACTCGTACAAAGGGTATTTTTGTCTCATTTAAATTAATATCCATTAATGATTGAAGAACCCATGAAATCATTAAAATAAAATTTTAAAGCAAACCTTACAAAAATATTATTTTTCTTCTTCTAGATCTATGCTCCCTGTGCTTAATGAGTAATCAAGCTAAGCAAGAAGACTGCAAGAAAATATTATAAAAAAATATAAAAAACACAAAAAAATACACAAGCAATTTCCATTCAGGTTCTTTGAAAATGTTAAAGTTTGTAGACTTCAAAGTATCTATTGGCTTTGTGTGGCATGGATTATTTTATGTTTAAAAGCTTTCCCACCCACGTCGAGAAAACGGTGGCTGAATTTTTTCTGATGAAAATTACAGTTCACAGTTTATCACTGAAACGTGCAAAAGCATAAAAACATGGGAAAGTACAAAAATGGGTGTACATTCGCTTTCTAATGGAAAATACTAAGGCACACACAACGTTATTCACAATAATCGGCTTGATAAGACCGATCATAGACCTCCAAAAATGTGACGTGGGTAAGAACGCTTATGTAAAAAGAACTTTCTCAAATATTTTCCTGAAATACTGCAGACCAGTATAACTAACTACACCTTTTCTTTTTTATTTAGAAATGTAGACGCATTTGTTTTTTGCAGTGAAGTTTTACTAAATGTTTTACACAACACGCTAAATAACTGCATTTTATTTGATGTGAGTTGCATTGTGTACAGAAACGCAGCCAAACATGCCTCAATTATATTTGTTAAGTTTTTTTTATAAAGGAGGTTTCGTGAAACCTACTTAAACTTATTTTCTATTTTTAATAATATATGTTTTATCTTATACGGTTTGAATTTTTTTCTGATACACACACACACTCTTAGTGTAACATCGCTAGGCTTTGATTTGACTGATATACAAATCGACACAATTTTATTCTATGATTTAATATTTTAAATTATTTTTAAGTTTTTATCCTGTCTTAAAACGATTTTGATCTTGAGGAGAATTATGGTCTCGTTTAGACTGTATCGCAGAATGCAAGCTTGTAGGAAAATATTTAAATTACAATTTTAAATTTTGTGTTTTACGCTGTTTGCATGTTGTTGTTGTGGCATGAAAGCTCGACTTTATTATTTTCATTTACTTTTATTATTGATTTTTACATTTAAACTGAGCAAATAATTTTCTTTTCCTAGGATTTTCTTTAAATATTTTCTAGATCTTTTTTCTGTCACATTCGTTTTTATTTATATTCATGTATGATATTAATATTTTTTTTCTATTCCAGGACATACATTTCGTCTCCGTACACGGACAAGAATATAAGGATGTTGTGATTTATCATAAACGAAGCGCTTAAGAATGCACAAAGCATCACCCGTTTTACCATCTTAAAATTAAATTATAACAAAATATATACCACAAAAATCTCTCTAAGTACAACACTTATGTACGCTAATATATACATTGTACATGTATAGGCTTTTTTACAAATATATTTATTATTAATAAATGTTATAATTCTAGTTGTAAGGTGAAACAAATGTACGTTGGCCGTGGTCTCACTGCTTAGTTTACTACAGTAATACCACTACAAATGTAGGTTCTATTGCCTAGGACTACATGTTACCAATAGGATTATAGTATTGATAGGACCCATGAATATATTTTGTGAGACTAGCCAGTGGGACCTCAGACAAAGCATGAAAACGTAGAGATTTCGGGAGGTGTTGCTGACAAAATAAAAATACTATTGAAATTGTATTTTCCGCTTCTGTCACCGATATTGGCGTACAATGTTAGGGTTAGTTTAGAAATCGCTAGAGCCCACCATCGAAGCCATTTTCTCTAATATTTACGTATTAGATTTATTGGATATTTCCACGCGCAATGCTTCGCCCATCAGACGTCATTCGCTTTTACCTGCAGCCGCGAATCAATATTACAATTTGATTAAATCATATGAAGGTGCAATGACGCTAAGCGAGACCTGACACAGGCCTATACTTACCATAAACAAGCTGTTTCAATAACCCACATTTCGAGAACAACTTCTCGGCCGCATCCGAACGCTAAGTCCACAATAAAGTAGCATACCAACCCAGTCTTTGCTTACCATTTGTGGGCCCACAAGCAAATGTCTCGTGACGTCAGCTAAAAACAAGGATTTTTACAAAAAAATCACTACCTCATTTCTTCAAAGTTACGACAATACATAACTTTATTTAAAGTTACCAGAATAATAATATACTATCGTTTTTGTTGTTTTATTTTATGTTGTTGAGAAATTTTAATGTGAATTTTGTAAAACTCGAAATATTAACTATTTATTTTAGTGTCTTAAAGTGCTTTTGCACAAAATGTGATCTGATATTATTATAAATGTGCAATACATTGATGTATAATCACTAGCGCTTGAAGCTTGACAATTAAAAACATTTTACATTAGAATAATGAAATCATTTCTTGGCCATAGTTCGCAGTGACCACCTGTGTAGTTTCGATCCAATATAGACATTACCTATCTAATTTGTAAGAGCGTGATATGTTTTGTTTCTCAATGAGTGATTGACATGAAAATGTATGCTACAAATTTTTCGTAAAAAAAAATATTTAAATGAAACTAAAATTGTACTTATTTATATCTTATATACAGATTTTATGAGAGTGTTCCCCTACAATGAATGGAAACGCTCATTAAAAGAAAAAAATACATTTTTTAAAGAAGAGTGCCATAAAATTACCTTTGACGACGCAACGGCCATTTTATAGATTTACAATTTCAAAAACATACCCATCAACTAATATAAAAGCGACTTGAGCTTCTCTTTCGCTTCCATCAGGCGTAGGGAAGCCACTATGTCGAGCTATAAAATATAATATATAAATAAATATTATAGGTTTAATTACCTGTTTCAACAAAATTTAGGGCCAAATGCATTAGGTATTGTAGATTTGAGCTTTGAAGGTTAACAACAAAATATATTTACATCGAATAAGATATAATACCAGACATTTTATAAGAATTATTTCCAGTACCGTCAGCATACCCAGTGTTAGGTACCAGACCAAGATTTGATGAAACATTTGTAGCACAACATTCGAATAATCTTTGTGTTAAATGGAAACGGTTCATAATTATTAATTACATGAGGGATTTGTACTCTTTTACTAAGATGTTAACGCATAATTTATATTACGGTTCCGTAAAAACAATTTATTTATAAATGTTGCGCAATGTGTTTACTGTCTGTAATTTTATTTTCCTCTTTTTTTAATAAAATGCCTTTTTTACAAAATTTGTTTTTTTTTATATTCCTCTCAACATGATAAGAATATACACAGTATTATACAGGTGTAAAAAAGTTCGAACCAAATCCAAAGGGGTGGCTTAAAATACAGCTAAAAATATAATTTAAATAAAATTATAAAAAATATAATAAAATAAACAATAAATAATCCAAGACATGCCACGCTGGGCCACACAGCGCCACCTAGCCCCAAACTAAGCCGAAGCTTGTAATGTGGGTACTAGACAACTGATAGGTAAACTTACTTATATACTTTTTTTTTGTAAATAAATACATATTATACATAGAAAACACCCAGACTAATACAAACAGACATGTTCATGCACACAAATGTTTGTACTGTGCGGGGATCGAACCCACAACCCTTGGCTCAGAAGGCAGAGGGCACTACCAACCGAGCCACCGAGCATGCGATAATATTACCAATAAATGAATTTATTACTACAGAAAAGTCCACTGCCCTTTTCCTCCTTATCAAAATTATTATTATCAGTCGAAACTCGCAGCCGCACACTCTCCGGAAGATAGATCTTCCACCCCCTTGAATTTAGCAGGTACCTACTTTTTTACACCTGTAAATACCTACTTGAAAATAATAATTATACAGATACCTACTATAATATGACGAGGGTTCTTTAAAAACCCAATGAAGGAACTGAGACAACATTGGGTTGAATGAAATTAAAATATACTAGTAAAGTTATGTATCATTTTATTGACTTGCGCTTATGTACACATAACAGTAAGCCGACATCCTCACAATGACAAATCTCGCACCTTTCATGTCGTTACATATAATTTTTATTATATTACCGTTAAAACCTCCTTTTACTAGGTAACTTTTACTTCGTTTTTCATTTGACATGAATTATAATTCAAACATCGCTTTCGCTTGTGAATTGTCATTTTTATACAGTAGAAACGTTTTATGTCAATAATTCTAATAGTTTTTATGTCATGTGAAAAACGTGCGTGATTTTATAATAAAAATAAATAAAAATAAAGTAATAAAATACCGAATGATCATGGGTAGACAGATGCTTTTATTTGATGTACATTTATGAAACTACACGATTTTTCTGACTCTGTTGTCCTTTACGGCCGTATTCACAAACGTTACTATGCGACGCGTGGACGCACAGTACCCAAAATGCTATAGCTTTTTGGGTACCTGTGCGTTGGCGCGACGCATAGTAACGTTAGTGTCAAAGAGGGAGACTGACTACACCTTAATGTAAAATAATCGTGATTAATCTTGACATGTCAGAGCCAAAGGGACTCTTCATTATGTACACACGGCCACATATTAAACTATCAAATATATCTATGTCAATGCATAATGCACATAGGGTGTGTAGGGTGCTTGGATATTTAGTAAAAAATCTTGACAGATAAAATTGCTTGCTGTATGGCCGTCTGTACATATTGCGATAATTCTCTTGCATGGTGTGTGTAAACTAGTGCTGAAAATATACCGGACGTAAAACTTTTGGAGTTGCCTTGGCCGAGCTGAAACAACTGATCTGATGTAAGTATACCAGTCATAATTGATCTCAAATGAATAACGGAATTAGGAATAAAATTGACGTAGGCAGGCATACCTACATACAACTGATCTTTCTAATCATTTGGTAATTTGACAACTGTCGAATTAGATCGAGTAGATGTCCAGCAGTGGAGGGTATGATTAAGATGAAACAGTCGAAATGATGTAGGATATTATTCCTATAACTTTAGTGTGACCACGAATTTGTATATGCAGTCGGATATTCTCTGTCAATAATAACGTGAGTAATGACTATGATATCACTACCATTACAGGATATATGGACCTAATATTTCATTTAGAGTTGTCTATCGATAGATCGCGACTTATCGATAAAATACGATACCATTATTAGGGCAAAGTTGTGCTGAATAAAATTATCGATATAATTGAAATACATCATATGACTCAGATAGTATCGATATAGTATCGGTAATTGATAGTTTTTAATCTATAGCAAAACTATCGACAGTTATACAACTCTAATTCTCAACACTCATATAATACGCTAACTAGCATTCTCAATACCAAGCCAGTTCCTAATCAAGTGGCTTTTATTTCGTTCCGTCTTATAAAATATTTATACAGTACGATATTCTTACAAACACTTGTAAAATAACGTTGTGATAATTTGTTGACATAAACGCCCATTTTGGTTTTAATCGGTTATATCAGGCAACATCACATACATTGCTCTGATCTCAAAGTAACTAACTTGAGCAGTTGTGGTGTGGCTATATGAACAGTACCATACAGTAAAAGTACCATAAATACATACACGGGACAAACACAAATGCTTATCCCGGGTGGGAATCCAATCATGACCCTCGCTCGATTCAGAACGCAGGGGCACTTGTTATCTGAAAAGCCTTACCAAACCTTTATCTAGCGGAAAGTTCTGGATACCGTATCAATGACATAACTTTATAATCCAGTAGTGAAATTCTGTATAACAAATCAATTTCTTTCAGGATTTTTTATGTCAAATAACAAGTGCCCTGCAATGTATAATAAAAAAAAAATATTTTGATGGCTGAAAAGATTAAATTATTGATAGAAATCTAGGCGTTTTTGTAACAAATTACCACAACAAGGTTAAAATCGGCAGTGGGTGTCAAATAAAATAAAAAAACTGAAATACGATCACAAAATATAATTCGATACTAAAATGCCTATGTACAATACATAAATCAAGTGACTACAAAATTCGTAGGACAATTGTATAAACAACGCATGGTAACCCTACGCTAGCGACTTAAGGTGTTATATCAATTGTTTCATATTAGCTTTTTTAGACTACAATATGTCATATACGGGTATATATTGCATACATGTCAAACTAAAATATGTCAGATGACAAATTTGCTGCAATACGTCTCCGGTCGTGTCGAACTATCGTCCCATCGAATTATGAGAGTAAGGGAACAGAGAATGCACATGTGTTTAGACGCACTCATTCGCTTTAGTATTTCCTGCTTACTTGGCTAGTCTCTTTAGGGATTGACAGCGGTGGCCCAAATTTGGGTAGCAGAGAGCACGTGAATGATTAAAAAATACATTCAATAGTTCTACCTAATATTGGTGTCTACCAATATGAACTATTAGTAGACACTATATGTGGTAGACATATATATGTATTTTCAATCCACACTCAATTTTTAAATTGGCTCATTAGGTTGCTGTATTGTTAATAAAGACAAAAATTACAATTGAATTATTGTAATTGTTACAGTTGACACTGACAACTTAATATGGATCCTCTTGTAAACTTCAATATTAATATTATTAATATTTACTAGTAACTATTGATGGCAAGTAACTTATTACTAAAATAAAATATGCTTATTAATATAAATAGCAACTGCATCAAAGATAATAATTGGTACGTAAGTAATGGAAACTTTAAATGAGAGAAATACCCATTAGAGATTAATACGGTTAACCAATATAAAACAATTTTTACAACACCATAAGTTACGAACTCAAAATATTCCGCGATAAAACGCTTTTAATTATTCGAATGCACCAAAAAAATATTTCTAACAAAAATATTCGTATAAAAATCAAATACTGAGTGCAATTATTATTACAAACACAATATATTTTACATTTCCATAATAATTATTATTAATAATAATAATAAATCGCAGTTATATAGAACATTATCTATAACGGAAACTAATTGATATCCTTCGGGTAGAAATAAATATTTATTAAAAGAACATTATCTATGAGAGAAAAAATTGCAATAGACAATTTTAGAGCAGTATAATTTACAAAAACAGTCTAATTGAGGCCAAAAATATAAATACATAGTTTAGTCAAACCGTTCGGATATCAGCATAGTTCCCACTCGTTTAGGCACAAAATAATATAAAGTACATACTACACAATGGCATAGTCTGTTTCTACTGAATAAATAGTCTTTGACGAAGCTGAGACCAATGCATAATATTTAGATAGCAATAAGCTTGTAAATCCAACTAAAATTTGGTTAGTTTTATAGTATATGTATTAATACTAACATTTTATCTTACATATTACATAGTTATACAGTAAATATCACTAGGTGTTAATCACTTCTATAGTGGTTTTCATGGATTAATTTCACCATTTTTATTTTATGGAATTTGTTCGAAAAAGAATAACACAAAAAAGACTTATAAATGCATACTCAGTCGAGCGTAAAACAATTGGAATAACTTACATCACTTTGAGCACCAGTTTTGTTCAAAAGCCCAATTGTTGGTTTAAAAAAATGTTGTGTCAAAAAAAAAAAGAGTTTAGTAAGTTACGCTAGAGGGAAAGTGCTGTGTACAAAAACGTGTATATTGTAAAAAAAGTGGTGTTTCATTATTAGTACAATGGATTTTCGTCTAATTTGTACGTTTTAAAAAATCGTAGGCCGATTCTGACTTATTATGCAACTTTTAGATCTAATATTAACATTTGACATTCAACATTCTTAAGTTGACATTCCAAAATTGCTTCATACTTCCTTAGCCTTCAACTGTCATTGGATAACAAAAACTGTTAAAGCATTGTGAATATTCTTCAATAATTAATGATTTCAAAATGTTCATAGATTTAAAAGTTACTTAATATGGGGCCGGTTTCTGTATGGAATGGTCTATCAGTCCAACTTTCTCTTACAAACTAAAAGTCGCGATTCCAAACGTCATTTCTGTTAATTTTTTACCAAAAATCAATCTGTACTGCTACTGACATGTACTTTTTAAAATTGCGTGATACATTTTGTATAATAAATGCGATTTTCAACACTATTGCCGGGCGGTTAGGGTGAGGATACTAAAAGCGACACTATTTTTCAGAGAGCGATCTATAAAGCGTTCTTATGTCCTAGTTTGGCCTATCATGGTGATATAATGTGAACACCCCAGTTATAAAATTTATAATAATGTCATAGGAATATTTATTTTTCTTATATCCATCCATATGTTTGATAATAGTGATGTCATTGTTAAAAATGTATATCCGCGGATACCGTTATTTGGTATCAAGATCCACGGATACGGTTCTTTTTTTTCCTCAGTCGGTGTCGACGCGTGAGACTCAAACGATAACTGACGTCACGCATGTTGCATTTTCGATTACGAAAATGACATTTTTAAATCTATGTCACAAAGTACAGTAAAAGCTTGGAGAATCATTACTAATGTATTGAGTTATGATAAAACTCGTAGAACAATTGTTTATGTTTATTATGTTTGCTATCTACTCGTGTGGTTGTTGATGTTTTACAAATAACCCTGTTTAGAATGTAATTATAAACACAATAATACGTACATGTGTTGAAAACAGCAACAATTTTTTTATGTTTTTACAGTCTGTGTTTTGGAAACGGCAATGGACTAACAGATTATACGCATCGTCTAAATGACAGTTAAATTTAAACGGTTTTGACAAACAAAAATCAACAAAAAATTCGTATTTTTTTTTCTTAATTACCATTTTAATAAAACCTTAGCCAGAAACTTATAGGTTATGGAAGACATTCGTTAACTGTTATAAGGGTGTTCCGGTTAAATTTAAAATGGGTGAAATATACATAGAACCGCCTAGCAATAGAGTCGGGAATCGCTCAGCATACATACATATACACGATAATATATTATTTTTATGTTTAATACCTTACGCTAATCGTCGCACGACGCAATGTCAATAAATATCGATTAATACTAGTTATTTTACTTGTCGCTACATGAATATTACACATATTTATTTTTTTAACTTTTTATCGATTTTCACTTTTGAGCTTTTGTGAACGAACTTAATTTTTCTTCTTACTGTAACTAAAAGGCAATTTTATATATCGGACTCTTAATATAAATGAATATAGGACCCTACATAATTTTATATGAACTCATAAGACACTTTAGCGAATGAAAATTATATTATATGCCATTTTTTGATGCATTCACATGACTGATTTCATATACTTAAGACTTTTTTTAGCTGAATAAAAAATTACGGATCAAACAAAAAAGAATTACCAAGCTTCAAAAGAAACATGTAATAATCCTTTTTATATTTTAACAGAGTTCGAAAAAGGAGGAGATTTTTCAATTCAACCGTATATATGCTTTTTATTTTAATAAAACTTAGTTTAACTCATTAATAAAAGAGTCCAAGTGTACAAAATAAGCAAAAATAATTAAGTAAATAAACGTTTTTAAAAATAAGAACTCAACAGTGAAAATCGATTACGTAACCTTAAAACTACGTACATAATACGTATCCGAATAAATATTTTTAAGTATAAAATTAAAAAAAACACAACTTGCTTTATGCTTCGATTCGTGCGCTAAGTCTAGTTCATATTTTTTTCTCCATTATCGATTCTTTTCGAGCACAATCGTTATGTTCACTGGATTGTCTCGATAACGTGGCGATATTTATAATAAACCACTTCGAATATTGATTATAGTAGAATCGATGCTGCGATACATTGATTGCTGGCAACACTTGAGATAATGGTAGATTTTTTATAGGAATTTGGGTGTGTTTTCAGTCAGTAATGAGGGGTTACTTTTTGAATTGTGTAGTCAACATTCTTGAACGATTAAAATTACTAGATCATACAACAATGTTATGATGAAACAAGCTTATTTATCATTTTTGTAATAATGTACCTACATATGGTATATTTTTTTATTGAACGCGCAAAAATGCAATAAGAAATGCTTTTGTAATTGTTAAAATATTGATATTTTGAATAGTGTATACTTTAATCCTTTGACCGCCGAGAAATGGGACACAATAGAAATAGATAATGTCTCATTATAAGCGTCACCGGCGTTTAAAAGTGTAATAATCTTTGTAAATCCATTTAGCAAACTGTCTGATCCCTGTTTCTTTATGTAAAGGTTATATGGCAGTGATTCTATCAGATTAGAATATTAAGATAATCTGAACTGAAAACCTTCAATAATTTGTGTTCTTTAATTTTTTTAAATGTACATAACCTTGAAAAGTTTTTAAAATCAGAACATGTCTTGTAAACAAGTCCATACAGCCTTAAATTTTATTGAGATTTACGGCGGCTGGGACCTTAAAAATCTATCTCAAGTGTTGCCATTTAAGTTAAGAAGTCGTTGTTACAAGCCGACAGACGGCTACTTATTTTATATACGTAGTATGTTGCTTTCATCACATTTAACCTAGCCGGTACCGACGAACAAGTATTTTGCCATTATCTGTAGGCATTTCAATATTATTCCGACGCATCCGTAATTCAACATTACTCTTCTACAGAGTAATGGAAAGTGGATGGCAGAATATTTCAAACAAAGTATTTTTTGTACAAAATTCATAATTTTTCAAACATTACTACCAACATTTATTATAAAATGTAAACCAGTTAGTTTTAATTCGATTAGAAACTTTGTATATAAAGGCCTTCTAAGGAAAAAATTTAATTAATCGTTAGGCTAATATTAATGTGGAGTTAAAAAAAATGCCTTATATAATAGATTACTATCAAAAACACTGTATATTTTGTTATAATTATTCTTTCTATCAAGATTAAAGTACAGTTAGAACCAAT
Source organism: Conogethes punctiferalis (assembly GCA_031163375.1). NCBI lineage: Eukaryota > Metazoa > Arthropoda > Insecta > Lepidoptera > Crambidae > Conogethes > Conogethes punctiferalis. The sequence goes on from CM062103.1 coordinate 7,734,681, forward strand.
AATTTGTTTTTAGTAATAAATAAAAAAACTATATAAAACAAAATATACAGACCGACAAGGCTATTTTAGCACTTGGAAACATTGCCATAAAGAGTTACTAAAATGTCAAAATTTGATGTCAAAAGTGACATTGTATGAGGCGTTATTTCCGATTTCTCCCACGTAACAAAACATCCATGTCAAACTGTACCTTTTGATTCGTGTGCAAGTCCTTTCAGTCTATGGTTCGATTTCTGACATAATCGGTAAACATGTAACTTCTTAATCATTCCGAATTCTGCTGATCTGGCGAGGCTATTCACAAATACGTTTAGGAAAACCACTGTCGGTAACGCATGCTTGTTTATTCAAATTTGACATTAGTGTCCAGACAAGTAATGTCAAATTTGAATGACGTTTGATTAAAGTTTCTGAATCCGAGCGGAAATAGCCAACCTAGTTTACAATATTAAATTGTGAACCGTATAACAAAGAAAATATGGTTAATTATTATTTGTGAATACCCCCACTGATTCGTTGCACTTACAATATTGAATTATCTTCCCTATGACAAAGTCATAAGGTTCATAATTATTTTTGAATACCACAGCTGATCTATTTTACAATAATGAATTTTGAACCTTATAACAAAGTCGATATTTACACGAATATTATAAAAACGTAATATGTGTACATATATTAGTGTGTGTGTGTGTATGTTTGTAATGAAAGAACTCAAAATCGACTTTAAAAATGCTTCACCATTGGAAAGCCCCATTCACTTTGAGTAACACAGGCTACATTTATTGCCAGAAAATATTAGGGATCCTTACAAAAACGCCAATAATATAACCCAATGAATTGTTTATCTGGAATTCTCTACTCGAAGCGAAGGCAGGTCTCTATCGCTTCATAAGTGACCTGGTCTGGTCTGTTGTGTGGGGTCGATGGCTTGTTGGTTTGAATACTTGGTCGCCGGCGTCCGGCGGCGCAGACTAGTTTGTCACTCGGCGATGCTCGCGGCTCTCTTATCTGCGCGCGAATTCCGCCTTCATTGCTGTAAATATTGATTTCATAATGTAGCAGTGTAGAGTCTCTTGTGAACACCCGTTATTCCTAGTAAAAATTAGCAGACCTCGATTTAGTTCTGCTACACATTAACAGATGGCGCTGCTTGTACTTTTGTCACTGTATTGTTATGTTAATACATATAAATTTGGTAATAAACATTTTTATTATTTTTTTTTTTATTATAAGGTCGACCATATATTGGCTGGCCTAAACTGGAGCAAGAAGGCTTTAGTCTATATGCGTCTTTCGTGCGGTGACGTTAAGAGAGAGGTAGGGCATAGCGAATCTTCGCTCTCTATAGAATACCGTTAAGACCGGTGACGGGCAGCAGCGTAATCGGAGCGAGAAGCTACGCCCTGCGATCGCCAACCCGCCTGCCCAGCGTGGCGATTATGGGTATGATCCTCCAGATGTTTGCTCTAAGTGGCGAACAACTGGAGAGGCCTATGTCCAGCAGTGGACTGCAATAGGCTGGTAATGATGATGACATCACATAGGCAAGCTGGCCTTGTCATGCCTACAGCGGAAGGCTCCCATCCCCAGTGAGGAATGCTCCTCGAGAGATAGGCTAGGGACCATCTATGGGACACACCACGTGGCCGTTCTACCTTGATACATTTAGCAGGCACTGACCGTCTAGTATCTCCTTCTTAATCTGGTTGAGTTGCTGCCGCATCTCCTTCATCATCTCCTGCTTGAAGGCGTCCCACTCGGCCGCGGAGACGCAGCCGCCCTCGTTCCCGCCGTTCACTTGCTGTGGAATAAAGTATGATGATGATGATGATGTTTATTTAATTTTCTCTCTTACTAGTGACAGATATGATGTGTGAGAAAGAGTTATAGTTATCTCTTTCTCTCACACATCATATCTGTCCCACTCTCACACACGTATCATATCTGTCTCTCTCTCTCTCTTACACATCATATTTACCTAAAGGTTGTCTGGAAGAGATCGCTACAAGCTATAAGACTGCTAAGTTGTTTTGTAAGTACTATGTTTTGTTTGTGATATGTTTTTCTGTAATGTCTGAGTTTGTGCAATGAAGAGTCTATCTATCTATCATAATTATCTCTCTCTATCTCATACACATATCATCTCTAACACTCATACATCATATCTGTCTCTCTCATCCACATATCATATGTCTCTCTCACACATCTCATCTCTATCTCTCACACATCATATCTGTGCCTCTCTCTTACGTATATAATGTCTCTCTCGCACACATATCATCTCTATCTCTCATACAACATATCTGTCTCTCTCGTACACACACCTCACTCACTCACTCATCATCCCTCTCTTACACACAACTCTCTCTATCTCACTCATCATATCTCTATCTCTCTTTCCCTCTCTTAGAACAAGTCAAGAGAGTGTGATTGCATATCCATAGCTTACCCAAGCTGGTCAGAACTGTAACCTGTAAGCCAAGCCTTGGTGACCGCAGTGAGCACGTACCTTGAGTATGGTCTCCTCGCTGGCGGAGCCGAACCGCTTGCGCACGGAGCGAGGCGACGCCGGCGCCGCCGCCTCCGCGCCCGCCGCTAAACAAACAACCTTGTTAAAATTCTAGGTTACTCGAATATGTACATAGGTACACAGCTATCTGAATCCTGAGGTGAAGAACATAACATTTTGTTGATAAATGATCTGCAAACAATTTCGATCAGGCGACTACTCTAATGTAAACGCAGGCCCGTTTTGGTCACATAGTTTAATGCTAATGATGCTCAGCCCCACGTTGGGCGCCAGTGTCGCTACAGTGAGAAAGTATACTTACTAGGAAATCTGCTGCCTAGAAGCATATAAGCGTCACTGGCGTTGAAAGGGTAAAGCGCCAAATTTACTATTTTTATAGTAAACACAGCATAACGTAACGTGAGCACAGCGTAACGTAAACAACATTACATAGGAATATTTTGCCGAGGTAGAGACTGATCCCGAAGTTATTTTTTTAACATAAAACTTTCACCAAGTTAATTGGATTAGTTTGAAGGGGCATTTTCTGAGCGTCTTTTTGTTAAGTGTGTAGAAGCGTAATTCTAACGGCTTTATCCACAAACATTACTATGCGACGCGCGGACGCACAGTGCCCAAAACCCTGTAGGTTTTTGGGTACCTGTTCGCGCATAGTAACGTTTGTGAATACGGCCGTAAGTTTGTTTCATTCCCGCTTAGCCTTGGCTTATGTTTAGCTTGACGGCTACTTACAGGCGTTGCCGTTGCACGCGGCGGGTAGCCGGTGCGGCAGCGTGGCGGACCGCTCCCAGGTCTTCATCGGCGTGGAGTTCACGCTATTGTCGTTAGACGACTCCTGCAACAAGAGTTTAGCTAAGATTCAGCATAATTATAATAAATATTCTGATATTAACAACAGCCCTAGGGGTTTATAACAACAGGGGATGTAAGGGAGCAACCTATGACCTTTTCGTTCCAAGCCATCCTCATCCGGCCGTGGTGCCCGTGGTTTTTTTTATGCAAGAGGTGGCAGAAGAGAGTCAGCAATGCATGTTTCCTCTTGATTGAAAGACCTATGTAGTCAGTTGAGGAGAAAGCTAGGGGTTTCAGAAAGCTGGACGCCCAGGACGTTGATACTCTGTTCTAAAACCGGCACTAAGCCGCCATCTGAACCTGTTTGGTACTGACCTCCGCGCGGTCGAGGTGCGCCCGGCGGCGCGCGAGCGTGCGCGCCATCTCGTGCATCATGCAGTGCAGCGTGCCGCGCGCCGAGCCGCCCGACGACGACGACGAGCCCGAGTGCTCCGCGCCCGCGCCGCCCGGCGGCGACGCCGCCTCCGAGCTGGTGCCGCCCTGCAGCGAGAACGGAGGAGATTACTACGGTTGGCCAAGCTGGACACGTAATTCAGTGTTAATAAAACTCGGCCCCACGTTGGGCGCCAGTATTGCAATACCACGTTGGACGCCAACGTAGGAGCCCCACTTTTGGTTTACACCACACACCAGTTTAGTTGTCCCAGGTTGAGCTTCAAATATCATAACTAGTGATGGTAGTCGCAGATCTACTCTGGTCACGTAGTTTAGTGTTAATGAAGCTCGGACCCATGTTGGGCGCCAGTATTGCAATCCCACGTTGGACGCCAACGTAGGAGCCCCACTTTTGGCAGTAGTTTAGTTGTCCCACGTTGAGCTTCAAATATCATAACTGGTGATGGCAGTCGCAGATCTACTCTGGTCACGTAGTTTAGTGTTAATAAAGCTCGGCCCCATGTTGGGCGCCTGTATTTCAATCCCACGTTAAACGCCAACGTAGGAGCCCCACTTTTGGCAGCAGTTTAGTTACCCCACGTTGAGCTTCAAATATCTAGCGATGGCAGTCGCAGATCTACTCTGGTCATGTAGTTTAGTGTTAAAAAATTGTGGCCCCACGTTGGGCGCCATTGCAACAGCCCCGCGTTGGGCGCCAAAAAAAAAAACTCTAAACTACTACTAAGTCACCCAACTCACCCTATTCGCGAGGGACGTGTTAACGTGGCTAGTGTTAGTCCGCTTCAGCCTGGCTTGCTATAACTGGTGCACCAGCCAATTAAGGTCGGGCGCGTGTGGAATCCCAGCCCCACATTGAGCGCCTCTATGTCACTGTACCAAACCCACTTTCGCAGGTAATAAAATCTATATTTCCTTCATTCTAAAATTTTAATATGTGACTTCATAATTGCATTAAGTAACATCATAGTAAAATGTTAAACAAAAAAAAATACCAAACCCACATTGGACGTCACTATTCCAACCCCACGTTGGGCGCCACTACATCAGCCCCGCGTTGGGCGCCAATGAATACTACTAAGATTTCGTACATACTGATGTGCGATTCCTACTTACCCTCTGCGCAGGCGACGTATTAGCCTGGCTAGTATTGGTCCGCCTCAGCCTCGCCTGTTGCAGCTGGTGAGCCAGCCCGTTGGGGTCGGGCGCGGGCGGCGCGGGGGGCGCGGGCGGCGGCGGGGGCGGCGGCGGCGACGCCACGCCGGCGGGCGCGGGGGGCGGCCCTGCGGCGCCGGGGGGCGGGGGCGGCGCTGGGGGTGCGCCTGTCGCTTGCTGAAAGAAATACACAAAAATAAGAAAAGCTTTATTTGATACACATTTGCACGAACACAATAAGAAAAATATTAAAAAGAAACACCAAAATGATGTCTACTCAGCTATAGTCATAGTGAATTTTTCATTTGCCATAACGCTGGTTTTCAGTGGAAACCACGAATGAGTTATATCACCGGCCAACGCAAAATGGAAACTCTTGAAACTTAAAATTATATTTATTATCACACAAAAATATAGCTAGGAGATAAATATAACAAAAGTTCCAAGCTAATGAAGAGTGAGTGTATTTTGCACTTTATCGACTCCCATAGTATAATGTACGGAAACGTAATGCACTCGCAGATTAATATGGAACAACGCCATGTATTGATTGAATTAAAAACTAAAATAAATTATACTGAATATTATGATTGATTTTGTTGATGAGAATTATATGTATTCAGTAAGGGTATTTTTGAGTAATCTAATATTTAAATTTAGATATAAGACAATAATCGGTTTAATTTATTAGATAAATCTATACCAATCGGAAGTATGAAGCCCATATTAATGGTTGGTGGTCTATTTCGATTTTAGTCGAGTGTATTTCTTACCATTGGTGGGGGCTGTGGCGCTGCGGGCGGCGTTGGTGGAGCTATGGGACCCTGAAAATATGGATTTTATTTTATATTTTACAGTACATAGTATATTATGTGAATCATTTACGAGTGTATATGTACTTAATAATTTGAACTATGTATATTAATGGAAACTACATTCAGATCTCCCGTGATAACGCAATAAGGTGCCTGGGCCTGGGCCGCATGCGCGGGGTGCAAGAGATCAGAGCCCTATGTTTTATTTATAGCCCGATGGAAAGCGAAAGAGAAGCCCAAGTGGCTGTGACAACGGGAAAATAACTTGGCAATTACCTGTGAGTTGTCACCGCAATGCCGGCTGAGCATTTTTCGTGCTTTTTTTCAATAAAGTGATTTTTTTTCCAATCAGTGCAAAAAAAAAGTTTCAATGAAGTGAAAAAAAAAATTTTCTTCAATGAGTTGAATTTTTTTTTTCAATTAATAAAAAAAAGATGCAGTGCAAAAAAAAAATTTTTCAATGAAGTGAAAAAAAATTTTTTTTCAATGAATTGGAAAAAAAAAAATTTCAATTAATATATTTTTTTTTTATTTTAACTAGGTTAGATGTGTCGTGTACTCACGTTAGCGGGCGGCTGCGCGGGGTGGAGCGCGGGGTGCGCGTGCGGCAGGTTCTGGTGCGGCGGCACGGGCGGCGGCGCGGGCGCGGCCGCCAGAGACATGTTGGGCGGCATCGGCGCGCTGCAACGGCACATAAGAGTATTCAAATTACGCTTTATTAGGGATGTAAGGGAGCGGCCGGGATCTGGGATGTAAGGGAGCGGCCGGGATCTTTTCGCTCCAAGCCAACCTCACCTGCCCGTGGTGCATCCTGCCGAACAACAAACGAGGCGCTGGCAACCGACTGATGGCGGTATAACCATCATAATTGTTGAAGGCGTAGCTAAATACCATAGGCCGATGACGGGCAGCAACGTCATCGGAGCGAGAAGCTACGTCCTGCGATCGCCAACCCGCCTGCCCAGCGTGGCGATTATAAGCATATCCTCCAGATGTTTGCCCAGAGTGACGAGCAACTGGAGGGGCCTATGTCCAGCAGTGGACTGCAATAGGCTGGTGATGATGATGAAATTACGCTTGTAGTTTATACTTGCTGGGTTCTCTTGATCGAAAAAAAAGACTCAAAATAAACGCATTTTCCAGTAGATGCGCAGCGTGGCATGTCTTGGGTTACTTAGCGGCAGAAGGACGACCCGGAGGAACCCCCACAAGCGCTAAAGACGCTTTCAGTCGCGTCCTAAGACAGGCAGGGATACCTCGGTACATTACATGTGCAATACCGCAGGGCGCAGATCCTTTTCCATCTGATCGCTCCCCTAACAGTCTGGTGATGATGACAAGGCCGGCCTGGCCATCGTCGTAGTCATTTAGAAAAAAAAGTCTATCCGGCGATACTCTTACCTGTTGGTGCGATGGTGTCCCGGGGTGGCTGCCGGCTGGCTGGGTTGATGAGGCAGCGTATGGTGCACGCCGTGCGGCGGCGGCGCGGGCGGCGTGGGCGCCGCTGCCGGCTGCGGCGCCTGCTGACAAGGTTACCATACTTGACTTCAAACTCAGAACCTCCTTTTTAAGTCGGTTAAAGTACTAAAGGAAGGAGAAAGTTATGACGTACAAGGAGTTGAAGGCGCTGGCGGATTCCAGGGAGGAGTGGAAATTGCTCCACCGACAAGAGCAAACTCGAAGCTTCAGAAAAGATGATAGGCATCTCCCTTCCCAGCTTTTTTATATTCATTACCAAAAATCCTCCAAGGCAAAGTGTATACTAGTTGTAATCACAGGGTTCTCCTTTTTAACCGACTTCAAAAAGAAAGGAGGTTCTCAGTTCGTTTCTTTGCATGTATGTATGTTTGTCCGCGATTATCTCGCGTTTGGCTAAAGCTATTTGGATGCGGTTTTCAGAAAAGTATTTGTTACATTCAGGAGAAGGTTTTACTACTTTAACCGACTAAAAAACGAGGTTCTGAGTTTGAACCATAAGTATGTATGTAGGTTTTTAGTTATTATTAGACGAAGAATTATCAATATGTGTCATTATTACATTCAGGCGAAGGTTTTAGTGCTTTTCCAGGATAAGATTGTTTACAATAGTTAAGCCAATTTGCACCTTACAGGTCACAGCACACTAATCCACTCGGAAAGGGATCGTCACCGTATCGCCTTTCGCCTCGCCGTCAACCAAGCGTCAACCTTACGTACGCACGTAACCGTAGCGTATCAGCAGCTCCTGTACGTCAACTCGGCTACGGCTAGGCGACACCGCGCTTACGGCTCGCCGACCGCTGGCTGACCTGGTTGGCAAGTCGCGGGAGGGGACAGGGCCAAGGGTGGACGAAGAGCCGTGAGCTCGCGTACGGAGAGACGTAAGCGCGGGAACGACGAGCCGTAAGCGCGGGAACTGCAAGTTGACCACGCACCGCATCGCGGTTCGGAGCCTGTTCTGAGGCGAGGCGATTACGTTACGATTCCAATTAGTGTGCGTTGCAATAGGGAGTTTCATTCAAACAATACTGAACGGCTTGAGGCGATACGGTGGCGATCCCTTTCCGAGTGGATTAGTGTGCTGTGACCTTACACCGTAAGTAATAAGACTCACCTGTTGATGCTGAGGCGCGTGGTACTGACTCGGCTGCGTGTGGTACTGCGAAGGCTGCCGCTCCTAGTTCGATGGAAAGCGTCTATGTTAGACTACGTGATATGTACAATGGAAGCTGAGAAGAATGGCAGTGATTTTTTTTATCAAAGGTACAAATAATCTTTATTTGTATAGGTTTAAAAAAACACTTACAAATCGTCGAAGCTACCACTGGTTAGAAAAGCAGCATTCTACCCGAGAAGATACCGGCAAGAAACTCGGGTAGTTGCTCTTTTCATAGTACCTAGTATTTATTTTATAGTAGCTCGACATAATGGCTTCCCTACGCCTCATGAGTCGCTGTGACAACTGGCAACTAACTGGTCAGTTTCATATTACTGGTCAGTAGATCATATTTTCAGAACAAATTCATTGTTCCGAACCAAGTATAAAATTCGCATGGTTTTAGACAACATTGTAATGCTATTATTAGTTCACCGAGAATTTTAGTGAGTAAAATATGTGACACTTTTAAAAAAATAGGTACGGTACATATTACGTGATTATCGCAATATAATATCAAAATTTGGACAGTGATCCAAAAATCTGCCTGTATATGAGCTGTTGTGACATCAAGAGGTACCTAATCTTCATATACTTGTACTTGTAATTCTGCCATTTCGCAATCAGCCATTTTAATAGTAATAAATGATAGCAAGCATGATATAATGTAAGATAAACTAGATGAGCACTAACAGATCTACAGATATTTTCAAGAATGTGTTAGTTATCTTATCTACAATCTACTAACTGGTCGACAATGTTGATGATAATGTGTTAAGTGATTATGAGTAACGTGTTAAAGCACGCACAGTTTCAAAAAATATTAATAACCCCTTTTTTGGAACACTTTTTTCTATGAATAAATAAACCCAAGACATTTATATTGCGCATTTTTCATTGCACATTTTATGATGATGACTTGGTCTCAAACGAAGGTTTTCTAACAGTCTCAGATGATGACTTGGTCTCAAACTAAGGCTTTCTAACAGTATCAGATGATGACTTGGTCTCAAAGTAAAGTTTTCTAACATTATTAGATGATCAGATGGTCTCAAACTAAGGTTTCCCAACATTTTATGAGTATTAGATGATTCCTTGGGCTCAAAATAAGATTTTTTAACAGTATCAGGCGATCAAATGGTCTCAAACTAAGGTTTTCTAACATTCTATGACTATTAGATGATTCCTTGGGCTCAAAATAAGATTTTCTAACAGTATCATGAGATGAGATGGTCTCAAACTAAGGTTTTCCCACATTCTATAAGTATCAGGTGATGACTTGGTCTCAAACTAAGGTTATCCCACATTCTATAAGTATCAGGTGATGACTCGGTCTCAAACTCACACATTATACCCTCACCTGTGTCTGATGGTGCTGGTGCGGCGCGTGGTACTGGCTCGGCTGCGCGTGGTACTGGGGCTGCTGGTTGTGGGGGGCGTGGTACGGCTGCTGGAGTATCGCCGCGTCCTCTCGCGTCATCGTCCTGGGGAGTAGGCGGGCAGTTAGGCACAAGACCAGAAGATTGGACCGAGGGTTTGTTCTATTGTGCCTGTCGACCTTACTTTTGGACCTCACGACCGCTTACCATCAGGTGGAGTGAGGTCATCCTGAATACTCTTCTTATAAAAAAGAATGAATTATTTGTTCCAAGACACTCTTAATAAAAAAACCTTTTTTTTTTGTGAAGGAGTATGCATTAAGCACACCTCCCGGCATGGGAGGGCATACACACTAAGCATCCCCTGTGTCGCCAGTAACTTGTGGATATTATAGATACCTACTGCGGACACCAACCCACCTGCCCAGGGTGGTGACAAACCGCCCCAAATCCAGGAAATCTGTGTCCAGGAGTGGACATCTATAGGCTTGAGCCGCAATGATGATGATGAGTTTATGTGAGAGAGGTAGGGCATAGCGAATTTTCGCTCGAATTAAGACCTCCACCCTATAGAATACCGCAGTCAAATGACCTCTGGGTCGTGTTTCTGCCGGTGAGTAGGGTTTCCGGAGCTCATGGGGGGTTAGGGTTGGGCCGGCATGGCGGTGGCAACTGACAGGTAACTGACCAGTTACTTGCCCGTTGTCACAGCGACTTGGGTTTCTCTTTCGCTTTCCATCAGGCGTAGGGAAGCCATTATGTCGAGCCACTATAAAAAAAAATGTGATAAACGGTATTTTAGTGTTTTCACATTGTGGTGGATTCACAAAACCCAACAAAAATTATAAACACCGAGAGAGAATAATTGCATAAAGAGAAACATTTTATAAAGACAAGGTGGCTTACTAGGTATTACGTAAGGTGAAGAAGAAGATAACGGACGATAAACTTCAATTTGCACTAATAAACTGACACGTTAGAAGCTTGAAAACCAACTACGATATAAGTATGAATGAGCATCAAATTGTTTAAGATTTGAGATCCTTTCATAAGTATGCAAACAAATATTATAACTAAGTAAGTAATTAACTAATTCATTGTTTTCCTTTGTTATTTATTTAAGTAGAAAAAGTCACACTTAAGAATAAGTAAGACTGATATTTAATGACTACATAAGTATTATGATGTCAAACAAAACATCAAAACTGAGCAAATTTTGTAAAAACTGTTAACCATATTGATTCGACGGGGAAGGGAACCCATGACCAAGTTTTACTCGATCAGATACTCAAAATCGTAAATAAAATATTCCTATAATCTATCAATATCAGATAATGACTTAGTCACAAAATAAGATTTTTCCAAATTCTTTAGGTATCAAATGATGATTTGGTCTCAAAGTAAAGATTTTCCAATATGAGTATCAGATGGTAACCGGGGGCGTCTCCCAGAACATCCAGGTAATTCAGAAAATTACCTAAATTGACCAACCGAGAATCGAATCTAGTTCCTTTTCCTTCGGCCCCTCCTTCGGGATTGCCGCGCTATTACAATAAAATTAGCATTGCGTCACTGCAGACGTTAAATATTAATGCTTAAACGCAACAAATGTTCACGCTTCAAGGAAAAATTATAATTGTTACTAAACTACATAAATAACATATAATTGATAATAAATTTAGTGCTATTTTATAGCGCAATAAATATATTATCGCCACGATCGCTGTATATGTTTCTGAACGCTACACTGGGCACAGTTGCATTATGCATGCATAAAAACAGGGGTAAAGCATATAAATAACATATAATTGTAGCACAGTGGCATCCTATCGCCTGATAAAAAGTGAAAGAGAAGCCTAAGTCGCTGCGATAGTCAATTACCTTACAGTTTAGAAAGAAAGAAAGAAAGAAGGTTTTAGGTACCAGTACCCCATATCTCAAGTGCCATCACCATCTAACAGACCCTCTGTACCCCCTCTGTCCTGTACTGTTACCCACTACCCTACTCAACTGCCCTACCCAACTGCCTTACTCACTTACCATACCCAATTGCCCCACATAACAGCTCTACCTAAAGACCCTACTTACCTACCATACCCAACTGCCCTACTTTACTCATCTACCCCAACAGCTCTACTCAACTACACTACCCAACTAACCTACTCAACTACGAGTACATTTTTTTAGAGGGGAATGCATTGGGCACCTTCTTGCCGTCTCCGGGGGAGGCGGCATGGTGTGTGGGACTCACACCTCTCAAAAAGGGAGGGCATACCCACTAAACCCCCCTGTGTCGCCAGTGGGCAGCAAGTTGCAGGGACACAGGTAGCACCGAAGCATACGGCCACATCAACTACGAATACATTACCCAAACCCACCCAACCATTATTACCCCATGTCTATAAGAGTGTTGTGGCCGTTGTACGGCGCGGGCGGGTTGCCTGTACCCTGCAGCCTCTGTACACTCGTTACCCACCACCCACCCATCTAACTTTACCTAACTGAACTACCCGACTGCCCTACACAACTGAGCATGCAAGTGGCACAAGCGACGGACCCGCCCGAGCTACCCGGCGCCAGATGGTGCCACTCGTTCGAGTGCAGTGTAGCCTCCAGAAGGGGGGAGAGTACCAACAGGGACACAGGTGTAGATTAAAGAACTTGTAGGGAGTCAAGAAATTGCGCGCGGTGGAGTGCAGAGTGCCTGGCCACACGCAATATCCGCGCGCATCTCCCATGATTCGCCTACCCAACTACCATACCCAACTGCCCTACCCACATACCCTTTATTACCCCATGTCTCTAAGAGTGCTAAGTACCTGTACCCCATGTCTTCGTCGTAGGCGTGCGTGTTGTTGTGGCCGTTGTACGGCGCGGGCGGGTTGGGCGGCTGAGGCGGCGCGGGCGCAGTGTTACCCGTCGGCTTGTTCGCTAAGATCTGCAAAGGGAAGGTCAGACCATTATTAATAGCATTTTTATGGTAATAACGCCATGGACGTAGTGCTTGTAAAATACCTCACATCCGACCCGCCTGCCCAGCATGGCGATTTTGGACAAGGCCTTCAGATGTTTGCCCAAAGTGGCGAACAACTGGAGAGGCCTATGTCCAGCTGTGACTGTGATAGACTGATGCTGATTATCGTTAGGTGCCGTGAACTCGTATCTCTCCGCCCAAAAGACTAAGCCATTAAAACCTATCGCACTTACCTCGAGGGTGTGCATCATGGCTCTCGCGAAGCTGTCCGCATCTTCGCGGCAGGAGAAGTTCAGCCCGTAGACATGTCTCGCGTCCCTCCACTGGTGGAACGTGGCGGTGGCTTGGTTGTACTTCAACCCGCGGACTATGCCGCAGTTGATCACCACCTGGAAATGGAGAAGTTACGGTTAGTAAAACCACAGGCCGATGACTGGCAGCAGAGTCATCAGAGCGAGAAGCTACGCCCTACGATCGTGGCCACGATATGCGGCCTGCCCAGCGTGGCGATTAAGGGTAAAGCCTTCAATTTTTTACCCAAAGTGGCGAATATCTGGAGAGGCCTATATCCAGCAGTGGACTGCGATAGGCTGATGAGCTGCAGCTTACCTCATGGTCGTTTAGCTTGTGGAGCTATGGAAGAGGCTGTGCGGCGTTTGGTGGTATATGTGCACCATGGAGCTATGCAAAAGACTGTGCTAGGCGTCTCTCTGAAGAATCGGATCCGAAATGAGGGAATCCGACACAGAACCAACCAACTTTAGTAAGCTGAAGTGGCAGCGAGCTGGCCACATCAGCCGCAGAACCGATAACCGTTGGGGTAAACGAGTTCTGGAGTGGAGACCGCGTCTCGGCAAACGTAGGACGTCGCACGGCCAAGTGAAGCGACGATTTGCGCAAAATAGCTTCCAAGTCGAGAATCCAAGATGGCGCACTACTGGAAATATCTCTACGTAACTGCAGCTTACCTCATGATCGTTAAGCTTGTGGAGCTATGGAAAAGGCTGTGAGGGGTGTGGTGGTATATGTGCAACATGCAGTTATGCAAAAGGCTGTGCTAGGCGTCTCTGAAGAATCGGATCCGAAATGAGGGAATCCGACAGAGAACCAACCAACATTAGTAAGCTGAAGTGGCAATGGCTCTACGTGGCTGCAGCTTACCTCATGGTCGTTCAGCTTGCGTCCCACGACCCTGAAGGTGTTGTGCTGCGTGTGGTGGTAGATGTGGACCTTGGAGACGCCCGCGCTGGACCCCGAAGGGATCCAGCGCTTCACGTTGTCGTCGTACACCATCACCGACGCGCGCGCACTGCTTATGGATTGCTCGCTGCGGACAAAGGAAAGAAAGATATAAATATCAGACAAGATCACATACATCGCTATGAGCCCGAAGTAAGTTACTTGAGCATTTGTGTTATGGGATGGGTATCAGAACAACGAAGGTACCCAAAATATATTTCACCGTGAATTTGCAAAATACCGTTAGATTATAATCCATCTTGCGATATTGTAAACTGTCGAAAGATCGTGAACTGTAACAACTGCTTACAATTTAACGTATTATCTTACGGTAGATTATGTTATGATCGATAGTGGAACTGCTGATAAATTAAACGCGCGACAGATTTTAATTTGAGAATTTCACATAACAGTTAAAATACTAGTTAGAATGTAAGTAGTATTATTTTATCACAATCTTTCGACAGTTTACAATCTCGCGAGATAGATTATAATTTTATTGTGACAAAGTTGTTGTGACATACGTACATGTACTTAAATAAATACAAATATAAACATTATGTGTAATATAAACTAATGTGTTTTCCTGTAATTTCCGTGTTTTTGTGCAATAAAGAGTTTCTATCTATGTAACCTAGGGGGATGTAATGGATCCTATCATCTTTTCACTCCAAGCCACCATGACTCTCCCGTGGTGCATCATGATGTTGAATAAGAAACGAGGCTCTGGCAACCAACTGGTTGAAATATAACCGTCATAATAGGGAATATGCATGACTTTTTTTTATGGATTTATTGAGATCTTTTGTCTTCCAGATACATAAATATCGAAGAATTTTTAAACTATCTTTTCTATTAAGCGAGTTATAAAGCGTTAAAGTTATTGATTAGACAGAGAGATCCGATGCGGTAGTTGACGTCACGTACCGTAAGCGCCGTACTAACTCCATAGAAAAATCTGTTTCGCGAGAGAGAGACGGATATATTCACTTTCACTGACTGTATCTCGCCCATTTTTCAACCAATTTTGATTTTGTTTTCACTGTTCGTAGTAGATTTTGATCTATTTTACGATAAATTAGTAAATACCTGAAACTATTTTTCATGCATATTCCCTATTGAAGGCTCAGTTAATACCACTAGCCGATGACAGGCAGCAGCGTCACCCAAGCGAGAAGCTAAGCCCTGCGATAGCCAACCCATCTGCCCAGAGTGGCGATTAGAGGTAAAGCCTCCAGGTGTTTGCCCAAACTGGCGAACAACTGGAGAGGCCTATATCCTGCAGTAGTGTTTTATATTATGATGAACTTTACAACGTTACTTAAGTCTTACAGCATAAGGTTTATTATTGCACCTGTATTTGAAGTTACCAGTGTCATTCAAACGTCAAACAGTCACTTCCACAATTTTACGTAACCTTCGAAACTAATTCGCTCCCGAAACTACTCGCATGTAAAAAAAAAGAAGGACGTATATTGTTATGGAAATATAATACATTTTGGCGTGACTATTGCGAAGGTAGTGTCTGTCGTAAGGCATTATCCAACGGATGTTATGTAAGGGCCTGTCCCTGCAAATAGGGCTGGCAGTACGTAAGTAAACAAAAAAAAATCTTTCGAAATATATTTTCCATCAATTGTTTTAAGCGATATTCCGACCACCCTTTCTCCCCCACCTAAGCATTCAGAATGCATATTTCGGAAACTTTCTCGAACGTTTTGTCAGTTAGTCTTGACAGCTAATGTCAAAAAATGGCGCTCATTCAAACTTTCCAAATTGGATTAATTTCGTAAGAGGTGGCGGAAACCTTGGCAGTTTACGGCGGACTTACCTAGCGTCATACGGCATTCCCAGTATACTCGTAGTATAATATAGAAGATGATAAAACATAGATACCTATTGAGCATGTTTTGTTAGTACGTTCAACTAGTTTTATTAGAACTTTTCGTCTACAAATCGATCTACGATAATCTAACGTGGCCGGGCATTTTGAGCCTTTAATGAAAATATAAAAAGAAATAACGAAAATACAAAAAGAAAATAATAGTCGTAATTTTCGCTTAGCACGTGGCTAAGCATAACATCTGACCATTGATATTTATTTTAAAGATTTAAAAGAGCATTGATTGTGAGCCTTGAATGAAAAATATAAAAAGAAATAACGAAAATACGAAAAGGCAATAACTGTCGTAATTTTCGCTTAGCGAAACATTTGACGATTGATATTTATTTTAAAGATTTAATTTACAAAAGGGCTGTCGCGCAATCCCTGCCCGCGACCTACGCGCCCTTTCCCGCGCCCACACACCAAATGTCAAACGCCCACAATGGCTGACGTCCTCGTTAATTTTTCGCACTCGCTATCCCAACTACGGCAAAGACATTATGTAGTAACAGCCAGATCATCATAATACTGGTGTCAATAGATTTTTCTTGCACTCGCGATTAGTAATAAGGCAAGGATATTTATTAACACATCGTAAATCTGTACTGTCTTTCTATCTACAATAATATATAAGGAGGAGAGATTTGTATTCTTGTGTGTATATTTATACACGGGCGGAGCCGCGGGCAGCAGCTAGTATATAATAACCAAGCGCGCAAATCGAAATCTTCAGACGTATTTCTTCTTCTTCTATCTTCTCCCCCTCATTAATATAAATAATAATGCTGAATAAAATGATAAATGTTACAATACCATAGCGTCTGTCTAACACTTCGCAATTCAATCGAGGTTACAGGATAACACATCCATACATGATTGGTTAGTATCTTCCTTCCTCATACCGTATGCGCATTGCAAATGTTAGCAGACCTAGCCTCAGAAATGTTTACCATCAAACTATTTAAATTACTAGATTATCCTTGACAAAGGCAGAAAGACTAGCAACAGCAGTCTTTACTATCGGATTATTATTATAAACTCCTTAGAAAATGATAAAATTAATAATTCAGTCTTTCTGAACAGCTACGACTTGGGCACCTTCAACAAAACGAGCGTATTCATATTTAAAAGGCCGGCAGCGACCCTAAACTCGATTAGAGTTGCGGGTGTCCAAGGGCGGTGTTGACTGCTTACCATCAGGCATCACACTTGCTCGTATGCCGCCTCTCGCATAAAAAAAAAATATCAGACAATTTTTTTTTGTAGTTTTTTTTTATATATATATAGTAGCTCGACATAGTGGCTTCCCTACGCCTGACGGAAAGCGAAAGACAAGCCCAAGTCGCTGTGACAACTGGCAAGCAACAGGTTAGCTACCTGCCAGTTGCCACTGCCATGCCGGCCCAACCCTAACCCCCCACAAGCTCCGGAGACCCTACTCACCAGCAGAAACAGGACCCGGAGGTCATTTGGCTGCGGTATTTTATAGGGTGGAGGTCCTTCCCCGGACGGGCAGCTCAATTCGAGCGAGATTCGCTATGCCCTACCTCTCTTAAATAAGAACTTAAGTAGTCTTTTAGAAAAGTAACAAAACGCAAGAGTTCGACAGTTACGCAAGGGCCGCCGACGAAAGCGGACGTGGGCGTGATTGGCTCAGAAGGCCGAGCGGATCAGAATCGGGCCACAGCCGAGAGGAATCAGTAACACTTCTTAATTGGACCGATTTGTTACACTTGTATGTGGATCGCCTACATTTCTTGGAGTTCATCGTCTGCTTTACATTAGGCAAGATTTTTTTTTATTCATTATGGGTTTGCTCTTGGCCACAATTCAACTGGTGTTAAGTGATATTGAAGCCTACGATGGAGCACGCTTACCCAGAAAATGCCGATTCACTCTCGCCTTGAACACCTCAAGATTATATGTCTCCGGAAACAAAGAGTCCGGCACGGAGTTCCATAGTTTGGCCGTTCGCACCAAGAAAGAAGAGGCAAACCGAACTGTGCGAGTCCTTGGGACCTGCACCATAAAACGGTGTCTCTTGGCCGTATCTCTACTCGTCCGGTGGTAAAATGGAGCTGGGGGAATCAAATTGTGTAGTTCAGTCTCACACTCCCCAAAATGTAACCGATAGAAGACCGATAGGCTTGCAAGCTTCCGACGGTGATCAAGGCTTTGTCATTTCACGTCACAAAGCAAGTCGTTCAAGATGACTGCATTTTGCAGTAAAAAAGCGTTTTTAGAGATGTAGGGGCCCGTCCGGGGAAGTACCTCGACCCTATAGAATACCGCAGCTAAATGACTTTCGGGTTGCGTTTCTGCCGGTGAGCAACAAAGTGTGGTAAAGAAAAATAGTATCTAAAGGTTTTTTTATAGTAGCAAGCATTTTTTTTATAGTAGCTCGACATAATGGCTTCCCTACACCTGATGGAAAGCGAAAGAGAAGCCCAAGACGCTGTGGCAACAGACAAGTAACTGGTCAGTTACCTGTCACTTGCCACCGTCATGCCGGCCCAACCCTACCCCCCACGAGCTCCGGAAACCCTACTCACCGGCGGAAACACGACCCGGAGGTCATTTGACTGCGGTATTTTATAGGATGGAGGTCTTTCCCCGGACGGGCAGCTCAATTCGAGCGAAGATTCGCTATACCCTAGGTATAGGGTAGGGGCCGCCTTACACTACTCATTACTTAAACTACTGCACTAAATGTGATTCTCGTTTTCAGGTAGCAAAGAGATACTGATAACTATTCTTTGCAACTGTAGCCTGCTTCACTCAGCTGCTTGGGACAACAGATCAATGTTTTGATAGCCCGCTAGCTGTGTTTTCAAAATGCGCCTTTCGTTCGATGTAAAACATTTCTAATGACGTCAAATGAGAGGTTTGTTTCAATAGGCTATTATGGCTAAAAATTGTAATTAGTCCGTCTTTTAGCTTATTCAAAAATAAAAGACACGTATGCACCATTTTATGGAAGTCGCGAGTCCGTTATTTAAACCCGATACGTTTTATGAGGAACTTCTTGCCTCGCGCCTCGGTTTTGTGGAACCAACTTCCTGCGGCAGTCTTTCCGAACAGCTACGACTTGGGAACCTTCAAGAAACGAGCGTATTCATATTCAAAAGGCCGGCAGCGACCCTAAACTCGGTTAGAGCTGCGGGTGTCCATGGGCGGTGTCGACTGCTTACCATCAGGCATCACACTTGCTCGTCTGCCGCCTCTCGCATAAAAAAAAAAAACCCGATACCCACGCGTGCGACGCCGCCGGCACAGCTAGTACGAGTACATACTATTATCCGACATTTACCAATTTAGTTAAATAATAAATTGATGATTTTGTTATTAAAGGAAGTTACATTAATAAACCCAACCACATTACATTATTTTGTACCTAAGCGATATCTTGACAGGCTCGGTGGCTCAATTGGTAGTAACCCCTGCCTTCTGAGCCAAGGGTCGTGGGTTCGATTCCCACCCGGGACAAACATTCGTGTGATGAATACTTGTGTTTGTTCCGTGTCTGGGTGTTTATAATTTGTATTTAAGTATTTATTTGTGGTACCTTCGTTGTTCTGATACCCATAACACAAGTGCTTAAGCTACTTACTTTGGGATTAGAGCAATGTATGTGATGTTGTCTAATATTTATTTTATTTATTTATTTATTTTATTTATTTATCTAATAATTAATTATGTTTGTTTGTAATTATTCCGTTGTGTCCTAATTTTTACAATTTTATCAAATGTTTCACCTAATTAAGTTGACAAATTCAAAGAAAACAAATTATCGTAATTTTAACATTAGTGGAAACCTACTCAACATACAAAATCAACAAGGGTTTAAATATAAAAATAATTTTTAAACTGCTTGATGCCAATACCCTCCGCGTAGCTTGCTCCCTCCGTCTGGGCTCAAAAATTTGCCTAGCCCACACTTGTCACTGTGGCCGAAGCGTGGACCAGTTCGGACGCCACGGGCTCTCCTGTCCCCAGAGTTCGGGTCGTGGTTATCGCCACAGCGCCCTCAACGACATCTTGCGCCGTTCTCTTGCCACTGCCTCTATTCCGGCCACGTTAGAACCTCGTGGCCTTTTTAGGGACGATGGCAAGAGACCTGATGGCGCCACGCTAGTGCCCTGGAAACTCGGTCGCATCCTTATGGACGCGACCTGGGGTGGTGGGATGCGACATGTGTGGACACTTTGGCTGCGTCACACATCCAGGGCACTGCGGTGAGGGCCGGCTCGGCTGCCGAACAGGCTCAACTGCTCAAGCGCCGCAAATATTCATCTCTCCTGAGAGACAATGAATTTGCGGCGTTTGCAGTTGAGACATTGGGACCGTGGGGTCCGGAGGCCAAATCTATTGTAAAAGAGATTTCGTCTAGACTGGTCCAGGCTTCGGGCGACCCCAGAGCTGGCTCGTACCTCGCTCAGCGCATCTCGCTTGCTATTCAGCGAGGTAACGCAGCCAGCGTCCTGGGGTCACTGCCACAGGGACCCGTTTTAGAAGATTTTTAGTGTTTGTACATATTAGTTTAGTTTAGGTTTTATTTATTTATTTTTTATTTATAATATGTAACCCATCTGTAAATACCACGAGAAATAAATAAATGTTCGTCCTAATTTTTAGATATCCATCCACATCTACAAATTTCAAAAATCTTTTTTTTG
Organism: Conogethes punctiferalis; assembly: GCA_031163375.1. Taxonomy (NCBI): domain Eukaryota; kingdom Metazoa; phylum Arthropoda; class Insecta; order Lepidoptera; family Crambidae; genus Conogethes; species Conogethes punctiferalis. The sequence continues at coordinate 7,755,217 of CM062103.1, forward strand.
AACCTATTTTATTTACTCAATTTCTTTTAAGTAAATGAACCTACTAAAATTGGTTCACATTACAGAAAATTGGTTCACATTACTCTTAACTAGATATTTCTAAAAAAAAACAGAATAAATAACCGGTTATTTATATACTAACGAAAATTTTACTAGTAAGTTTGTTTCGTCCGAGAATCGAACTCAAATCCACTAACTACACCAATACGTTATTAAGGTCACATTCCCAGAAACGAAATAGGTATTTGATAATGGTTCAATTAAATTAAATTTGACCTCATTATACGTCGCTTTATGGTCTAAAACCTCAGGGAGTTGAGTCAGTGTTTTACCAATTAACTAATTAGTAATAAATACCGCTGATATAAGCAGGTGGTTGCGTTTGGGGAACATTACGAAAACTACGACCATTATAGTCATCTATTCTATAAAATCTAATATTGATCTGATTGTTTACTGAACGAAGATAGTAGGTACTATGGGTGCCGGACAGGGGCGTAGCTACCGCCTTATCTACCGTATCAATTATACGGGGCCCCTAGACATGGAGGCCCCCAAAGAGCATAATCAAAAACTACTAAAAGCTTCGCAAATTTTTTGACAAATCTTTTCCCTTCATAAGGGCCCCTAAACAATTTTTATACGGGGCCCCGCCAAGGCACGCTACGCTACTGGTGCCGGACAGCTGATAACTTACTTAATAAATACATACTATACATAGCAAACACCCAGACCATACAAACAGACATGTTCATGCACACAATTGTTTGTACTGTGCGGGAATCGAACCCACGAGTCCACGACCATTGTTACAGAGGCAGCGTTACCTACTACTGAACCAAACCTGTAGACTCTCAATCTAACTGACCCTCTCTGAACCAAAAAGAGGTAGGGCATAGCGAATCTTCGCTCGAATTGAGCGATCCATCCGGGGAAGGACCTCCACCCTATAGAATACCGCAACCAAATGACCACCGGGTCTTATTTCTGCAGGTGAGTAGGGTTTCCGGAGCTCATGGGGGGTTAGGGTTGGGCCTGCGTGGCGGTGGCAACTGACAGGTAACTGACCAGTTGCTTGCCCGTTGTCACAGAGACATGGGCTTCTCTTTCGCTTTCCCACAGGCGTAGGGAAGCCATTTTATCGAGCTACTATAAAAAGAAAACTAATCATCAAGTATAGTAGTAAGTAGCCATCATATGATGGAGGTTATGTCAGCGATTGTGAGAATATATATAAGGTTTGTACGGATAGCGCCGGGGATGGGGTCATATTTTGTATTTGTTTTGATTAACCATTATTTGCTAAATTATAGCTATAAGTACTATAACCTACCATGTCAACTTTATTTGAGAAATGTTTTGACAATATTGTTGTGCAGATGCCACAAATATTTACAACTACTACAGATAACTACAGATATATCACTAATAATAAAGCTTCTACTAATAAGCATAAATACGGGTTGTCTCGTGCCTGGCCCTCTCTGTGACTATGTTAACAATTGTATTCACATTCTGTTAATGAGGCCTAATTTGCATCTCCAAGGTAATGGCTTTACTTCCCTGCGTGGGAGCAGGGCATATGCTGACCGTTATTTGCTACTTGATTTTAATAAATACTTTAATTTACCATGTCAACATTATGCTGTGAATGTTTTGACAGTGTTATGGTGCGGGTGCCACACATATGGTCTTGTGCAGCACATACCTTACTATGGATTAATTTGTCTTCTTTTTATATTACCAATAATAATGTTTCCAATAGTGATTACAAATGTGGGTTTCCTCTTGACCAGCACATTATGTGACTATTTTAACAATTGTATTCACACTCTGGTATTGAAACTAAATTTTCTTACCTATTTAAATATTTATTCCCATGTTAATTTATTAATAGTAATGTCCCCAAATGTTAACAGTAATGCAACTTTTCTCTTAACTAGCGCCACCTGTAGTCATGTTTACAATTGTGTTCATATTTTGCTGGTGAGGCCTAACCATTGTTCTCAAGGTAATGGGTATACTTCCCTACCTGGGAGCTGTGTATGTCATGAATATTGTATAATACTTTTCCTACATCAATTACAATTTAATTTAATTTTACAATTTAATTTAATTTTACTCTGCCTTGGCAATGTATGTGAAACTCTGAAACACCAGTCTGATAAAAATACTAAATGCTTATCCTTCTGTCTGGCTTACATACTGGAACAGAACAGCATACACCATGGTCTATTTGCACTTCATTGCTCTGATGTTGTTTGTTTGCATTGCGCGCAACTTACTCTAACTTGTATGAACTCACCTTTTTACTATGGGTAATTTGGCCCTCTCTGACGATATAGATACTATTCCTGATATAAGGTGTGTCGAGCTAAGTGACCCTGACCTCTGTAATACTATAATCACACCCTTCTACAACTTTAAGGTACTCACAATGAACATTAGAAGCATATCTAAGAACTTTGACCCCTTCTTGGTCACATTATCCCGCCTAAACGTTACTTTTGATATCATTGTCTTGACAGAGTGCAGACTGAATGACTCAACCTTCATAGAGGACATCCCAGGTTACGATCATTTCTCTACTACGAGGAATATTAATCAAAATGGTGGGGTTGTAATCTTTGTGCGGTCTTACTGGTCCGCAACTGTAACGGAGCCCCTGTTCAGTGAAGCCTGCTGTCTCTCGGTAAATATTGCAAACGAAATCACGGTTTTGGGAATATATAGATCTCCGTCGTTTGGTAATCTGAATAGTTTTATTAACTCCTTGGACGAAGTTTATGAGTCAGTGAAGGATAGAAAATACATTATCCTAGCCGGCGATATTAACATTGACATTCTTCAACCTGACGCTAGTGAATACTTATGTTTCAATACTGAATTTGGACTCAAGCCTGCTATAACAAAGCCCACCCGCTTAAGTACATGTCTGGACCACATTTTCATAAGTACTGGAAGCTCTGCTGTCGGAGTTGTCCTCGACTGCGAGATAACAGATCACAAAAGGGCAATGCTGGGTATAAAAACTGGTCAACCTAGCTATTGCAGTAACCGAGATAAATTGAAAACTGTTATAGATTATGATGGAGTCAAGGAGGGACTGGAAACTACGGATTGGAGTCCAGTCACTGCTTCAAAAACTGTTGACGACTCGGTCGAGGCTTTCTTAGCAATTGTTAATGATATATTAGACAGCAACTCCCGCAAAGTTAAAATAAGTAGATCCAAGCATATTATTAAGCCATGGATGACAACGGGTCTACTCAGATGCGCGCGGCACAAGGATAGACTACACGAAAAACTTAAGCGGAACCCAAATGATGAAGTAATACTTCATACAAAAGGTATAGAAACTTCTACATAGATATTGTAAGAAAAGTGAAGGTTACTTACGAAAGAAATGAATTGCAAAAAAGCAGCGAAGATCCAAAGCGACTGTGGAGTGCAATTAAGAAAATTTGTTTTAACAAATTACCCCATTCGTCTACCGAACTTACCGCATCGTCTGGCAGTCCCAAGGCTTCTTTAAATAACTGTAACGAGTTCTTCTCTACTGTGGGTCAAAACCTAGCCAATAAAATTCTTTGCCAATATAATGAGTCAGAAGAAGAACTAGCCTCAAAAATTAAAAGCACTTATTCTCCTGCACACTCCTTCTTCATGGAACCTACGGACAAGTGTGAAGTTGCGAGCATCATTGATCAGCTTAAAGCAAACAGCGCTCCTGGTATAGATGGAATCACAGGCACTCTCCTGAAATTTGTCAAAATACCAATCTGCGAGCCCCTGGTGCACATTTACAACCAAAGTCTGGAGACTGGACGCTTCCCTGGGGCTTGGAAGGTTGCCTCTATAACGCCCATACACAAGGACGGACCTAAGGATGTCCCAGGAAATTACAGACCCATTTCATTGCTTTCTGTGTTTTCTAAGATTCTGGAGAAAATTGTGAATAAACGGCTGACCAATTTTATTGAAGGTAATGGAATCACTTCACCAAGGCAGTTCGGGTTTAGGCGCAATAAATCAACGGAGGATGCTGTTTCGCTACTGACGGAGCTGATTTCTGGGAGCATAGACAAGGGCCTTAGTTGTGCAGGAGTATTCCTAGATTTAGCTAAGGCCTTTGACACAGTGTCTCCCAAGATACTTCTGCGAAAACTGGAGGCACACGGTATAAGAGGTATTGCCCTGGACTGGTTCAGGAGCTATCTCTCCGATAGACAGCAGCTGACTAAGGTTGGGGAGTACACAAGTGATCTGCATACCATACATTTTGGGGTCCCCCAGGGAAGCATTCTTGGTCCAACATTGTTTATCATTTACATGAATGACATACATAGTCTAATGTTGCGGGATGCTGAGATTATCTGCTATGCTGATGACACTGTGGTTCTTTTCAGGGGTAAGACCTGGTCTGACACAATACAATCAGCTGAATTGGGGTTATCTAAAATTTCAATCTGGCTAAAAAATAATCTTCTTACGCTCAATTACTCGAAAACTAAATTCATCTGCTTCCATAAAACATTGGCATCCAGCCCTGTTGGTACGGACCACATTAAAATACATTCTTGCAACACTGTTTATTCTGCTCACTGTGCTTGTAACCATATTGTGCGTACCGATGTTATCAAATATCTGGGTATTATGATAGATGAACGCCTAAACTTCAGATCTCATATTCTCCATCTGTCTAAGCGAATCAGAAAAATTTCGGGAGTCTTTAGGAGGTTGAGGGATTCGATGGATGATAGGATGTTGATTCTTATCTACAAGGCACTCTGTCAATCGATAATTAGTTACTGTATACCCGTTTGGGGCTCTGCTGCTAAAACCGTACTAATATTGGCGGAACGTGCTAACAGATCCATACTTAAAATCATGTTTAAGCTACCATTCAGGTACTCAACCTCAAACCTGTACAAACGCGCCCAGGTGCTGTCAGTTCGTCAGATGTTCATTCTCAGGCTCTCGCTCATAGCCCACAAACAGCTAATAGGTTCCAAAGACTACAAATCTCTATTGAAAAAACGCGTTTTCAAATTTCCAATTCCATCCAATATAAAGTCACATTTTGCTAGTAAATTTGGTGATTTCATGCAGGCACGCGTCTATAACTCGGTGAATGCTTTCTGCAGTATAAAGTCATGTACTGTCGCTGAAGCTAAATACAAATTATCAGAATGGTTACTCTCCCTGGATTACCAATCCACTGAGGAAATTCTACGCTGATGTTTCTGGGTTGTCTATTTTGAAATGATAGATTGTAGGTGCTGCATAGCAGGTCTGTTGGCCAACGCTTTGTCTTGTTTTTTATTTTTTCTCACTGTGTTCAAAATAAGGAAAGAACTTATTTGGTTATATTTATTAAGGCAGAATTCCTGGAATGTAATCTGACCAACGGTTCTCCAAGATACAGGCATAGCCTAGTTTGGGAACCCCTGTTCAATGTTTAACAATGTTTTAAAGGAAAAAAAGAAATCTTACATCAAATTTAATATACAATAAACAGTCAAAGATAAGAAAATTAATTGTGGTAATTCATTAAGTCCTGCTGTAATTAGAAGTGTCTATAAATTATGATGTTTGAAATGAGACTAATGTGAAAACTAATGTGTTCTTCCTGAATGGCACTGCAATATGTACAATCGCTACCTAACGCAAAACATACATCGTAAAGCATTATGTATACGTATATTAAAATGTGCAATGTGTAAATTACTGTTTAAATTATGTGAACAAATGAATAAATTATTATTAATTATTATTATTTATAGTACCTACTCATAATATTGCTCAAAGTTACTCAAGCAAAGCTGCAATTACAAATTATAAGCTTTCCTAATAGATCAGGTAGGTAGATACTAAACATACCCACACAACCAATTGAGCCATAGTGATTGAGAAAATGCTTGTTACGCAAAACCCCATAACACTATGGTGTTACGCGACAACAGATTGGCTTCTTTTGTACTTTAAACCATACACGCTCCATAGAGTACGACCTACGCTATGCGATTACAATGAAATTGATTTCAGTGAAGTATATACCGTTTAAACTTATTGTATAACTAGCTGTGTCAGCGGCGTCGCACGCGTGGATATCGGATATCGGGTTTAAAAAATAATGGACATCCATAAAATGATCCATAAATTTTAAGTTAGACCTCTGGCAATACATTGGTAAAACCGCTTTCAATTCCATGCAGTAGTTTTCGCGAGATGCGCGTTCAAACATACAGAAAAAAAATTATCCTGTTTTTTCAACACTGCTCCTATTGTTTGTAGCGTGATGAAAAGTATACTATAACCTGCCCAGGAGTATGAAGAATAATTGTACCAAGTTTCGGTAAATTCCGTCGCTAATCGATCGTTCGATTTTTGTTTCTATAACGAACATACAGACAGACAGACAAAAATTTAACTGATTGCATTTTTGGCATCAGTTTCGGCGGGTAGCAGCTGGTGGCATATAAATGTAAGCTCATCAAAATGATTACATCCTGCCTGACGTTAAGTAAACGATGAAATCCAATATGTATTGTCTACCGCCCCAGTCAAAGTTAGTGTTGTTATTGAGCAACTTATATCTTCACTCTTTATCTAGTCTACTGTGCCAAAATGCACCACATGTGAAGCAACGGTCGCATGCGGGCTTCGCAGTGGGATGAGCAGACAGACAATACGGGCAAAAAATGTTGTCTGTGTGGATATTGCGAAAAGCAGATAGAGCGGAAAGGCTGAGCCACAATTTCAAGTAGCCGATAAGCCTCTGATAGCGCTATTTGTAACTTATCTGGGAGTATAAAAGACCTGGTTTTTTATTACATTTTGAAACGATTTGCGCAAGATAACTGACATGTGCTGGATGTGAGAAGCACAAGATCGAGCAAGTTGGCGAACAACTAGAGGCATATGTCCAATAGAGGATGTTAAGAGAGGTAGGGCATAGCGAATCTTTGCTCGAATTGAGCCGCCCGTCCCGGGAAGGACCTCCACCCTACAGAATACCGCAGCCAAATAACCTCCGGGTCGTGGTCTGAATAGGGTTTCCGTAGCTCGTGGGGGGTTAGGGGTGGGCCGGCATGGCGGTGGCAACTGACAGGTAACTGACCAGCTACTTGCCCGTGGTCACAGCGACTCAGGCTTCTCTTTCCATCAGGCGTAGGGAAGCCATTACTAAAATTCGTCAAAGTCGATTTTTGTTAATTTAATTCACATATTCGAACACGGGCGGGAGGGACAAATAGGAGGGGTTTATGGTGCAAAGGTACACGATCCGTTCAACGAACGTTCGTTTTCGATTTTCGCCAATACCCCTTATTTACATAATTAGAGACGGTTTTTATCGTCCAGTTTAAAAAAAAAACAATTTCCTTCCTCCATTGACAGCTAGAAACTAGACAATTAAAATTTCAATATTTGTAACTACTCTAATGACGTACTAACATTTATATACGTCACCACGGAATAATTAGTATTCCGAATAAATTATTCACAAGAAGCGAACATATTAGTCTAATTACAAAAAACATTAGCAGAATTACAAAACATTTTAGATAAAGGCTGAAATAGGGGTAATTAATTAAATTCACGGTTGTAATGCATATTGGATAGTTACTTATATAATTGGCCGTTGCTACATGCAGTAATTAGAAGGAAGTGCATGTAAAAGGTCTTACAAGGACTGTGAAGAAATATGAAAATTTATAAGAACGAACCTAACACTAATTTCTCTATTGTTAAAATTGGTCAAATAAAACTTACTTTTATCTTAAGGGGGATTGCAAGTCATGACAACGAATAAAACAATACTGAAAGACCAACACGGGCATCTAGGTACGCAGTGAAAGGAAAAAGTTAATGTCATGACGTACAAGGAGTTGAAGGTGCAAGCAAAGTCCAGGGAAGAATGGAAATTGCTCCACCGACAAGAGCGGAGCTCTTTGAACGAACGAAAAAGAACTTAGGAGTCATCATCATCAGCCCACATCAGTCCACTGCTGGACATAGGCCTCTCCCAATGCTCGCCACTTCGATCGGTCCCGGGCCTCTCGCATCCAGCACTTGCCAGCCGTCCTGCGCAAATCGTCACTTACTAGTACGTAACCTAAAACGGAATATAAATAGGTAAAAAAATCATCTGCAAAACTCACTGTGCCCAATACTCCTCCCAGTTCTTCTCTTTCGTAGACCCGTACCCTCTCGGCAGAGTAGCAGTCCTCGACCTCCCATTGAGCGAACCATTCGACGTCCTCCTATCAGGCAAACTCAGAACGGAGTGCCTCTGCTGGGTATCAGACCTGAAGCTCTTCAAAGACGTCTGAGACCCCATCTCTTCGGACTTCAAACTCTGCGAGTCCCTCAACGTATGCTCTATAACACCATACTCCCCATTTGAATACACGCCATTCAAAGACTGAGTTCCGAAGTTCTCGCTTCCCAGCCTCTGCAAGGGAGGACGAGGCAAAGTCCTCCGGAACTCCAACGTATCCCCTCGGCTGAAAGAGGAAGTTCTTTTGGCCATTTTTGGGGACTCATGGACATTAGTCAAGGAAGGCATCTTCGAATCCTTCTCCAAGTCTATTTCATGCTCTAGTTGTGACTGCACGCTGGCTAACATCTCTTCTAAGTCTCCTAAGTCAGGATCCACTGTCAGCTTCTGTCTCCTCATCGTTTGGTATCACTTTTACGGAATGTACGTTACGGGTATCACAGCACTGCACTAGATTAGAGTTGATGAATGCTTTTGCCAATTTCTGGTGAACGATAGGTTTAGTCACGATTAATCAGTTTTGAACAATGTTAAACGTTTGACGGAATACGAGGAAAACCTAGCCACAATTTAAAAATCCATTAGTTTAAAATATAGCGAACGCTTGTTGAATTTCCTTTACAATTTAAAATCCACGAGTTTGAATAGTGAGCGCTTGTCGAAATTCACACACGCTTTTAATATCCACGACTTTAAAAGGCGAACTCTTTAAGAATTTCGAACACAATTTAAAAACCACCAGTTCAAAAAGCGAACGCTTGTTGAATTTCGCACACAATTTAAAAATCCCCTACTTCAAAAAGCGAACGCTAATCGAAATAACACTGCAATTAAAATTACCACGAATTCGAACAAAGAACGCCTTTCGAATTTTCTAAACAGTTGAATACTACACGAGTTCGTATGACGCTTATCGAATTTCCCCGCTAAGGGGGTCGGTTGAACGGATTGATCGCGAACGGTCGACTTTGCGCGAAAGTCGCAACGCGTCGTGCGCATGCGACGCTGCGCGGTCGAGTGGCCGAGATTGGCGCGTTTATCGGTCGCCGACGCAGATACGGCAGGGTTGCTGCTTGCCAGATGACTGCGTTTTTTTTTCCTTTGTTTGAGACGCAAAAAAAAAGTTTACAGTTGTGCACTTTCTTGCACGTGGTGAGATGCCTGCGTATTGTTTTTAGACACATTGTCTGCTATGGAAAAGGCCTATTTGTTATGCTGAATGATTGTTATTTAAATTTATATCTGTTCATAACTATTGATTCATTATTTAATTCCACAGGTCATGATTTAATCAAGTCAAAACGAAATCTTATCCGTTTGTGTTTTGAGGAATGTTACTTTGAAGCAATATGAGTTTTACATACATACCTATTTAGTTTTTGGCAGGCACATAAAACATAAAAATTACTCCCTTACCTGGGTATGCCCATGAGTGAGGTAATACAGGTTAAAAGGACTAACAGGTTAAAATATACAAAGGGAAATTGGTAAAGAAATAAATTACTTTTTAGTAAACTAAATTTTTATCTCACCAGTGACAACCCTGTCATAACTTTTTGCTATCGACTCCGGGATATCTCATATTTGAAAACCAGAAGGCGCTTGTTTGATTTCGCGTTTGTCAGACAATAAACACATGACCTATTTTTTATTAAACGAAATTGAAAGTTTAAATGACAACCGTAGAGTGATTGCGTACGTGTGTTCTTTTTGACTTTGTAAAAGTTTACCTTTTTTTTTAATATTGGGTTTTTCGGCTCTGGGTATAATATTACATATTGTTCAACAAATTTTGTTGTAAGTCAAGTTGTTTGTTAAAGTTCTTGACAATAACTTTTTTGTAAATGTTTTTTTCTAAAAATAAAATTTATACATATTATACCTACTTAATAAAAAATTTGAAGCGATGCAAAAAATGCGCTATCCTTCACAAAACAATATATTTTTCCTTACTCACTTCCTAAAATAAGGACATTTATCGGAACTCAAAATGACGAACGCAAATGTGATTCGGATATCATACATTTAAACCATATCACTTCATATCATGAATCACCGGAGGAAATCCGCGATTGAGCCAAGTTTATCGTTAACTCATTAATTCACTTATTAATGCAACGATTGTGTGTTTAATCAACATTAATTGATTTATTTATAGCTCTTTCATTACGATTGTACCTAGAATGCGTTGGACCGTGCGAGAATCGTACTATATAATAGGTTTGCATTGTTGATGTTTACTTTTTCTTTAAGCGAGAGGCGGCAGACGAGCAAGTGTGATGCCTGATGGTAAGTCGACACCGCCCAAAGACTCAAATGGAGTTCTGGTAGTGTTGCCCAAATGCAAGAACAAGACGAGACTTAGCCAGTCTTGGTCTTGGTCTTGCGCCAATACACCTGGTCTTGGTCTTGGTCTTGGTCTTGCGCTCCCAGTCTTGGTCTTGGTCTTGGTCTTGCAGCAAGAGTCTTGCAAGTCTTGCAATTACTTATTAGTCTATTACTATTTATTAAAGTTTACTTTAAATCTTAGAAAAACGTATTAGAATTGGAACATTGTGAGCTTGAATTAACATAGCCATAGTAAAGATCAAGCAGATTAATAAATAACTGAAGATTTGATAAGAAATTCGAAAAATCAACTGACCTATATGTCGTTTTCCATGGAAGTAACTGTTTCTTAATAAACATTTCCTATGATAAAATATGTACAAATGTACAATAATAGTACCTAAGTAATTAGTTTAAAAACCCTTAACGAAGCCTGAAACTACGCATTCTGTTCCTATAGCTGAGTACTATTTTCAAATATTTTGACAGGGAAATGATTTTGGTTTTTATGAGTAAAAAAACAGCTGTTTTCAAGACCACGCAATGTACAGCGCGTAGGTACCTATGTCTCGCGGCGCGGTCGCCGGCGCGCGGCATGTCTCCGCTCTTTCGCTAGATACCTACGCGAACGCGCGCTCGTGCGATAGAAATTTATGAGAACTACAATAATAAGTTTAAACTACCTATTGTACCCTTATTTTACACTTATTTTACACATAAAAATACTTATTTTGAATGTATGAAATCACAGGTTTTAAGACAAACGACATGACGCAATAGGCGACGTCACTGGCATTTGTTATGCTTCCATACTTCGCCATAAATCGCAGCTCGTGTTGACTGTAGTGTCGCGTCTCCTTAAATGAGGTCTAAGTACTTACCTAGTACTCGTTGTCTTCTAGTGTAGGTCTCTCCAAGCGGACAAGATGTGGCTCGAACTGGCGACCCTCCATGAGCGAGTGGGCGGTCGAAAACCTTCATAAAGGTCCTTGACGAAGCCCCACAAAATGAAATCCAAGTTAGTCAAGTCTATCGAACGCGCGGGTTACGTATGGGGCCTAAACCGCCCGATCTACTGGTTGCCAAGCCATTGCTCACGGCCGGGTCTCACAATGTATGGCGGAGCTCCATCGTTCTGGTACCAAGTGGAACGAACGATGAATACAGCCGCAGTGCCTCAGAAGCACTTTTCCATGTATGGCCATACCGTACCTACACCATGTTAACGTACTCGCAAGCGCTGTATGCATGGAATGGCACCTTCGACACTAGTCACTGACCACAGCACAACACAACAAATAACACTCAACTCAACACAAAAGAAAAATACACAACGAGGCGAAATTATCCGAAATCAAAACGCATTCGATGTTGTTTAGAACCGAACTGAAAAATTAGGTACCTAACTTCCGCGGAAGCGCAGAAATCCTTTTGAGTCGCCGCGCGCGCCGAATGTTGCCATTTTATAAACTAGGTTACATAATTTTGTTTTGCTTGCGGTAAATTACAAAATCAGATTAGCGATTAGTTAAATGGATATACTGTACAGTACCTAGTTACTTAACTAGTAATAATTTTAATTAATAAAATTTATTTAAAATACCTAATAAGTAATTCACCTAAAAATCAAATTAAACTAGTTAACAAATCTGCATCAATAATACACGTTATTGAAAGTTGCTAAGGCAATGTAATAATTCTCACTCATTTAACATTTTTGCTATAAGTAGGTACCTAAATTTTATGGAGTCTGAGCGTTTAAGGTTACAGAAGTTACCACCTAATGATTGGAGTTGTTGTTTTTCTAGTATTATTCATCGCTAATGTGTTGCATTCAACAATTTATCATTAGGTTCTGATACCAATAACCAGGTTAATAACCGCCCATAATTTACTTATACGCTGCAAATGTACCTACTTACGTAAAAACTTGGTTAGCTAGCTAACTTACACCCAATTATGAAATAAATGATACATTTTATTGTCTTGATAAAATTATTACTTTAAATAATAAAAGTTATTTATTTGAATGCTCTAATGGCAACACCACCACCCACGGCAATGTCGGCAATAGAAATTATCGTATTTTTTCACAGGTATTTTATGTTTTACTGATTATGTCGTAGGTAGATACCTACTCGGGGTAAAATTAAACATGTTTTTAAACATAAGTAGTCTCTTCAAACATAATTCAATTTCAATACGTCTCAATTACCTAACAATTAGGTACGTAAGAAGGGCCCTACGTAAAGTATCATTTTAATAATTTCTGGCTTTTCTAAGAGTTTACTTATGTATTGTTTTATGTACTTGGTAGTCAACAAGTACCTACTTACATTTTGACTATTAGAAATGCTCTTCTGATTGTGAAACTCTAATTTCGTCCTTGAATCCGAATAAGGAAAATGGTAGAATTCCCTCAGGCGCTTGGAATGCGCTATTTGTATGAAGAAAAAAAGTTACATATTATACCATCTTTTAATAATAAATAACTGAATTTGAAAATCGTCAATTAAATATCATGCAATCCTGCAGAAAAGTTAATACGAGCAAATTCTACCTGAATTGCAACACGACTGAAATTAAATGCAAGTTTTCGCTACCTGCTCTAGGTGCCCAATAAGATCGATTCATTGGTCTGTTTATTGGTCGCAGGTGTCACCCGTCAATCGAGAAGTCCCGGGTTCGAATTCCAGGTTGTTTCTAAAGTTGTTCATAGGTAGGTATTTCTTTTTATTAAAGAAATTAGTTAGTAGCAGCTCCGGAGCCAGGGTAGTGCCGGTTTTACACCCCAGTGCATCGGAAACCACGTTAAGACATGCGACCGATCTCTATCCGATGCTCCGGTCGGAATGATATGATTCGAATCGGATTACAACTGTGCGTACTTGACAGGCTAGTCTCCTACGACATTAGCAGCACCGATTGGCGGAAATTCGATCTCGAGTGGACATCATGCATGATACAAACTAACATGTACAATTAGGTAGGTAGGTATTTATCTTTTCTCCATCGAAAATAAATCAATGAACGCAGTATTTTCAAGCCCCCAGGAGCCCCTAACACGATCTGAGATCAAGATCCCCAACTGAGATTACGGTAGGTAATGCATTCCGTATGTCGATAAAATTATGGAAATGAGATGATTGTTGTAATTGGCCATTGACTTATGTACTTTTAGCAAGTGGTAGGCAGAGGGTGCCTAGTTGCCAGTAGGGGAGCAGAGTGGTCTGCTATTCTCTTCCAGTAGCTGGTAATTTCTTCTTGAAGGTTCTTGAGGCAGAAGTAAAACTCCGATCAGAAGGTAAATAAATGATACAGAAAACAAACAGATTAGGTAACAATACTAAATGTGGCACGTGTAGGGGGAAAGGGATGCAGGATGTATCCGTCTCGCTCGCACGCACGATGGCGCCAGACGGTCGCGGCTTTCGCGCAGCGCAGTCATGATGAATGAAATTGGCGCGCGCGCTCTTGCTCTCATTCCGGCAGCGAGCGGCGAGGCGCGCAGTGCGCACGAGAGGAACTGCGAGGCACATGACGCGACGACTTGGGCTCGCGCATGCGCGCGTCTTCGAACTGCGAGGCACACGACGCGACTACTTGGGCTCGCGCATGCGTGCGTCTTCGTTGGCGTCGTGTGTTGTTACGCGGCGCGTCGATCAGCTGTGCGGTGTGCGTGCAGTGCTCGGTGTCCAGCAGTGTAGAAAACGGCTCTTTTCAGAGCCACCATCCATTGAACACACGTAGAGTGACAACGGTTCTTTTCGGAGCCACTTCATTGAAACACACGGAAGAGTAACCACGGCTCTTTTCAGAGCCACCATCAGTGAAACACACGAAAGAGTGAAATAGTTCTTTTCAGAACTGTGTGCTTCTTATTTCAACGAACACGTAAGAGTAGCCACATACTTACTTACACCTACGTCAAAAGTACCCTAAGCAATGTACCTACCTAGGTAAGGTAACAGGGTCGAGTCGAGCTATCAGCTGGGTTTTCCGCTCGCGCCCTTTGTGTCGTTGACCTCGCGCGAACATCTGACGCGCGCCGCGTGTGCGTGCGCTGCTGTCGCTACAAGGGATAGTGACTGTGTGTGCGCGTGCGATGTACATTGCGGGCCGTGATTTGAATGGCCTTATTTGCTGAGAAATATTCTAAATTGGGATATGGTTTCTTTAGAAGAAATGTTAGTAATTACGTTTTAAAAGCGTTAATATGAAAAACGTAATTTTTTTTTTAACTTTGAAGGTCAATATCTCGGTAACCATACATTTCCCAGGTATTTTTCTAGAACTAACGATGTTCGTCATGACCAGGAGAACATGTAGTTCACGGCTTCGTTAAGGGTCTTTTTACACGCGATATACTTACTAGAATGAATTAATATGACATCTACTACCTATCCTTACCATTTTATCCTAATCTTAGTACTACTTGCGTGATTAGTATAATGTATTCATTTCATTCTAAGCACTCTGAAACTTACTTATTTTTTGGAACACCTGTAGGTACTCTTAAAATTCGAAATTATTTTGCATGAGTATACCTACGCCCTATGGCGGCAATCAAATATGTAGTGTCAAATGTTATGATTTCGGCGTGGCGGCAACGATTGTTTAAGATTTCAAAAGAAGCCGCCGGCGCGTGTATCATAACCATGTACTTCCGAAAAGCGGCAAATTTCTTTGAGAAGTAAGTACAAAACCTTTGATGCCGCATTATCAAAGTGCCGATGGTTAAAACATAACTATGCATGCACTCAGTTTGATTTTAATATATATTTTTTTATTCGCTATGTTTATGGTATTAGTCGTAATGCGCATAGGTCCAGTTTTTCATATTCTTTGATACAGTTTTTTGCGTCTCATAGAATTCCTAAGCGTACCTACCTATACACCTAACTACTCAGTGAAATAGCGCTAAGTCCTAGCTGCAAGACGCAAGAGTCTTGCAGGCTAGGTCTTGTTCTTGCTCAAGTCTTGCACGGTCAGTCTTGGTCTTGGTCTTGCTCAAAATACGCGGTCTTGTTCTTGGTCTTGGTCTTGCAAAAACGCAAGAACAAGACCAAGACTGCAAGACCAAGACTGAATTTGGGCAACACTAAGTTCTGGGGTCGCTGCCAGCCTTTTTAAATATTAATACGCTCGTTTCTTGAAGGTTCCCAAGTCTTAATAAATAACCGACTTAAAAAAAAAGGGAAGGTTCTGAATTCGACTGAATATTCTTTCTTTTTTGTTTGTTCTACATATCTCCGAGTACTGTGCGCGAATCGAACCCGAAACCCTTGGTTCAGAAGGCGAAGTTCACTACCAAATGAGCCATCAAGCCATATTCTACTACAGGTTACAAAAAGCAAAGTTTTTGCTCCTCAGCTCTCTAATGCAGTAATCAAATAGAAATCTAAGACGACTCTCCCTTTTAGGCTTGATGAGTGCATCGCATGTACCCGCCGTGTCGAGACTTGCCATAAACGCTACCGATTTCCACTTTTTTGTGACAGTTTCATCGTCCAGTATAGTACCTAACAGACCTTGATACATTGCACGTCTGGCTAGAACACTTTGTTTTTTTTTTATGAAATAGGGGGAAGACGAACAAGCGGTTCACCTGATGGTAAGTGAAAACCGCGCCCATAGATAGATAGATTAGAGATTCTTTATTTAGGTTTTTTTCTCATTTTAGGTTTATCAGACACTTTTTGCATAATTAAGGCGGCCATATATTGAGACTCTAATAAATCAAATCTAATAAGTTTTAGTAATCTAGTCTAATAAATTGAAATATTTGTAAGTAGCCGTCAAAAGAGGAATCCTATTCCTACTATATCCTTCCTACTAATATTATAAACGCGAAAGTTTGTTTGGATAGATGGATGGATGGATGTATGTTTGTTCCACTTTCACGCAAAAACTACTGAACGGATTTTATGCTAAGTTTTATACGAATATTCACGCGGGCAGAAGCTAGTACTTCATTATGACGTCACGAATTTTGCTAGATACGATATTTTTTTTACCGTTAAGAGCGATTAATATTTTAAATACGTTAGGTAAATCCTCCAGGTGTTTACCTAAAGTAGCGAACATCTGGAGAGACTGTCCAGCAGTGGACTGCGATAGGCTGATGATGATGATATCAAGAAATATATAAAATACCAAGGCCATTTTTAAGCCAGAATAGTTCTACAACATCCGATCCATCAAGGTTCTTAAGAGAGATTAGCGGATAGATCTTATGTGCTTCGGAATAGGGTCGATATTTATCAATTTGATCGTGACCGCGTATTATTCTGTGTAATGTTATCTTGTTATGTGATATGAGCGAGAGAGAAAAGATAACGGATGATCTGAGTGTCTGAGCGAATGTTTTATAGAAACTGATTCAATAAAATACTTTCGCCGACTAAATAAATACATAATGCAAATCCTTCATTGCCTCTTAAGGACTCACCAAAACCTACTAATTCCACTATACATAATAAAGTCCATAAAATGTGAGATAATTAAAATGACAGCTGTCAGATTGCTAGTACGTTGCTATTTTTAGAGATAAATAAATAACCCAAGACATGCCACGCTGGCCACACAGCGCCACCTAGCCCCAAACTAAGCCGAAGCTTGTACTATGGGTACTAGACAACTGAGAAACTTAGATACATTTTTTTTTGTAAATAAATATGACATATTATATGATAGAAAACACCCAGACCAATACAAACAGACATGTTCATGAACACAAATGTTTGTTACTGTGCGGGTACCGAACCCCGAACCTTGGCTCAGAGGGCAGAGGTCACTATCAAATGAGCCATCGAGCCAGATGACGGGTAGCAACGTCACCGGAGCGAGGAGCTACGCCCTGCTAAGCTAAGCTGGGATACCCAACCGCCTGCCCAGCGTGGCGATTATGGGTATAACCTCCAGGTGTTTGCCCAAAGTGGCGAACAACTGGAGAGGCCTATGTCCAGCAGTGGACTGCGATAGGCTGATGATGATGATGACGAAATAACAGTCGTTAATAATTTATTATTGTACTACTTTTTGGCATTATTTCCGATCCCCTTTCACTCTCGCCGAAAATTTCGCAGTAACTATTAAACATAGTTCGTTAAACTATTCCGTTTCGAACAATAGATGCCTATCTAGGGTACGTCAACGGTATCAGGTAGTTGTAAGGTGCCTGATAGACAATAGGTCGTAACGAATCCTTCACAATGAGCGAAGTGAACCGCTCAGCTAAGTTTTAAGTCATTGATCGAAACGCTTACTTAGAATATTGTTTGTCACAAAAAAACCTAATTTTTCAAAGCCATTTTGGATGCACAATACTCTGTGATTTGTGGTGTTGTTGATGGGTTGTATAGATAGAGTTCAGATGGTATATAGTTGGGAGGTAATGTGATTTAATATGTCATCTATAAATATGTTATTTAGTGAATATACTCCAATAAATTTCAATCAATCAGCAAATTGCGCCAGATTAAAATGAAATAAAAATGTATTTTCATTTAATTTCACTAGTTATTTCGGTTTTTTCTCAACACAACCTCCCTCCCTCTACCGCCGCGAATGGGAAGCTTAATGTCCCAAACTGAGCCGAAGTCATGGCCATTAGACAACTGATCGGTTTGTATTTTGTGGAACCAACTTCCTG